>VSDK01012371.1:122885-144906 GCA_009767595.1 Symbiodinium kawagutii
CTACTACTACTACTACTACTACTACTACTACTACTACTACTACTACTACTACTACTACTACTACTACTACTACTACTACTACTAACATTATCATTATTTTTCTCATTACTACTACTATTACTATTACTACTGCCACTACTACTACTATTACTCCTACTACTACTACTACTGCTGCTACTACTACTACTACTACTATTACTACTACTACTACTACTACTACTACTACTACTACTACTACTACTACTACTACTACTACTACCTCTATTACTACTACTACTACTATTATTATTATTACTACTACTACTACTACTACTATTACTATTATTTCTATTATTATGACAACAGCAATGATGATTATTTCTACTACTATTACTATTATGACCATTGTTGTTCAACAACAAGTACTACTACTACTACTATTTTTATGAATATTACTACTATTATCACTATTTTTGCTAGTACTACTACTATTACTATTATTACTACTACTACTACTACCACTACTACTCCTACTACTACTACTACTCCTATCATTTTTATGGCCACTAGTACGCCTATTAGTAATATTACTATTACTACTACTACTACTATTACTACTACTACTATTTCTACTACTACTACTACTACTACTACTACTACTACTACTACTACTACTACTACTACTACTACTACTACTACGACTACGACTACTACTACTACTACTACTACTAACATTACTATTATTCTTTTTATTACTACTACTATTATTATTATTATTACAACCACTACTACCACTACTACTCCTACTACTACTACTACTACTACTACTACTACTACTACTACTACTACTACTACTACTACTACTACTACTCCTGCTGCTACTACTACTACTACTACTCCTCCTCCTCCTGCTGCTGCTGCTGCTGCTAATAGTACAAACATACTACTACTAATAACGTCAATGAGAAATATCAAAATCAATATAGCAACAATCTATATTGTATATAATGAACAATATTGTCTGTGTATGAATGTACATAAAAGTATGTATGCTTACATACACCTGCAAGTAGATAAGGCATAAGTACACACATACATGTAGCAAACAAATGACTTCGTTACACACACACACAAGGATATACAAGGTGTCACAATCAAAACACGCATATTACCCTTGAAGTCTCATGGATCGGGTTGGGGGCAACCATCTTTCAGTAATGGATCACATTCTACAGCAAGTGGTCATGGGTCAAAACAATGCACTCACAGCCGAGCTTCTTTTCATGCTAGCGATGTAGGTGCCATTATTGATTTTGGAGGTTATGTTGATTATCAACATCCACACAACAAAAAACAACATGTGTTTTATGATATCATGATCATAAATCACCCATTTGTGGCAAGCCAAGTGTCGTGTTCTGCAGATGAATTCCAACCGCTATCTGAGTCGCTTCCCCAAACGACCTTGCAATCCACGCTGTCCCATGCAGAGCAGCTGCTGCCATAGTCTGCTGTAAAGTTTGTCCCATCGAAAGTACCTGCTGGTAGTTGCCCTCGACATTCGCAAGCTGAGTCGTACTTACCTGGTTGGTGGTGCTCACCACCTCGTCATGAAACATATGAGTCAAGCAACTATTTGTATCTATTTGTTGCTAATTACATTCGGGAAAACCAAAAACGTCAATCAAAGCACCAACCAGTTGCAGGCTGACACAGCTTCGGGGTCTAAACTGCATCTCTCCTGGCTGTAATAGTGACCTGGCCATACCATGGAGTGACGAGCGCTTGGACAATCGTCTGAGACCCAACACCAAGAAGTGCAACACCACATGGCGTGGTCTGCTGATGGATACATCACATCACAAACGTCGGCATCGTGTGGCCCGCATTGTGACCCGTAGTCCTCCCAAAGTGTGGCATTCAAACCGTAGGCGGACAGAAGATAAGCCGGCATCTTCTCGCCCAAACAATCACAGGAACGGTCGTTTTCGTCCACGATGGGTTGGGCTTTGAAAGGGCACTGCAGGGTCAGTTCAGGATCATCGAGGCAAACGTTCTCTGACCAGAACAAAATGCTTTCCATGCCGGGATTGAGAGATGCAATGGCACTTGGGCATGATTCATCGACATAGCACCAGTCTGCACAGCACCATGTATCTACCTGAGCCCGGAGTTGACTCAATTTGCGCGCAGATCGTAGAGCCACAGACCAACGAGTTCTTTCGGATTGAATCAAAACGGAACTTCGTCAAGCAACAACATCAAACAATTCTTAGGAATCGCTAACATACGCTAACATATATTTTGAGATGCAACAACTTTACAGTAACTTCTTGTTACTTCAAGATACTAACAATTTAACATCAAGCAAACAATTTCATTCCGAAGGCAAACTTGCCGCCGCGCCGCCTGGTCTGGTCGATAGTTGGTGGCGCAATTCTCCATATCCCAAGCTTTGCAGGTGGAGCCATAGTTGTCGGCAAATTTCCTGAGAGCTGAGGACAGCATATCACCACGATGGAGCAGCATGCATTGGTTCCGGTTGCTGGTGAAGGGTTCCCATAAAATGGTGTAGACCACGGATAAGATCCAAGAAAAGGAAGCGTAGAATTTCCACGGGCTATTGGTAAGTAATCAGTTTGCACTTGGCACTACACTCATTTGCATCAAAAACTCTCAATGATTGAGATTTGGGTGGCTCCCAAATAGAAACCAAAGGCAAATTCATGCGAGCGATTCTGGAACTCATAGCTGCTACCTCAAAGCACCAAAATGAAATGACGAGTTTCTCCGGCAGAACGTTCGAGTGAAAATGGCTCTCGACAAAGCTACAGATTCAGACCCTGAATCGAAATGAGTCTGAATGAAAGTTTCTAAGGCACCTGTTGGATCAGTTGGGTGTCCTGGTTGAGTTCAGAAGTTGGTCAAGTCGTTCAAGCTGGTTCAGCTTGTTTGGTTCATAATGGTTCTTTGGGTATAGTTGCTTGATGTCATGGCCAACCTGAAAGGCTTGAAAACCGTAGAGGAGGCAACCAGGCAACAAGCCGCAACCAGCCGCAACCAGCCGCATGGCTTCCCTGCATCCTGACACCATTCACTGAACACATCTGGTTGCTGGTGTTCACCACCCCTCTCAAAGGTGTTGCGGTAGTCAACCAACAGTTTGTTAAGAATTTCTCTAGGGAAGACCAAAAATGTGCGTAAAATCACCGACTAGACAGTTTTTACACCCAGACTCGCTTTCATTGCGGCATCGAAGATGTCACTCTTGTCCTTGCCTTACTTGCCGCATTCCGAGGAGTGACAGTGGAGCGTACCAATCATGTGGCAATTGGGGTCACTACCCTGCTGGGCATCTCAGAAATGACCAGTCACTAGTTTCTCCTGGGATGTTCATCCATACCATCCATACATGTTGTTTGAAAATGACCCGGCCACTCGTCCCACAAAGGAGAGCGAAAAGGCCGCGAAAGATTCCCATCTCTTTAGGGGTATATATTTCAATCTGTCTAGGAATAAAACCAGAGTACACACAAAAACCAAAGTCAGCAGCTGGCAGTCATACATGATATCCCCAAAAAATAGAGTCCTATGCCTGTGTCGCCCCTTAAATGGTGAGAAAAAAACGATCAATTGAAATATTCAAAGTCAAGTAGTGAGCTCATTTCCAGTGCACGTTCCCAAGGAATACAGGAATCCTTGTCCCAATCATCCCAATCGAATCTATGCCGCGGCACCATTCGGGCCGGTGAGTTTTGTAAGCTGGCAATGTCGCTGGGCATCAAACATTTACATCATTTTATGTTCCAATCATTGGTTGAATCTCAGCGATTACAACAAGCGAGTCCATGATGACTCACCAAGTATGCTGCCGGATCATTCTTTTGAGTTTGTGGTTCCACACCAATGCAAAAGTGTGAGCTCCGGTGTCAACATGTCTGGTAATTTAGTCTCCGCGAATGAACAGAAGCTGTAAGCAATTGAAAAAAATCATGGTCAATACTGGTGGACTGTCGTTTAAACATATATTTGTGATAGTGATTCACAACGATGAGGGTTGACATGGCTATGTACATGTTCAAATCATAGTCAGTGATTATTTCGGTGATATTCAATCATTTGACATGTTTGCTACTAATGTCTAATTACGTTCATTATTTGCCATAATAAATCATTGTCAGTCATGATGAAGGATTTTCGATCATTGTTTATTACACATATATTCGCGTGAATCTATCTGTCACACGACTGTACTTGAACGCTGTGATAGCGGCGGTTTCGTTTCCATACGTCATTGTGCATGCACTCTCCATCACAATCATGCGTGTATAGCACAAGTAAGCACGTAAATGCCAAAAAAATCTTCAGGCTGTTGTGCCTGCAACGCATTTGTCCGTTTTGGCATCTACAGAATGTTGTCACCAACGGTTCAAAACAGTATTGGTTGGGATGTTCACCTATCAATTTGTGAATGGTTGGCTGGTTGGAGCCGACCCATACAAACATGAATTTACACGTGCACAATACCTATACAAGTTTTGTCTTGTAAAAACAAAATTGAAAAATAGTTAGTTTAGTTCTGAATAAATTTCAGGCAGTAGGATCATATATACCGATCACCCGACGTTGTTCGTGCTAACTAAACTCGGCTCATGTTTTTTGAAACAAACATTGAAACATGGTTGGTCAAAACCTGGTAGCCTTGCACAGGTAAATTTGCTAATTCAAAGGTGGAGGATGCTCCACTTATCTTCTCGGCGATGGTTAATGATAACACACTATTGATGTCTGATAGTGAAACAACGGTCACCAACAATTTTCATACGATCACTTTCCAGTGTCGTTGTAAAATCGTAGCCCATGCTTTCTTGCTCAGCACATGCTTTGTTGTTTATTTCGACTCATATCTTTATTGCAGTCATTCCGTCAACACGGGGCCTTGGCCAGTCATGAAGGAAGCAGCCTATTTAGCTAGAGTATACTCAGTTGGTTACTATAGTCGCTTTTAGCCGGTGACCAACAAGCAACCAAAAAAACAATTCATGTCAAATATATCACTTCCACTCAACAGCACCAAGGAGTCTCTGCCAAAGCACAAGCGCACGGATCTTGGTTTTTCCATGGACATCCCCCATAGCCCCTGCCACTGTAATCAGCTTTGTTCGCACACACGGCGTAGCCTGGGCAAGGAGGTGGCACACTGCCGGTTTCGAGGATGGTCGGTTCATGGTTCATTGCTAATTCATGCTAATTCATCAATCTAAAAATCACCAACAATCCCAGTCATCTAACTGGCTCAGAACCTAAGAATCACTCATTTCTCACATTTCCAACAGCATGTCCCTTGGATTCCAGTCATGTACAGCGTAGGTCAAGCCTCCTGATCCGACCACATGACGGCGATAGTTTGATCAAACAGGCGAGGCTGCCAGCTCGCCAAGGTGCTGAAATACTGCCCAGGAATGGCCTGACTTGCATATGCGTCTGGACATTCTGCAGAAGCATAACACCAACGGCGACAGCACCACTCGCCTGCAATGAAATGTCACTGGCAAAAAAAATATGTGCAGTCATCTTTGCACACGCACACACTATGTACCAAAATAGTGGTACCCCCAAAACCAATAGTCTCTATTTGTAAAGTTATGATTTTTTGGTGGGTCCCATTCGTTACCCTAGCCCTATTAGGTAGCCAACTGATGCGCGGATTGTCGCGGGATGTCCTACCTGTTGTGATATTGCCCCAAAGCTCTGCACATTGTTCTAGATCCCATCGACCGCACCGCATAAAGTCTTGCGCTTCGGCAAAACCGCCGTAGTCGGAACCTGTCGGCACCCCCACGGATGTTTGATGTTCTCGGTGATGTGAAATGAGGAGAAAGCGCTTGCAGGTTCCATTGGCTTCTCATGATGCTAATTCCAATTGGATGTGAGAATGGTGGTAAGTTCAAAGGAGCTGCAATTGATTGTCTATGATTATCTTGTATGCAACATTGAATTGTTTTGTCCAAGAGTGAACCGACCAGCAGCAATCAAGCCAAACAGCAGAGCTCAAATCAGTGTCAAAAAAAGCTTTGTGCCATGCCCTGGTAGACTGGTTGGTGGTTTCAAAGGCTCTGAAAAAATGTGAGCTCATCAACCAACCAATTGATTGTAAGGGAAATAAAAATGCTTGAAACCACCAAGTAGTTTATGCCGTGGATGCTGCTACGTATTGCTATGAATCCAGTAGGGTGCTGGCTCCTGCAGATTGGCCACTGAAATGGCCAGGCTGGCGGCTACGATTCCGTAGAAATGGTGGTTTATACAAGGTGGCCCCCAAGCACTTAGAACTGCTGGTTGATTTGCCTATCTTACCTGGGGTGTATTCTACCCCTTACAGGGAGTTATCCAACTTATAACTACCGGGGGTCCACATTGTAAGCTGGCCTAGTGTTGCTATTGATTGCAAAGCGGGTCAAAATACTTTCCTTCCAGCGATCCCCACCAACACATGTTAATCTAACAAGTTTTCAGACATTTTTTTTCACACTGTATCTGACATATTTGCGAGATTCTTTGCAACGTATCTTTTAACAGTCTATCTGACATATCTCTTCACATGATTTCTGGCATTCTACCTGACATCTATTCGGCCATTCTTTCTGGCATTCTATGCAGCATATCTTCTGATGTTCTATCTGCCATATCTGCTGACATTCTATGTGGCATTTAGTAAAATTAAGAGAAGCTTTGCATTGTTTGAAAAAACTTGTGGGACTTGTTTAAGAAATTTCTGGGAAACTTTTAAAAATGTTTGGAAACTTTGAGGACATTTCTAGACAGCTGAGCTCCGGGAGGGCCCACAGGAGGCGGGAAATCTTAGTATAGTGACCGGGGAGAACACGTAGTAGTGATCAGCGACTGCACGTAGTACAGGGTAGACATAGAGTGTCCGGCAGGGGTGAGGAGGAGCAACCAGCGAGGCGGAGATGTGACTAAGTAACTCACAACGTTCACCTCACAGGTGGACGAAAAAATCAAAAGCCAATCCCAATCCAAGGACTCAAAAACACCAGACCCCACATCTCCATGTTAAAACTGCACCACCCAGTTGCTCAAGCACTGAAAAAAATATTGAGATTTGGAATTCGGGGTTGTTCTTTGACGGTCAGGGTTTGATTGGTCTGCTTCGGTTGCCATGATCATAGTATGATGATGTATGGTGCGTATAATGATCACAATAGAATGGCTACATTCAACTGCCAACATTGATCTTTCCATCGCCATGTCAGCGGCCAAGGCTCCATATGTGGCTGCAAAGCCAGCGGGCACGCCCGGAGTACTTTCATCTAGATATACGCATTTGCACGTGGAGGGAACTGCATCGCTTCCTTCTTGAAGTTCCACCGTTGTCTCTGGAACCACCTTTCCGGCGCAGGCATGTCGTGCGGCCACCGGGAACTGTGACGGGTTCACCGGTGACTGCAAATTGCATACTACATAATTCCTCAACACAATATATTCACAAATCTAAGCCACCAGGTGTGCATACCTGGTCCTTCCAAGTTGGCACCAAAACATGAAACGTTGATTTTTGGAACGGCTTTTAACTTCCCAGAAGCGTTCGTTGATTTTGGGTTTTGGGGATTTTTGGCAACTTTGGTTGAAATCAGGTGTCCACAGTGTTGCCATTTTCACTGCCGATCTGACCCAAAATGGTTAAACGTTCAGGATGAATGGAAAATGTGTTTGCTTTCCGATGTTTGAAACACGGGACGAAAATCCTGGTGGAAAACCATTTATTTCCATCTTCAATGAACGATGTGTTGGCAAATGTCAAAGAAAACCAATGCGAATCTGAAAGAGCGCTTTTTGTTGTCCAAACGGCGTTTTTTGGTGTCCATGAGTTTTGGTATAATCCTGCAAAATTCCAACAACTCTATAGTCTGGATCCCTACCGTGGAACTCGAAATTCATATATGTAAAAACAGATGAGAAAAACTCAACAACTCATGGAAGGGTCCATGTGAAGACTTGCTGATGTCGCCAGCGGTGAAAGGCCTATGAGAAGCACTCCTCATACCACGAAATGTTTATTTTCACCGGACACAAGAAAAACCTGAAGTGAAAATTGGGGAAATAACATACCCCATTGGGAAAATTGGTATTACACAAGAAAACTGCAGATTTTCAGTTTTGAAATCTTGATTGAAAATCTGCAGTTTAGCCAAAAGTTGGAAATTATACCCCATTGGATGTCGCAGGTACATATTCTATATATACATGTATCATGTATACATGCATGTACACAGTACATACATATATTTGTTGTATATATGACACGGAAATTGATAAGTTGCTTGTAATTCAATAAATGTGTTTGGATGCGCACACGCAAGTACGCACATACTTCTGCAAACCATTTCACATCTGCATATTCACTCGCAATGTATGGATGAATATACCAAAAAAACAGTTGGAGCAACCACTAGTTGCACATGTGCAATATTCAGAATGTTCCACCGAGGCTACACCGGCTACCCACGTCGCACCCAACGCGACGCAGTGCTTGGTGGTAGCGCCCCACCTGCTCTCCATCAGAATCTTCAATTTTGAAGGTGATTGACACAGCTTGTCCGCTGGCACGAATGAAACCAACAATGTGAGGTGCATCCAACTGGAGCTCACCGGTGTAGTTGATGCCCAAAGTGTAGTCCGGGAACTCTGGCGCATCGGGGTCGCTACTGGTGGGCTTCGGGCACACAACCTGGGCTAAATCCACCAAATGCCACGTTTCATAGGCATCCGCAATGATTGCGAGCAAGCCCAAGATCGTTGTGAACATTGGCACGATGGAACTGCCAACAAGGCACGTTGGGCGCAGCGCAATGAAGTGCGGCTCAAGTGGACGCAGTTTTTGAGCCCAAGCACAACTCCAATGTGCGCATTCACAACCCTTAATCAATCATTAGTTTTTTTGATTTGACTCAATCAACCATTCAAAAACAGTTATAAATAAACATAGATCTGTATTATCCAAAACTATACATTGCAATCTTTAGAAACTAGTAATCTCGAGATATCCAACGTACTCTAAAACGAGTCGTATCCCTCCATACCGGCCTGAAACCTGCCACTGGTGTTGGGAATGACGTGACGAGCGGAGTACCGTGGCTGTATCAAACAAAGGTGACCAAGTCATGAGAACTGGCTACATCCAGGTGATTGATGTTTGATGGTTGATGAATGAACCATCAATCATTAACTGGTTGGTGGTTGAAGCACCCCATGAAAAACTAGTCAACCAAACAACCATTTGTTAATACCATAGGGAAAATCAAACTGTTGAAAACTACCAACCAGTTAACCATGAACCAATAAATGTCAGGAACCATGTTTGTTCTGTCATTAACCATTCACCAGCCATGAATCATTGACCATTAGCCATGACTGACATGTTACTTTGACAATTACTGGTTAATGGTTCTTTGGTGAATAGTTAATTTGGTGAATTGTTACACTACACTCCTGATAACTAACAGCTTGACCCTTGCAGGTAACAGTTGGATGACCAGTTTCCGCACTTGGGATACCCTTCGCCAGGGTCCATGTTAGTTTCCAGGAGGGTAACCATGGTTAATTGGTTAGTTTGTTGGTTGGTTCGTAGCTGCTCTTTGTAGAAGATTGGATTAAGCAGATCAACATCATCCGTTTGGGGCATATCCTCCGCAGTATGATTGCAATCATCCAAGCTGTCAGTAACCGTGATTGACACCCAGTGCATGACATGACCAGCAATGCTTCCACTGGTCGGTTCTGCCTCAAGTCGCGTCCGTGGTCGCACGTTGACAACCGGTCGTGGAAAACCACAAGCGGCTGCTGAAATTTCGGGTGGAAAATATCCAAAGGTTGATAAGTGGTTTACTAAGGTACACATTGACATATAGTGGTTATAACCATTATCAATAGTAGTTTGATTGATGGTTAACTTATCACTACAATGGTTTACTTACTGGTGTGTTAATAATGGTTTGATTGAGGTTATTAACCAATATCAATTACTGGACAATTTCTTAACGCAACTACTATCAATAATTACTGGTTTTCAGTTATCATCAATCAACCAGTGCTTTGATTAAGGTCATTATGATTGATTAGGAATACCATTCGGATACCAGTAATGTACAAGGATGATTAATCATATAGGATCATATAATCTATATGTATGATTAATTGGTTCATTTGGAAATTCAAAATGTTGATTGATGATAACTGACAACCACTAATTATTGATGATAATTAAGCACTATAGGTGAATCAGTGGTTTTAGTGGTGCATTGTATGGTTGGTTGATGATATATTACGAGTATGTATTTGATTGATGAACAGTCATAACGGGTTGATGTCGTCACGTACAACTTTTTGTCTTGGAAAATCGCAAATGGCACTTTTTGGCCCACTCTTCTCTGGATTTTCAAATTAGCTTGGTCTTGGACCATTCTGAACTAGTAAATCAACCACTGTCTACCACTTTCATGCATTACAAACAAACAAACAAACAAATAACCATTAGTATTGATAATTCGACCAGTATCATTCTGAACTAGTAAATAAATCATGATGAATTAATCATGATAAGCATTGCTAACCCCGTTGTTGACCGCTTAATTCATCGTGATGTGCCATGACCACTGGGTGCACGACAGCTGATGCTACAAACAACACGTGCGCTGCTAAGCCAGCACGGCAACAGTTGCGAAGTCTCAGTGACACCGCTCTGCATGGTGAAACTATAGTCATGCAGCAGGCATAACTAGCGTGGATACAGAACCGAAGCCAGTTGGCTCTTACCCAGTATAAGTGGTAGCTACCCTAGATGTAGACCAGCTTACTTCATTGGAGATTTGCACTGGTCAGCATACCTAGCAGGAAAAGTTGTAGGCTATAGGTGTGACAATCCACCAAAGTGAAATCACTGGAATCCCAGTGACTCTTCTCCCCAATAACAAGGTCATCAACAAAGGGACCAATGCTCTGACTTCGAAGCTTTCCCAGAATCTCACCTGCAATTTCACCCATAACAATTGTAATTGAAAACCGCCATAAATAATCCACCGGTTTGTTCTTACTGTTGTCAGATTGACTGGTGGTTTATAACTCCCCCAGGCACCCCAAAACATATCTACAAATCCTGGTGATAGCAGGCGCTCGACAACACCCAAAGCAGGCGCTCGGATCCGAGGAAAGTCCACCCACAGAGCTATAGGAAAGTTCGTACACTGTGTGGCTTGTCATCATCCATGCTTCACTATGCCCATCCATTCAACCAACCGCACAGCTGCAACCATACGCAATGGAGTGTAACTAACAGCAGTGGGGATTTAACTTGTAGGAAAAGAACCAGACATTGGAATCTGACCACCATGCTATTCGACATACCGAGATCTGCTTCTGCCTCCGGCACGCGACAACCTGAGACCAGGAGCCAAGGAAGCCAAACCTCAGGAGTTGTGCTGATCAGCGACCGTTGCCCCAGAGGTAGATCAACAACATTCAACAACCAATGCAACAATAATCAACTTCTGGTTCTTACTTGATCTACTTGGATAGCCAATGATTTAAACATATCTAAACTGTTTAGAGAAAGTATGGATTTTACTTAGATCATCACCCATGTTCATGCATTTTCCATGCCATTTGTAATCAATAGAACTGGGTTATTGGGTCCGTGAGGTTGCAACCACCCGTGACCCATCGCTGGCGGGTTCTGACAGCACGGCAAGGAATGCTGTGAAAAGTGTCGCGTATCTTCAGACCAAGAAGTCTGTTTACACATGCTCAAGTTGGACCATCAACTTGTGAAGTGGTTGAATGATTCAACTTACAACTGACGCCAATTTCTCTAATAACAAGTTTCGGATACCCATCGTTGATTGTTGGACATTTTACTGTGTTGGCTGGAGAATATCATCTGCAACAAAAGGGGACACAACATGACCTAATAAGGGCCGTGCGGGAAAAAAAACAAAAAATGAGAGAGAAATCATCACTTGTTGGAATAATTACTTGTTGGAATCATTACTTAAATCACTACTTGTTTGTTGTAAAACTCATTAAACATCTTCCAACGTGTTGGCAAAAGTTGGAAGATCCTGAGGCCGAGGCGGGCAGACATCACCGAAGAGTGACCATCAGCGTTCTTGCTGGTGGCAGCGGCTCCTGTGTCACAAACCCCTGGGGCTTGCCCAATCATGAACCACGTGATGAACCACGTGATGAACCACTAGGAATCATCCAACGCACCGTTGTGAATCACTATGAACCAAGCAGCACTAACCACGCTTCACCAAGCAGCAGCAGCTGTGCGAGCTGCGCCTCGCTGAAGCAACACATCCACTGCTTCTTCATGAGCTTGTGCTGCTGCGACCTGACGCCAGCGCGCGCGTTTGGAGTGATGAAGCTGTGTTTAATATCGCTCGTTGTGTCTGTGTGTAGCAAGCAGTGGACCTGGTGTTAAGCAACATCATCATATCATAGTCGTTACTTATAATTTTGACCGGGATTATTCATTCATTGCTCTGAGAGCCGTTTCTGAGCTGCACGCGTGCAACGGGGTGTTGCCCTGCAAATCTGACTTGGCCACGTCAGCTTGTCGATTCAGCAAATCCTGACTCAAAGACCACTTGCGTTCTGGGGGTGCTCTGAATTCTATCAGGAATATAGCAACGTGTGCATGGCAGGTAGATCGGTTTGTCCATAGATGCTGGCACCTACTGACCATCCAAGTTGACAACCATCATGAAGACTAGGGAAAACAACAGCTTTGGGGGTACACCAGTTTGGACAAACCCAAATGCATGACAAGGATACATCCATGGGTGAACCCAGCACTTTGGAAACCACTTCGTTGGGAGTACCCCTGCTGCAAGGAGAGCATCGCAAAACAAGACCTGGCAACACAGCAGAAGCACCCAAGAGGAGATGCATAGAAAAGCTACGTGAACCTCTGCCACATGTGATGGCAACTCACCAGCAGTTGGTGAGGCACTCGGTAAGCGTTTATTCGCAGCAGGATCTTCCAAGTCTCCAATACCCGGCATTCATCACCCCTCCCAAGGTCACCAGGGCCAGTTGTAGAAAAATCTGCGGTGAACAACGGAAAACTTGCAGCATCGGCAGCACATGAGTCAAGGAGGGAGAGTCTAGCATTGAAATGCACTAAGTGCGCACAACTATCACATGAAATATTTTCCAACAACCTCATGTGTTTATCTGGTTGGTGCTTTCAACCATATGAAAAATATAAGTCAATCAATCAGTCATTGAGTATTACTAGGATTATGACATGTGCCATAGTCTATTTCTAAAATCTGTCAGAAAAATCAAATGGATCAAAACAAGCAAAACAAAAGCAAAATGTAATGCAAACCATGATCAGGGAAAAAAAAAATGAAGCCAAACAAAAGCCATTCCATTTAAAACAGAAGGCGAAACAAAAGCAAAAATACAGCAGAAAAAAACGAACATAAAGTGGAAAAAAAGCAAACATAAAGCGGAAAAAAGCGAAAATAAAGCGGAAAAAAGCGAAAATAAAGCGGAAAAAAAACGAAAATAAAGCGGAAAAAAGCGAAAATAAAGCGGATAAAAGCGAACATCAAACGAAACACTTTCAATTTGCATGGTAATCGCTCATTTTCGCTTTTTTCCGGCTTTCTTTTCGCTTTTTTCCCGCTTTATTTGCGCTTTTTTCCCCCTTTATTTTGACTTTTTTTTTTGGTTTTATTTTTGCTTTTATTTTTCTTTGTTTTCGCATTGTGTTTGAAATGGAATCGCTTTTGTTTTGCTTCATTTTTGCTTTTTTCCCTGATCATGGTTTGCTGTAGTTCTTGCTTTTATTTTGCTTTGTTTCTTTTATGTTTTTTTGGAAATAGGCTTAAGGCATGTCATAGTACTAGGGAAATGAAACATGTTTGAAACCATCAACCTGTTATGATTTGCGTTTGTTTGATATGTTCCTAACATGTTGGTAGGACTTGGGATGGTCCGCGGATACCACCATGGACCCTCCAACTCTCTAAGCTTTTCCAGCCAAGTTGAGCAAACGGATAAGCCGCCACGGCTCTCCATGATTCAAGCATGATTAACCACTGCTATTCACCATTGTGAACCACCATTTTGAACCATTGGTGAATCACGATTGGACCATTTGGTAGCTGTTTGGAAAAAAATAATGTTGGTATTGATTCACCCAAAGGTGAACCATAGGTTAACCACATCACCATGATTCACCAGCGAACTGTTCCGCTGCTAAGCATGAATTACTCCTTAGTGATGGCTGATTCATAGATTAAACACTAAGCAGCACTGACCATTCACTTACCCTCTGGGAACTCACCTGGTTGAGCGGACAATCTCCCGTAGAAATAGCCGGTCTTTCCTATTGAAAACGGCGATGTAACTAACTTCCAGCGTGTCATAGATGAGAGCTACCCCCCCCCCTCTCAACATGAACCGCTTCCCTCTCCTCAATGAGGCCCACATCACCTGCGCAGCAACGGAAGATGTTTTGCGTCGGTGGGGCATGGGGGACCTTAAACGTCCATGTGCATATTGAATGATGGTTACATCGTTGTTGATTATATAGTCAAATTGGATAAATAGATGACTTGTGGTTGTATGATTGAGAACGCAAGAAAGGTGATATATGGGTATATGCAACTTAATAATGAACCCACAATTGCACTCATCAAGTGGCGATCATGACTCTTGAGAAACCATTGATGAGTACATCTCAACATATTCAAATCAAGGTCTGACATCCGGAAATAGTGTTCAAACTATAATTGACAGGTTTATCTATCAAGCCGTAGTCGATAGGTCTAAAAGATCAACAATAAGAGAAATAGCACCAAATAAAAAGGACTGACCAACACAATACAGTGAAGATTCATGTGAACAGTTTGTCTTTTCCCCATCAGAGATTGCTGGTTGACCACTATTCTATAACCACTGTTAACCTGCTTGTAACCATCATTTTCATATAAGTTCTATGATACGGAATCAAACATCGCTGAGAAACGGCATCTCCAGCATGTCGAACACTGAAACCTGTGGGGGGAACTCCAAAGCCCAGTGGCACTGATTCAAGGCTATGTTCCAAGGCATGCTTCGGAGGTCTGTTTCACCTCTGATGTTTCCAGTCAAAGTATAGAAACATAATGAATCAAAATGAGGGTTTGATGTTCACCACCACTGATCAATTGCTGAAAATATCTTACCTAGTAGGTGGTTCAAGAGCCATTACACACAATATCATACTAAATCCACCTTCCTGAATACTTGGAAACACAAACACATGTGAAGAACAACTCTTTGTGTACGAGAGGTGCCAAGTGGGTCCCGCCAAACCAAAGCAGGGGAACACGGATGTTGAAAGTACACCCTGGATGGACACCCGTCTGCAACAGTGATCTCCGACCAAATTCGATTTGGGGCAGTCTCCCTGATAAATCGGCTAGAAATATGCCATCAAATCGATATACAGCTAGTCACACCTGGTTCTCAAAGAGGTAAATTTTGGCTGGTCAACTATGAGTCATGATCCATGAATTCGATCAGCAACCAATCAACCCATATCAACCACGATTGCTGATGGCTAGTCAACCAGCGAATCAAGGAATAGCATTCGAAACCATGGCTAGGTCACGAACAACTGCGCGGGGCCGGCGCCCCTGTCAGACCCTCCCCTTGCGCGCCTGAGCGAACAGCTGCAATGAGAAGAGTTGCACCAGCACGGGGGCCCTCACCTGGTGGCCACTTCCTGTGGTGAATGGTGGGTTCAATCCTTGATCCATGTCAAAATAACGAGGTTTCCTAGTGAATTCCATTGTTAAACATGATTAGATGGTCCTTCATGGGTCATGTCATCTACCATGCACCCATGTGCACATGCTGTAGAATGAACTAGGAGATACTGCGAGTGAGAACTACTACGATTATATGGTGTTGTTTGCCATGTTGATGGTGATTGGCCGTACTTTATGGTGTCAAGCCATTGCTGACGGTCAAACTATTGATGGTTGACCGTGGTCTTCGGTGAATATGTGCTGAGTGCTCAGGACGCTCAAAGAGTCTCAACCAACAAAATTGTGCCTTGGTGCAGCTTAAACATACATCTCAAGATGTTCAGCAGGGCTGGAGTAAAGGCTCATGTCTCGTTGACTTGAGATCAACAAACATTGTAATAAATACCCATATGGTTTTTCCAAACAGTGTGCGATAAGATTGCAAACCAATGTTGGATTTGTCCAAAAATGGTGTATCCCCAAGAAATGGCTAGTTTCCCGATGAATGGCTACTTGAATGGTTAGTAAAGTAGGGAATGACATGGCGCAGTACTTTCAATGAATTGGTTCTTCGCCGGGGTTCAGTATCATCCAATGCGAGCAGCGACGCGGGGTTCCAAGGCAGGTGACTTGGGTACCAGGGATGGAGCTGTGGCGGGTTGTCCAGTTCAATGGGTGTTTTTCACAGCCAGATTGGGACCCCCCAAAGTTATGGATGGTTTACTACTCATCCATGATTAGTAATTATAAAGGATGATGATGATGATGATGATGATGATGATGATGATGATGATGATGATGATGATGTGATGACGATCATGATGATGATGATGATGATGATGATGATGATGATGATGATGATGGTGATGGTGATGATGATGGTGATGGTGATGGTGATGGTGATGGTGTTGTTGTTGTTGTTGGTGGTGGTGATGGGCTTATCGATCTTGATTGTGTCCATAAAGTGGTGACCAACGTTGCTTACATTCCTTGATGCGAGATCCAACAAAGCTCTCCACTGTTTCGCAAATCCCAAGCATATCCACCCATAATCATAATCAACAATGATGAATAGATATTCTGCATGTACTTGGAGGCACCTTGAGGCACCTGGAGATTTTGCCTCTCCAGCAGCCAACCGTCCCCTGTATCCTCACCCTGTCTTCCCAGCCGCTGGGACCGCTGGCGTGCAGCGAAATTCAGATCTAGGCCATGATCTAAGAGGACCTGGGCCTCGGGATCGCAAGGATGGAAACGCTGCATGGTCCATGGGCCATTCCTGGCCATTGCTCCATCCTGGCCATGTTACAACATCCGGATGTCACATGGGGATTCCATGAATTCCATGAATTCCATGAATTCCATGGTTGTAACATGTCGAATCCATGGAATTTTCATGGGAAACCATTACAACCATCCAAATCCAAAACGTTCCAATGGCAGAATCCGCTAGGTTAGTTATATTCCAATGGCTAGGGTCCTTCTCATGGAAACCAAAAAAGAACAAATGCGGTTCTAACATGGAGGATCCTGCATAGTCATAGCAGGAGCAGTAAGCGAGAATAAATTGTTAATCAGAATTAGTTCATGGTGATGTGTAGTGGTAAATCATGCTTGGCAGTGATTATAATATGTGGAATTAGAATTTCAATGGTCGCAATTGTTATATGAGATTACCATTGTTACAATGATATGGGGGATTTCAAATTCAGATGGTACCAATATTTATGACCCACTGCCACCAATCTCGGGCCCGGTGGGAAATTCAAGGCTTCCAACGTTGATTGTTTCCACAGAACCATTTCTAGACATGGTGTATGAGAATCAAGTTGATGGTTCTGGAATGGTTCTGGGAACACCTAATTATTGACATGCCTATATGCTGTCATGTAAAAAAAAATATGGAATATCGTTGTTGAGAATCCCCTGGAGCAAAAACACATGATCAACATACACGTTCTGCAAACCCTTTCAGTATGGTTTGATGATAGCATTAAAACACGTATGCAAATCGGGCACAAAACTTCTATCTAGCCCAGTTCCTTGTTATTTGCTATTGGCAAAAATACAAAGGCAAAGTGACATGCATGTCCGGCGCCTTGAAATATTTGCAGCAACCAGGGTCCAGGTTGACTTTTGGCCTATCCTTTCAAGAGGGTACATTGGCGAATAGAAAACACCAGCAAAGATACCATGACAGCATGTAAAATAATTAACAAAACGTCGGGATTCAACAAAGCCGAAAGAAATAATCAATACTGGAAACAGCAAAGTGAAAAAAAACAAAGCAGAAATAATATAGATAATCAAGTATATAATTGAATGATATTAAATGTCAATAGTGGCATAACAACGACTTACCTATGCCTTCAAGAGGTGTCTGTCCCAGTGGCAGCAGCACGGTCGCGAATTTCGAAGCTGGCCGCTTCCAGCCGCATGAGCAAGGCAAGATGGACCTCCTGGGTGATTTGAGCTCCAGATGCCAACAATGCCTGGCAGTGATCAACGGTGTGGCATTTCGGGGGGTTCTCAATGGTCTTCTAAGGGATTATATAACACAATGCCGCATTGAACGGTTAAAGAAGAACGGTTAAACAACTAATGGTCTAACATGAACAAGTTAAACAACCGTTATTTAATAATAGAAGATAACCACCAACAAGAACGGCGAAACAACTACTATATGGTGAGAAACACCCAAATCTGGCATTTGGTTTAGAGATAATGGGACAATAGGGAACCCCCAAGCTACGGTTGGTTTATGACTATATAAATGACTAATAGTTATAAAGAATGATTTGGGCGGGTCCCCCATTTTGAGACACCCCCATTTGGTTTAGAGATTCCAACTCAACTTAGGCTTGGCAGATTCAAGTGCCCCAAATGTAGTGACAAGCGTATTTCAACTTTGGGGATTCCAACTTGGGCTGGAATTTCTGATAACTATTTCCAGTGAGATGCAGGCGTCCATAGTTACTTGCAATCGCTGAGATCACTTTGGGGGGAACCAATGACTTCAGGGCACCTACGGCTACCTGCATTTGTGGAACGGCCACATGACTCATCCGCGGGAAAAAACACATGACCAACAGAAGTGCCGCTAGGCATGCCATCAACATGCGCTCGTTTATGCGCAGCTCCGTATTTTCAGAAAAATGCTGAACCAAGAATGTTCAAGGCTGCCAGGGGTTAAAGGATGATGCTAATGATTGAGCAATGGCAGGTGCATAGAAAGTTCGTGTTTACTCAACTGACTAATGGTGGTTTCTCAAAATAGGGAGCCCAAAAATGGTTGGTTTATTACTACAAATGGTTAATAGTGGATGATAACTGGGGGTACCCCTATTTTGAGAAACACCCTAATTGTTAAGACGCTGATGATCTAAAGCACTCTTGAGCCATGGTGACTGGGAGTACCAAGTAAGTGGACACAACCGCTCGGATGACACTAATCCAACAGCGCCACTGCATGGCTGAGCCGCATGTTACGAAGATCCGTGGCCATACCAAGCTGTTCAAATGTGAGCTACTGGCCATTCTTTGGGTGGTTGAAGTTGATGGTTCAAAAATCCAACGGCCAAAAACATCTGGGGTGAAAAACATTGAGGTCTTTGTGCATATCAAACCAACCACAATCAGTCACCAGTAACCACCATTTCTTATAGCAATTTCAACCCACCAACTCAGCTGCTGGATTCTGTTGGTCACAATATGTCACATCGAGTACTTGACCTGGAACCATGTTGTTGTTCTTCTTTTTTTCATTTAGCGCAGCAAAGTCTGATCAACTTGCGCGAAACATGCTTACAGAAAAATCATTTCCCAGGCATCCACCAACCACCAATTAAGGATCGTATTGACCCAACTCCCCAACCCATCACCCCCCAGCCACCCATCACCATCATCATCATCATCATCATCATCATCATCATCATCATCATCATCATCATCACCGTCCCAGGCCTCTAAGGCTGAAGCCTTGACGCCTCCATTTCGCACGGCCTCCGCCAGGATGGGCTGCTCCGCAACCTGTGAACTGTTCACATCCTCGGTCCGCAGCCAAGCTCCAACAAAATATCAACATTTGAAAATCCATGATGATGATGATGATGATGATGATGATGATGATGATGATGATGATGATGAAATATTGGATGATGATATCTTGGATGATGATAATGATGACATTGGATGATAATATTGGATGATACCTGTAGGATGAAAAGCACATCAACAACATATGAGATATGAATCAGTTGATGTATGCTGGTTATATGTTTGATCGATTTCAATTTTTTATTGCTTGGATGAGTGGCTATAATAATCTCTATTGATTAGTTCATTGATTATAATATATCAATTCACGATCCCATATCCCACGAATGATCCGGGTCAAGGAATGCTCTGGCGATTCCAAGGAAACAACTATGGGATTCACTGGTGGATATCACTGATATTGGTTGATTAGTAACCCTCCCAACCCCCCAACCCCCAACCCTCCCAACCACCCCACTGCCAACCCCCGCTGGCGTCATCCAACCCCCTCCGCGAGGCGACGCAACTGTGCCAGGTTTCGAGGCCCTTCTGCAGGTCTTTGGCCACCAGGGCTCTGGCCGCATCAGGTTCCAGGCCCTCCAAGCGTGCCCCCGGGGGGCGGGGTGCCACAGCCCATCGCGGGGGGCCGCGCCAGGTGAGTGGTGATGGTTGGGGTGGTGGTTGGGGTGGTGGTTGGGGTGGTGGTTGGGTTGGTGGTTGGTTGAGATGTGATGCTTGGGGATGATTTGTGAGATCGAAATTGATCAAGTGGGAATGGTTCATTGGCTCAGGGGGGATCGCAATGATTAGTGATCGAAGAACAAACAATTAACACTCCTCGTCGCTGGCTGTCTGTGACTGGCTAGTGGTTCCCAAATTACCAATCAACCAGCTACTTGGGTACGATACGCGGATGAATGCTGGTGCTTCATGGTCAATGGCCAGTGGTTAAACACGGTCAATCGCTACTGCTATGGTTGCTGGCGAAAGGTCGCCTCTTGGATTTGTGGCGAATAGTTCATTGGCACATGGGACACCACTGGGTGAAAATAGATATATAGTGGCAAATGGTTACTGCTTAGTTGCAAATGGTTCATTTCTCGTGCTTCGTCGCTTCGTCGTTTATGGTTGGATTGATTCATGATGCCAATCTTTGTCGTGGCTGCTCCAAGGAGATGATGTGCTGCGTCGGAAGCTGATGCTGAATGGCTGAGGCATATCATGACATCTCCGAGGTTTGCGAGAGGAGCAGTCTTCTCAGCCTGTCATTTAACTGGCGATTCAATCTACAGGCTGAGGTTGCGTAACATGGGGAGTTCTTAAAATGGCAAATAGTCTCCTTATGATTACATCAACAGCGGAAACGTAAGGGTGCTCGCCTGCATATGTACGCCTCTTGCACTGCCTGCCCCTGCTGATGGTGCAGCTGTATGCGCCGATTCTCAGCCGGCGATGGCGTGGAGTGTTCACACCTTGCCACACTTGATTCAGAGTCGCCAAGTAGTACCCCCCTAGAGCCGGATCGTCGACCACAAGAGGGATGGTGAGAAGGTCATCAGCCACATAAGCATGGTTTTTGCATTCCCAAGGGTGGCGACTATTCAGTATGACTTACAGTATCATGAAGCATGTCGTGGTATAGATTGCTCCATTAATTAAAGCAGAAAGGCTTGTTGTGAGCGCCGAAATGCCTATAATTTTATCATATTTATTATTTTGTTGGGTTATTTCGCGCTCTTAACAACCCTCTTTTGCCTGCCAAAATGGTTATAGATTTCCATCAACAAATTCAAAAAACCAAAAAAACCAAACAAAAACAAAAAAAACAAAAAAACCAAAAAAAACAAAAAAACCAAAGTTTTGGGACTATGCCAAACATAGCCCATATCTCCATAGTCCCAAAACTTTGTTTTTTTTGTTTTTTTTGGTTTTTCCCCACCTGTCAGGTGAGGGTTGTTAGATTTTATCAGAGTTGACTGCTCCTCCTCCTCATCCTCCTTGTCCTCCTCGTCCTCCTCCACGACCAAGCGCGACTAGTGGTTGCTTCCGGACCTCAACCACGATCACGTATGCCTGCTGGTGGCTGCCGGACCTCAACCGCGACCAAGCGCGACCAATGGTGGCTGCCGGACCTCAACCGCGACACAATAGATGTCAGAAAGAATGTCACAGAAAGAATG
>VSDK01012380.1:2380-15416 GCA_009767595.1 Symbiodinium kawagutii
CCCGTCTTTCACCGATGCATGTCTAGTGTGATGATGGCTACGAGAAGCATCATGGCTTTGTACGGGAGCAGGTACAGAGTCGATCTCCATCGAGACCGGAGCAGGGGGTATCGGACTCTGTAAGCTTGTTCTGGATGAGGGGGTGGCTTGCTGCTGTGCCACAGCAAGTGGTTGATTTGTAGCACTGGCAGCAGGCGGACCTGCGGCAAGGGGGTCCAGGTTTCGATGTCTGCACGGGGCAGCATCTGAGGGAAGGGTTTGATTATCTTGTTCCGATGTTTTCGCGTATAGGGCGGGTGGGGTAAGGCCTCGTAGGATGCGACAACCTGTGATTGGGGCAAGAAGGTGCTCCAATCTTCCTTTGGGTGGAATTCCAACAATAATGTCCGCCTGGTAATTGATACACAGTTGAAGCGCATTGGAGTATGAGGGTACAAATTTACCCTGTTCTAGGCGGGGTTGAAGCAGCTTGACACTACTGAACTCTGGGAGCTGAATTTGATAGAGGCCACAAACAGATTCAGAGGGAAGAGGAGAGTCTGTGGCTTCACTACATGATTGTAGCCACCCGTAATTGGATAAGAAGCCATTTGTATCTTTAAAATGATGAAGAACTTCTTGGAACTGTTCAGGCGAGAGGGAAGACGTAACGAAAATCCAAGGGAACACTTCATCCATGAAGGAACATTGGAGGTGCTTACCAGCATGGAGAGAATCAATGGCAAGATTGCGGACATGCGAATACCTCAAATGAGCTCCTTCTGCTGTGGAGAGCGGTGCGATACTGCTTGGTCGAGCATGATGTAATTCTTGCCTATTCTTAGTATTAGCCCAGTGCGATAGGACATCTTCGTCAACTTGTAAGACGGAGGGTTTGTGTGGTGAGACGGCCGTGGGCATTTTAAATTCTACCCACCTCTGCACTCCATCCTTACCATGGAACTGGAAGGGGACTGTGATAGCCAGAGGGATAGGAACATCAAAACAACAAACCTGGACCGATTCTCCATGTGGATTGTTTACCCATTCTACTCTGATGTTCGTGCCTTTCAAGGTTACCTGTATGTATTCAGAGATGTCCGGATGGACTCCTCCGTCAACGCGGCACACTTGGCCGTCGTTTTTGATTTGGAGAGGCTCCCATTGTAAGCCTCCTAGCCTACTAACTAGATAAGGGGCCGTATGTTTGGTCGGATGGAGCGAGTCCGGAAGGATCTCAACACTGAATGACCCTTCCTCCGGGCCGAAAGGGAGGCGTATGTTGGTAGTAAGAAGGGCAAGCCTTAATTGTTCAACCTCAAGCCCAGTCAAAGGGGCGAAGAGGAACTTCTTCTTAAGGATGTAATGCTGCAAATGTGCCTTGCACAACTCTGTTTCGAGCTCGTGAATTTGCTTATCAGACAGAGGCGAGAGCTGAAAGACAGCAAGGCGGTGTCCACGAAAAGCAGCTATGGAGTAATCCAGGCAGCTAACATGATGTTCGAAGGTAGCTATCTTACGTTGAAATTCTGAATGTGACGAGCTAGCTGCAACGCAAATGAGGCCATGAGCTCGTTCGTCAAGTGCTTTGATCGTAGCTGTGAGCAGATTCTGATCTTGATTCTGCAAGGTAAAGGTGACACTATTGCGGTCTGGCGAGCTCAGAGGAGTAAAGAAGGGGGTAGATTTGTGAAAGTTGTAACCGATGATACCAGTATAGTGGCTAACTTCTTGTACGATTTCTTGTGTGAGCAAGTCTTTGTGTGCCAACCATTTTTCTTCAACATTGCATGGATTCCACTTGACGATGACTTGTGCTAAGCCTTTCGGGGTAGGCGTCTGCTGAAAACAAACAACGTATACCAATTGGCTGCTACTAAGCTCGTCCGTGTTGCTCTGGTCAGTGTAAAGGTACTGGACTCGACTGATGTAGGCCTTTTTAGTCGAGTATCTCGAAGTAATATGCGCAATGACTTCAATGGGTTTAGCATTGTGATGGGTAGTATTGACTATGCTGACCTGCATAGGGTTCATAGGTTGACCAGCAATCGAATCTTTGTGAATGAGATCAAGAGCCTTGCGCTCGATGCCTGGTCGGACATAGTGTAGAATAAATATATGTGCTGCTTGGTGTCCTGAATTCAGCAGTTGCTCGCAGTGATCAATCGAGATAATTTTAAGATTAGTACGAGTCTGCTTCAATTCAACCTGGCTTGGATAAGGCGTGACAAGGTATACTTGTTCTTTTCCAGTATAACTGGTAGAAAAGGGAAAAGAACCAGGTGTAAGATGTTGGCAGATTAGGTCATAAGTTCTTTGAGCCACTTTGCCAATGTCAAAATGTCGGGCCATGATGACTAAGTTGGGTACAGTAGATGTGATACCGATAAGCCAAGTTGGGAACTTTAAATAATCTGATGAAGTACAAATGAGTTCTGTCAAGACCTCAAGAGAACTCGGGTCCGGATGCAAAATCAGGTATCGAAAGGTTCCCTAAGTAGGAAACCTTAAGACACACTGAAGAAAATGAAACAGGCAGGTATCGATAGGTATCCTAAGTAGGAAACCTAAAGACACACTGGGAGTCGGATGCAATTCAGGTATCTGAAGGTGCCCTAAGTAGGAGACCTTAAGACACACTGTGGATGCAGTAAGGATGCAGAAGGTATCAGAAGGTGACCCAAGTGGGTAACCTCCTGACACACTATGAGCGAGAGATCGGATGCAAGACAGGTATCAAAAGGAATCCCAAGTGGGAATCCTTGAGACATACTGTGGAAGGAAAGCAACGGATGCAAAAAAAGCAAAAAGAGCGGTAAGACCAGATCGCCTAAGTAGGCAAACCAGAATCACACGCAAGTTAAAATAGTCACAGTGGAAAAATTTCTACCACTACTTCGAGTGATAGCCTACAAATGTCTTGGAAAGAAGAAAGTCGCGGCCGCTACCCGCTACTCCCCCCCCTCCCGCTCCGTTTCACTCTGGCAGGGATACCAAGTCTCACAAAGTTCCAAATCCAAGATGGACAAGAAACAGACAGAGAAATGATATCACCGTTCCAAAGCTGTCGGTTTTAAGCCGAGACAGCTTGAGCCAAAGGCTACGGAGGGTCTCTAGACCTAGCTGTGGGAGAGAGAGTTTCATCGCTTGACTGTCGAGGCCACTGATCTCCCAATGACTAACCCACTGGTTGTAGCCAGCAGAGTGTGCACATGAATCTGCCCAAAGTGACCACACATGGCAGATGTCCAGGGAGGAATGATACCGCACTCCCAATAAGGGAGTGTTCGTCAGTCCACTCTTGAACATCCGACTGAAGCCGTTCCTCTGCAAGCTGCATGGGAGAATTTGACAGATTAGGTCCAACTCTTGTCGAATTACAGCGAGATAACCAGCTCTGCATTGAGATCCATAGAGTGTTCGCTGACTAATGACATCCCTGTGGGGCGGCAGCATTGGAGCTGCTGGTTGAATCAGCGGGGGTCGGTATGGCCTTGGCCAAGTTGACAAGGTCGCACACTTCAAACAGGGTAACAGGAACACAATCTGTGTCGATCAAGAGCAACTGCACGTGCGGGAAAAGGAATCTGGCCGTCTCGAGCACGAAAGTGCCCTCCATATGTACGGCACCTCGGTCAACCCAGAAGTTTCGTCTAGATGGCACCAAACGAGGTCAGTCTTCTCTCGTCCCGGGCCAACTAGCTTCTTTTGGAGCTCCACCAAGGCTGAAACGATACTTTCAGTGAAGCTTTTTGAGCTTAGTTAGATTTTTAGTGATAAACTCTGCACGTGAGTCATTACTGCAGACGTTCACGATCCAAACGGATGTTCGACGCACAAAGTACCAGATGGCAGACGGGCTCTCTAGTCTTTTGGGCTCTTTGATGCATGGCTGGAACAAACCCAATGACTGCGACGGTCTGCATTCCCACAATTGCACAGGCTTCGTCTTTTGGACTTGCGCTGGCTTCATCTTTGTGATCTCATCTTAGGTAGTCGACTTTGAACAGTTTTGGTCAGGTCTCACTGTAATGCACTCTCATTAGATTTGAATCTTTAAATCTTTTCTAGTGTGCACATTTGACCGCTGCTTCTGCAAAAGCTCTTAGAAAAAAAAATTTCAAGATCCAAACGGTCGGAGCAATGCGCATGCGCAATCTTCAGTTCTGTCAGCTCACTACGTGGTGAATTGAGAGCATCCTTTGTTTGTCTTTTACTTGGACAGTGATTCAACTAAGGCTCTATCTGTGGGCGGCAACTTCCAAGTCTAAACATCTTCGGTGGATTCTTTCCAAGTTCTGGAGCCCACGTTTCCTCTGGTCGGTCCGGTCACAAGTTACAACTAGAAAATGTTCATGGATCAAAGAAAAAAAGATGCAGATGATGCGGATAACAAAGATGATGAGGATGATGAAGATGATGAAGATGATGCAGATGATCGTCATGATGATGATAATGATGGAGATGATGCAATGTTGCAAAAAATGCGGATGATCAAGGCGATGGAGAGGATGGAGAAAGAGCATGATGCAGGCATTGCAGATGTTGCAGGTGATGAAAACGAAAGAAGATGCAGACCATGCAGACGATAAAGATGAGGAAAATAACGAAGGTGAGGAAGAGGATGAAGACGATGGAGATGATGAAGATGATGGTGCTGTTGAAAATGATACAGATGATGAAGCTAACGAAGATGATGAAGATGATGGAGATGAGGAAGGAAGACAGAAATGTTGAAGATGATGAAGATGATGGAGCTGAAGAAGATGATAACGATGATGAAGATGATGAAGATGATCAAGATGATGAAGATGATGAAGATTGTGAAGCTGATGCAGATGATGGAGCTGATGAAGCTGATGGAGTTGATGCAGATGATGCAGGTGATGCAGGTGATGCAGGTGATGAAGGTGATGAAGATGATGAAGAGGATGAAGAGGATGAAGATGCAGACGATTAAGACGATGAAAATGTTTAAGGGGCTGAAGCTGAAGAAGATGATGAGGATGATGAAGATGATGAAGATGATGAAGATGATGAAGATGAAGCAGATGATGGAGATGATGAAAATGATGAAGGTGATGACGATGATGAAGATGATGAAGCTAATGAAGATGCAGATGATGACGAGGATGACGAAGATGATGAAGATGATGAAGTTGATGAAGAAGATGAAGATGATGAAGACGATGCTTGGGGATAATGACGACCATGACGAAAACAGCGAAGATGTCAAAGGTGACGGAGATGACGAGGGGGAAGGTTGTTGAAAACATGAGATGATGAAGATGATAGAGGTGATGAAGATGCTGAAGATGATGAAGATGATGGAGATTATGGAGATGATGAAGGTGGTGAAGATGGTGAAGGTGGTGAAGATGGTGAAGATGATGAAGATGAAGATGATGAAGATGATGAAGTTGTCGAGGATGCTGAAAATGATGAAAGCGATGAAAATGATGAAGATGATGAAGACTTGAATTTGATGAAGATGATGAAGACGAAAATGACCACAATGGCGGAAATCATGAAGGTGACGAAGATGACGCGGCGGGGATGTTCAAAAAACCATGAGATGAGCAAGATGATGAGAATGGAAAGGATGTTGGAGATGATCAAGGTTCTGAAGATGATGAAGATTGCTAAGACGATGAAAAGATGACAATGGTGATGGAGATGATGAAGTTCATGAGGATGATGAAGTTGATGAGGATGAAGAGGATGATGATTCTGAAGAAGAAGATGATGATGATGATGATGATGAAGATGATGAAGATGATGAATTCCAAAATGACAACGATGAAGAAGATGGTGAAGATGGCAAAGATGACGAGAGGGGGATGTTGAAAAAACATGATGAGCAAGATGATGAGGATGATGAGGAAGAAGAGATGATCAGGGTAATGAAGATTTTGAAGATCATGAAGGCGATGAAGAGATGACGACAGTGATGAGGAAAATGAAGTTGATGAGGATGATGAAGATGATGAAGATGATGCAGGGGGAAGATGACGACGATGTCGAAGACAGCGAAGATGTCAAAGTTGAAGAAGATGACGAGGGTGTGTGTGTGTGCGTTGAAAGCATGAGATGGTGAAGATGATGCGGATGATGAGGAGGATGAAAAATGATCAAGATGATGAAGATGATGAAGATCATGAAGATGATGAAGAGATGACGGCGGTGATGAAGATGATGAAGTTGATGAGGATGATGAAGATGATGAAGATGATGGAAATGAGGAAAATGATGAAGATGATGAAGCTGATAAATATGATGAAGACGAAAATGACGAGGATGACGAAAATGATGAAGATGACCAAGATGACGAGGGGAGAAGTTCAAAAAAATATGGGATGAGCAAGATGATGAGGATGATCAGGTTGACGGAGATGATCAAGGTGATGAAAATGCTGAAGATCATGAAGGCGATGAAAAGATGACGACGCTGATGAAAATGATGAAGTTGATGAAGATGATGAAGATGATGAAGAGGATGAATGGGGAAGATGACGAAGATGACGAAGAAAACGAAGATGTCAAAGGTGACGAAGATGTCGAGGGGGTGTGTGTCTTGAAAACATGAGATGGTGAAGATGATGCGGATGATGAGGAGGATGAAAAATGTTCAAGATGATGAAGATGATGAAGATCATGAAGATGATGAAGAGATGACGGCGGTGATGAAGATGATGAAGTTGATGAGGATGATGAAGATGATGAAAATGATGAAAATGATCAATGCTCACGAAGGTTGCGGCCAGCATGACGGACAATTTGGTACTTGGAAACCGGGAGTTGCCGCGCCTTTTTGCTCAGCAAGCAGTGGCCTTGGCCAATCTTGTTGGAAGCGATGCCAGCCTGGAAGTGCCAGGCGCTCGAAGCCGATCGTCACCTTCTCGGAGCTCCAAAATAGATTCTGGCAGGCGCAATGGTGCAAGCGCTTCTTCAGGACGCAGCGTGTGCCGACGAATTCGGCAATTTTCAAATTTTCTTGGAGGGCTTGAAAAAATTGTCGGACATGGAGAAAGCGGTGTGGCTGGGGACGGCCGAAGAAACCAGGGATCACAAAGTCCTGCTGCAGCAGCAACATGGCGGGGAAGTCAAGACAAGGGCCGCTTCACCAAGCCCATTGATTCGCCAAATAGGCAATGCAAAAGCGGGGTTTTCCCCCGTGCTCAGCGCCCGCAACTGACGGGGTTGCAGGTGTCTGCTGTGGCGCATGAGTATCCTTTTGTATGATTTTTGTATTACCTTATCCTTTTGCCAAAGATCTCGATGTGGGAGCATCCTTTCCTGGGTTAGACATTGGCATAGTTGGATGGTTTGCGCCGCGCAAATGTGTGGGCAGCTTAAATTGTGCGGAACCCCGGCCCGAGTTTCACTTGGAGAGAATGGATTCATGCGGACGGACGGTCAACAGTCAACAGCATCAGTTTTAGTATTTCGGTATTTTTTTTCATTTTTCAAAAGAAACTTATTGCATTTTTTGTTAGTCTTACCTTTTTATTGTTGATATTTTTTTGTCAAAATTTCTAGTTACACCAAAAACGAATATTGTTAGTATTTTTTGGTTTTGATTTTAATCATTCCCTACTTCATTTTCATTACTATCGCAATTCTTTGTTTTATTGTCTTGAATTTGTTAGTCTTATGTTTTTTGTTTTGGATGGTTGTTGTTTTCCGTTTTTCTCGTTATTGTTATCCGTTTTGTTTTTGTTATTATTGTTGTTGCCTTGGGTTTTTGAGTATGGTGTTTATCATTTTTGCCATGGTTCTTTCCCTTTCTTCTTTTATTGATGTCTTGTTGGAAAAGGTGCTTATCATGGTGCTTATCATGGTGCTTATCATCGCGTCATCAATATGATAAGTACCATCGCCAGCATTATCTTCACAATCATCATCATCAGCATCATCATCATCATCATCATCATCATCATCACCCTCATCATCATTTTTGATTTTGGCCCTCAGTGGCTATAGTCCTTGTTCAAAATTCATCATGGCTGATATTGTCATCGGTGACCATTGGCATCGCAGTGTATGGAAATCGAAATGAAACATCTTGCAATCATTCATGCACTGATGAACTGATGTGTTGCACATGTTTGCAATAGGATTTTCCTTCGCGTCCAGCACCATCTAAGGCATCAAATCCATCCAACGCATTTTCTTTTCAACCTTTATTTTCACATTGAAGGCACATTGTCTTTGGATCAAACATTTTCTCTTCAGGGCAGGTGACCATTGAAATTCCAGTTTTGTTTCAAGACGCACATGTGCAGATTGTCCTGCTGTCCAAGGTAAACACTGGTGTCGCCTCAGACTCATGTTGTTTCACATTGCGGACCATTGTAGGTCTTCCAACATCGGATTCTATCAAATAAATTCAATGCACTTGATTTTTTTTTTTGCGTCGTTATTTTTTTTTTCCGTGGGCTAGTTTGTCTTGTGGTTTTGCCAATATCGGCCTATCTGACGCATTTTCATCAAAAAACATGTATAAATATACACACACACACACACGAAACACATGAACATAGTGAACCCATGCCACATGTCCAATAAAAAATTCGATCAGCTGCGACAATTAATGTACTACAACTACAACCATCAATTTTTGTGTTGATTCTTTTTGGGAAACAGTGAAGTGAACAATTTTTTCGAACACCAAAGAAATGGAAAAACAACAGTATTGTAATTGGCAAAAAGGGGCAAAAAATGCAAAGGTTTCATTGAGGAAAACCCGGCACATGAACAGGAATGAAATCGCTGGTGTTGCGTTGATTTGAGTGGCCAGAGGTCTGAATTCAGGTTATTGGCCTTGTGCATGTATCAAACATTTTTTATGGTGATATGAATTCAAAAAATAAAACCAAGTGGGCAATTGGTGTGTTTTTTCGCATTCCCCCTTTCAAATGATGCAATTTGGTAGTCAAGCTCAGTGACTCTGGCGCATCATCCAGGATATAGAATGCTGTCAGCATAGTGGATAGCCATCGTAGAAAGAAGTAAGCGACAATCATAACAAAGCAACGACCCATTGTCACTGCACCAGTTCAAAAATCTTTGTCGTACATTCTGATTCTTACCCGCAGTGTTAATTGCAAGCACAAGCAATTTGAGGTTCGAACTTTTTCCCCAGGTCTGATATTATTGCTTCTGTGTCCTTCGCCAATATTACAGGTGTCAAAAACATTGAAAACATGGTTAGTCTAGTGGCACAAAGGCACAACTTTGTAACCGTGGGTTGCAAGCTCTCGGCTCAGAGCAACTATGAGCCTACCAAGAGATCAAACGTAGCTCAGCAACCATGTTGGATTGTTGGCAACTCAAAGCCTTCAATGATCAAATCCTTACGGATTACATTTGAGCCACATGTTTCGCTTACAGTTTGAAGATGCCATTTAAATTCCGAGGCCTTGGCAGTGAGATCAGCGTGTTCCTTGCCCAGCGTCAACACTGGCCTGAGAAACTATTGCTCTGACGCCGCAACAACGCGCAAAACTCTGGGCCTTTGGCAAACCAAGGTATGTGGCCAGTATTCTAACGTTTTCTCCTCAGCAAACATTTTTTGAAGCAGTGTGTTTGCAAGGTTAGCATGAATCTTTTAGGTTTGGTAGGGCATTTGCCTTTCTATGTGCTGTCGATGCACATCAGAACCTGCCATCATCTCAGAAAGAGGAAACATCTTGAAGTTTGCAAATCCATGTCGCGAAGAGAGCTGCGTGTAGAAGTCTTTGAGAGCAAATTTTAGTATGATGACCAGGATTGGACATTATAGACCGATGGGACAGTGATTCGTCAACACTCCCAAACCCACAAAATTCTGGTTGTATATGTATATATATATATATATATATATATATAAAAGGCAAGTGTTATCTTTGAAACATTGCTTCTCCCTATGCCAAAACACATTGTGATTTGGTCCTTGAATCAGGATCGTTGCGGGCACTTCGCTGGGTGCCGATTTGCAGGCTAGTGGAGAAGTCTCTCCTTTACGCAATTGTTTTTTTCATATCCTTTTATCATGAGTTTTGATCTGCTGAAAAACTGCAAAACCACATGCAAGACTTGAGTGACTGCGGCCGTTGGATTGTTTTTATCTAGACGAAGCATAAACCCATTTGTCAGGATAAATGATGCTGTGGTGTTTGCTTGCAGGTGTTTGCAACATGCTTGGCCCTTGCGGGTGTCTTGCCCTCAGAATATCTCTTCCAAAACAAGCAAGGCTTTATGTTCAACAGTACTGCCATCCAAATCTTTATGCAGTCAAGCAAGGTCCCCGTGATGATCATGGCAAACTTTGGTTTGCATTGGGGCTTTGGCCATTATGCCCGCAGCTAAGTACTCATGCTTGACGCTTTTGATCAGACTGAATTGCACACAGTCAACATTTGGCATGAGGTGCAACGCTTTGCCCACTATCTTGTTTCCGCCTGAGCACAGTAGTGCAACAGTTGTTTTTTTTCTTTGTCAAAGAGTCGCTCTTTTTGAATGAGGTTGCATGTCTCGCCTTTGATTGCTTCATTCTATGCTTGCTGGATTCTGAGTTCTGCTTTCCTGCTTACATTTTTTCATTTTGAGCTGAGTACAGATCCTTGGACAGACAAACATGCATGCAGATTGAGGCTTCCACTGGGGAGTGACATGTGCTCTGTTTGCTTCCCAGTAGAATGTTCTATGAAATGCCTATGCTTCCTGTTGCCATTCCCTAACTGTCAGCTGATCTGACATAGAAGGCGTTGGCGAATCCGTATGTGCTGAAGTCCGGTGACTACCTCAGCGCTCCCAGTTGAAGAAGCTTATGCTACGCTTGCCACAAATTAGCATGGCTACGCTTGAAAACTTTGCACCAATCCCTTTTGCTTTCGAAGTCGAAAGGTCGAATCTTTGTCTGCAGCTTCATCAACGCAGCATACGGCTTCTGGGCCATTGTCAGGTGCTGGGCCTCTCCTATCAGGGACATTACATGTGCCATTTCAAGCTGTCCCTGTCTCTGTCAGATCTGTCCTTTTTTTGTTCCCAAGGTCTTTCTCTTTTTCGAGATCCAGCTTGTGCGACAGGTCCCTTGGCAAGATGAGATTGGGAAGATAGAGAACATGGAAAGAATAGAACCTCGTCAGGTCAACCAGCAAGCCCACTTGGTCGAGCAGGGTGAGCATGCTGAGTTGTCTACGCCTTACGCATTTTCAGCTCCTTTTGGGAGCCTTGCGACATGCCTTCCAGTCCAAGGCTACGCTATGAAAGAAAGCCAGGGGACATGAATCGGTTTGCTGCAGGATGAGTGTAGCGACTTTTCTTGACATGGTGCTGCAATCCTGTCAAAAAAGATGCCAACCGAGCCCAAAGACTTCAGATGTTTGAAATCCTGACCATGGACAATGGCTGCCTCAATGCATCAAAGCAACCTGTTCAACCACGTTGATCTTTCACAACCTACCCCTGTCAGTCATGGGTGCGCTGTGCGGCTACATATTGACATTTTGTTTGGCTCAAACCGGGGAAGTGCAATATAGCGCCTCAACCCTTAAAGGGTTAGAAGCGGCCTCTTCTTTTATTGCCACTTGCAGAAACCATGACGGTTGACGAGGCCATGAAGTGACTTTGAACTCTGCGCCTTGTTGAAGTGATCTTGACTTTTTTCCAGGCTAATCCACTGGCATCATGGTTTTCATCTCTCGTGGGTGTCTTGTCTGAGATTTGATTTGGGCCTTTTAATATTAGTAATGATATGCAATCCAGTAATGCAGTAATGCTATGTGTAATAAGTATGTATGTATATTCTCCAGCGACAGAGACATCTATGATCTGTATGTTGCATCTTCGACTTTGGGATTGATGCTTTCTAACGACAATGTAAAGACAAACGCAGCTGCAGAAATAGGTGGTCTTGATCTGACAATGACTCCACACATGTTTTCATTGACTAACATGATAAATAGACTGTGCATGAACCGGATGATTGCCATTAGTTTGAGAGACAGGTACAACGTTGGTTTCGGTCGCACAGCTGCCAATCTAATTTCTCCTCTTTGAACAGCATTGTTGTCACTGTTGATCTTGTGGCCCCTAGGTCAGTTGGTATGCCAAACATAGCGACCTAGGACCTAAGATAGCCGATTTTCTGATCCAGAATTTGGTGCCTTCTCAATCCGCTGTGAAACCAGAAGCTTTGAGCTATGCATAGCAGCTACGCTTCCAGCTTTCTCCTGCCCTTCCTGGGTCCTCGAGATATGCCCTTCCTGGGTCCTTAAGATATGCCCTTGACAACTTGTGCTATGCCGTTCCTTGAAAAACAGGGCATCTGTAAACCGAGGAAGCTCTGCATCCTCTGCATCGAAGCTCCCGGAGAAGGCGCGGCAAGGCATGGGAAGGTGAGTCGGACCATGGAAGTCCTCATGGAAGTCCTTCGAAGTCCTCCTTCAGAGGCTGAAGATGAAGACAAATGGGATCGTGAGCGCGCCTTCAACATTGCTGACAGCCTTGAGAACGTGCTATGCCCAGCATCCATTGGAAACAATCATACTTTTGTTTCTGAATAGCCATAAGTCGTCATCAGTTTATGTGAATGGATGTAAAGCTTTGTTTATGCCCAAGGGGTCCCGGGAGGTCTCTGGTCAAGATGACCCACACGTCCTGTGTAAACATACCTACAGTTGTTTACCGCCTTTCTGTTTAGAAGTCTTGTTGCTGAGTGCGGTTGGTGTTCTCCTTCTTGTTGTTGTTGTTGTTGTTGTTGTTGTTGTTGTCGTGGTCGTTGTCGTCGTGGTCGTTGTTGTTGTCGTTGTCGTCGTTGTTGTTGTTGTTGTTGTTGTTGTTGTTGTTGTTGTTGTCGTCGTTGTTGTTGTTATTGTTGTTGTCGTTGTTGTCGTTGTTGTTGTTGTCGTTGTTGTTGCTGCTGCCGCCTCTCCTTCTTCTTGTTGTGGTGCACTTCGACTAAGGCATACATATTTTTTCAACTAATCTTTACAGATAAAATGGTTTAACACATGTGCATGGATACACCTGCATGTGCAAATGTATACATATCACATATACAATGTCAGGAATG
>VSDK01012380.1:15426-28214 GCA_009767595.1 Symbiodinium kawagutii
AGGAATGCCATGCAATGTCATGTAATGTCATGTAATGTTTTGCAAACTTATGTAAAGTTTTTTCAAGGTTTTGCAGTCTTGCGTAGTGTCGCGTAGTGTCATGTAATGTGATGTAATGTTATGTAACGTTATGTAAAGTTTTGTCATGTTATGCGATGTTCTGTATGGTTATGTAATGTAATGTTGGTTAATCTAATGTACTGGAATGTTGAATAATCTAATTGAATGCAATTACAAGTAATGGTATTTGATGTTCAATGATATTATGTGCAGTAATGTCATGTAAATGAAATAACTTAACCTAACGTAACGTAACGTAAGATAACGTGACGTGATGTGATGTAATGTAATGTAATGTAATGTAATGTAATGTAATGTAATGTAATGTATGCCTGTTTTCAAGTGTGTATGTATATGTATAAAGTAACACGTGTTCTGTATATGGTGAGGAACCTAGTTGTCAGTTGCTCCTCTCCTTTTTCCATTTGTCTTTCTATCGCTCTCTCTCTCTCTCTGTCTCTCTCTCTCTCTCTCGCTCTCTCGCTCTCTCGCTCTCTCATTTTCTCGCCCTAGCTCGCTCGCTCTTTCTCTGTCTCTTACTCGCTTGCTTTCTTTTTTCCCTGTACTTCTCCCTCTTCGTCCTTTCTTTCCCGTCTTCTCTTGCTTTCTTTTGGCCCGTCCCTTGATTCTTCGGTTTGTCCATGGACGCAGGTGTGGAAAGCTGGGACGGTTTTTTTCTTGTCAGTCTTTCTGAGTCTTTCTCCCTGTGATCTTCTCTTTTCTTGGTGGATTGCATGTGCATGGCTTGGGGTACCATCTTGCTCCTTTCCTTGTTTGAGCTCTCTGCAAGGTGCCCCTTTTGTCTTCGTCGCTTCTTTTCTTTTCTAATGCTGACTGTGGCGGGACCTGACCTGAAACAGTTTCCAAACCTTCGTTGCCCAGGGCATGGCCCGCGAGATTGTCACGGAGTGTGGGCCCCAATGATCCTAGTTCTAAAAAACATGTGGAATGCTTAACGAATGTTTAAGAAATGCAATCTATTTACACTTTGCAACTTGACAGCTTGGGCCGAAACCGCAGGTTCATGCATCCTCTGCGACGGGCTAGCAAACTGTGGAAATTTCATGTGATTCGATCGGAGGACCGACTGAATGATGAAGTGCTGTGTCTTTTTATTCTGCGCTGATCTTTGGTGTTTGATGAATTATTGGAATTCATGGCATCCTTTCTCTGCTACTGTCTGGCTCAAAGCGTGGAAGCTGACAGGTTTAAAAGCACTTCTTCATACCAGAACGTTGTTCTTGATCAAACTTCTTGCAATGAGTTCTTGGCAAACTACCCATGCAGATTTTTTTCGACACAGTCCAGCCAAATCATCGAAACAGTGTTTCTGATATTCTGAGCTGGTGGCCCTTCCATGTCCCCCACCGATGCAAAAATATTTGCAACTTGCTTAGTGTTTCTAGATGCCGGATGTTTCTATATTTTCGGTCTTGACAGGCTGTGCCCTTGCACGCCAAGGTACGCAATTTGCCAGCAGACATCAAAGAGAAAGAGGTGCCTGAAACGGACAAATCATATGTTATCCTTTTTTTTAGGTCCGAGTCTTTGAGTTTTTTGTGCTGTCAGTTGGACCAGAAAGTGGCGCTTTTGCAAACAGTACTGTACTATGACAGTACTGTGATTGATTTTGACCCAAAGCTGAGCGTCTGGCTTGAATATCAAAGATCTTCACGAAAAGCTGATGCAATGCTGAAGGTAAAATACATATTCAGCAAGTATGGCGCAGTGCGAAGTGCAGATGCCAGAGGCTGACTTGTCTTTCCAGTAAGGTCAGCGGCAAGTTCTGTGCCATCCCAGAATGAAGTCATGAAGTTTGTTGAGGTCATTATGTGGCCTGGCACACCTGTCCTTTGTCTGGCTCTAAGCTGGTGGAAGACTTGTCCTGAACACCAGGAGCTTTGTTCAAGTCCAGGTGCCAATGGCAGCCTCGCCCCTTTGGAGATTTCGCTTGCAAATCGCTCCTTGACAAAAGAACTCCTTGAATTGGCTTGTTGTGGGAGAGTTGGCTTGTGTGTCTATCATGCAACAATTTTCACATGGCATAATGGAGTGGCTGACTCAGAATTCTCTTTGCTGTAACGTGGGTTAAGCGTGAGTTTTGCTTGACACCTGCAGTGCAGTTTGCAATTGCAGAAGTGGCTTCTGTCATTGACGAGGCCAAAAGACGGACTGGCAGGCACGCAAGTGGCACAGAAGTGGCACAGAAGTGGCACAGAAGTGGCACAGAAGTGGCACTGAAGTGGCACAGTGTCCATAAAGTTTGAGTTTGCACTTCTGACAGAGCCAACCGTCTGATGGATCAATCCAGATCAATCCATCCTTTTGAGGCCTGTGCCTTCATCACTTATAGTACTGTGCGGGTGCTAGCAGTACTTTGTTTCATTCGTTGTTGCAAGACTGACCAATTGAAAAGATCTGTTGCAAGATTTATCGTCTCCGTGTACCTCAGACTGAGGCTGATGCAGCTGCAACTGCTGTCCGAGCACTGAACGGTGTCTACCGTCCACGTTCCTTGCCGATATACAAATCTTTCGTAGAGCTTTCAGCTTTAGAAACTTTGCATTCAGCTCTCAATCATACTTCCATACTCATGGTATGCCTGCTGGGAATGTGATAGGTCAATGAGCCTCACTTGTAGCCTGGAGTTTCACTTGAATTGTTTCTTGAAGGACTGTACTAGCTGGACCTTTGCTTGGATGATTCATCTTGACTGTTTCCTACCAACTTCTTGGATGATATTGGCTTAATTGATTGATTGAGCTGCTGATTGATTGATCAAAGCTGATTGATTCACTTGTTGCATTACACTACGTGGCTGCCCATCTTAGGCAGCTCATCTCCAGAGCCTTTAGCAGCAAATTCCTCAGCAAGTCTTCTCAATTCTGGTTTCTTGTTTGGATATTTTTTCACATTTTTTTCAGACATTTCCACATTTTTCTTCAGATTTCTCTGAGCCAGGTGATGCTTGCACGACCGGGTGCGTTGCCCGACCCTGTGCAGTGCCTTGGAAACTGCTCCTACCGTTCTGCCTTCGCTGAACAGTGTTGCTGTCAAGGTCCGGCTTGATGCTCCCACAGGAGGACCAGGCAGCGTCACCGTTTAAGCTACAGAATCACAACTCATCACAACTCTCAGATACTCAAAGTCAAGTTGTGTCTGATGGTTTTTGAAGTTCTGGGTCAATTCTGATGCAAAGTGTTTGTCTGAATGGCAAGACTTGCACATTTCAAGTTTTTGAACGCCCCCACACTTCTTTTGAGCTTGGTACGATTTGGTACTTTTGTTTAATCTTGACAAATTGTAAGGAACGACAGGAACAGCAGCAATGACAGCATGGTGCCTTTTCGCTTCAAGCTTGACAGGTGGTAGCTTTTGCCGCCGCAGACAAGGCAAGGTCTTGTTCAGGAATTCGAGCAACAATCGAGATAGCCTGGCAGACGACAAAGCAATGATCCGTCAACATGTTGCCAATGCTGAATGAGGGAAACTTTTCTGGCGGAAGTCAATTGGCACCTGCCTAAGTACAAGAACGTTTTTCATGTCTTTGATGTCATAGTGCAGCCTGAATTTCAGCATCAGGGGGCATCTGCCACAGCTTCCTATGTTGCTGAAAAGACAAGATGCCAGGGCCTTGCTAAACGAGACTTCGGGGTTCCACTCTTCGAAAGAGCGAGCTTTTGACACAGATACAAGCAGTGGCATTTTCCGCAACTCAACTGGTTTGAGGCAAGCTCTTTGTAGGAAACTTGCATGCAGAAATACCGCGGGAAAGGCAGGTTGCTTAGTTGCTTAGGGTGGAAATACTTCTCATTGCTTCTCAACTTTCTTGTTGTGCCATGGGTGTTTGTGTTGTGTGCTTCATGACAAGGCTTAGCCAAGTGTTTGGAGAGTGGGGCAGAGTCGTGAATGTGCACGTGCCTTCCCCGTTGAATCCACCGGCTCTGCAGAATTTGTTCGTCATTTGACTTGTCAGATTGGAAGCTTAGCTGACTGAAAATTCAAAGTCCAGTGACTTTCAGTCCACTGTTTGACCTGTGACAAAAACACATGTCAACAAACCTCATGAAGCTTGAAACTGAGGTGATGACTGGAAAGTCCAAGTTTGGCAGTGCATGTGCATTTGTTGAGATGGTTTCTGTCTCAGATGCATTTGTTAATGTGCTGATTGTCAGACATGCTTTTCAAGCAGCTCAGAATTTTCTGCTCTCGCTTCTTCCTACTGGCAATCTCCTATCAATTAGTCACACTCCGATACTGGATGTATGGATGTGAGCGTAGACATCTTGCGGCAATTGCTGCCTTGTCATCGAACTGTGACTTTGTGCAGTGGGGGAAAAACTAAGACGATCCAGACAGTGCTATGTCCCCCATTAGGGGCTTATATAACCCTATGTGCCCTCACAAGGCAACCCCCTCCGAAGCAGAGATTGCTTTGAAGGCTTGGATCGCTGCTGAAAGCACGCCCTCTGTTTCATAAAAAAACATTTCGAAGTTTCCTTTTTTTTGGAATCATTAGGAATTTCTAGAATCATTGGAATCACTAGAAGCTTGAAGCAGTGCGACGCATTGCAAACATTGCTCCATTTTAGATTCGTACATCTGACCCATTGCTCCCGTAGGCCCTCCATCAGAAGTACGAGCCCAGGCCTGGCCTAGCATCTGAAGCTGTAGCAAATTACGTGTTGAAAAAAGATATATAAAAAAGATACATATTGATGCTTAAATATGGATTTTTAGTGGTATATGTTGTTTATATATAGTCAAAGCTCTATTGAATTGTATGGGACTGTGTGCAGTTGCTACACATCGATTGTATCTGAGAACCAGAGAATCCTATACCTATGCGGTTGCGCTTGACAAGGAAATAACTGACGTGGAATTTCCACAAATCACAGTTCCAACACCGTTCAGGGGCAGTGTATGGAGATCAAAATCCGAAGTCTCGAATATCTTTACAATGTGACAAATGGACTGTATCCGCATTGTGGATTTCGTTGTGTGCCAGGATTGGATCTATGACTGCACCTATCACGGTGACATACTTTCAGCTACCCTGGCTCGCTTGAATTTTTTGCTTGGCAAAGTCAAAGATCTGAGCTTCCAGGTCTCAAAGCAGTGGCAAAGCTGTGGCAGCCTCAACTGCACATGTGAAACAGGACCACCTTTGTTGCATAGTGGAACTTTTACCGAACGCGTAGCAAAGGTTCTCGTTTAGCTTTGGGGGTCTGGGAGTGGCGGTGTTCTTGCTCATCGTTGCGTTTTGGTTGCCAACTGTCCGCAACATCTCGCAGCCGCTGCATGTTGACTGTTTGGGTCGCTATGGCGGTGCCAGTGGCGAGTTTTCCAAAAGCGTTCAGAAGCTTGTTTTTGACACCGTGCTTGCAACCGTGCATTGTGGAAATGGGATTTTTGAGCTCCAAAATTTATCCATTTGGGGTGTGTGTGGCATGTGGCAAGCACCATAGTGCAGTGTCTCTCACTTGCGTCAAGTTACTCTTAGTCACGCATAGGTTCAAGAATCATGGACCAAGTTTGATGAGTTGCTCTTCTGCCTTGGAGGAAGGATATGAGAGGAGTTTTTGTGATGTGAGTTTTGCTCCAGAGACGAAAAGTGAGTATGACCAACTCCATTTCCGGGGCCTCCAAACAATCCATGTTGTTATGATTCCACACACCCACCAACCAACGAAGGGAGAGATGGATGCATTGACACTCACCTCACCCACCAATGAAGACATTGCCTCTCCATGGCGATATCAAGTTTGATGTACCTGCCCGGTTCCCACAGCAAGCGGCCACGCTAAGAACTGCATGCTGGGTAGGTTTGTTTGCACTAGGATCGTGTCCATGATGGCTCATGATCATGCTGACGCGCAGTTACTGTATTCTAAAACTCATCCTTTTGACTTTCACAGATGCTATCCCGTAAGCGGACAGTCAGGAACAAACCCAGATACAATTTCATCTCATTTTACCTATCCTGTGAATCCTGTGTGATTTCCAATGTGCTATTTTCGTTTTGTGTGGGTGTCGTATTTGCGGACAGTCAGCTGCTACTGGAAAGCTTGCCGCAATGCCAGCGCTGCGAAACAATGATGTTTCCGACATGTCAAAATCTTGAGTTTGCATCGCAGGCGTGAAGGTACTGTGAGCACATCTGGCCTTTTCAGGAAAAAAATGCGCAATGGTAGTGCTGCATGCTGTGAGATTCTTTGTGTTGCAGGTGTGGCGCTTTGGGCGCGTTGCATTTTGGTGGTGTTCTAGTGGTTATGTTTGGGTTTTGCGTGGGGGGCATGGAAGTTGTGGATGTTGTGGTGCTGCGTTCTTGGTGGTACTTTCCGTGGTGGTGTTTTGTTTTTGGTCGGGTTGTGATGGTGACGTTGGGTTATTTTTTTAATGGGGTTGCCGCAGTGTTGTTTTGGTAGTGCTGGTGGTGGTGCTGCTGCTGGTGGTGGTGTGTTTCTATGGTGGTTGTATGTTGTTGGAAATGCTGTGGCGGTGCTGTGGTGATGGTGTTTCAGTGATAGTGCTTTAGCCATGGTGTTTTAGTGGTAGCGTGTTAGTGGTGTTTTGGTGGTGGTGGTGGTGTCTTGGTGGTGGTGCATTTGGCCTTGTTTCAGTGGCGGTGTTTCGGTGGTGATTGTACGGTGGTGGCGTTTAAGTGATGGTGTGTTTGGTGGCGGTGGTTGTGGTGATAGTGGCGGCGGTGTTTTGTTGGTGGTTATATGAAGAGTATCTCATAAGAGAGTACCAGTGTCACATCCCAAGTGTGCCTGTCACCAGAGTACCTTGCAAAAATGTCATAGTAAGAGTGTTATACCAACATTGCCTTGCCATCATTTCCGGTTTGGGTTTTTGGGCTCGTTTGCTGCATTTTGTTTTCACTGCCGTAGAAAAGTGTGGGATTCTTCCATTGTTGCTTCGGCTTTGCTTCCCTTCTGTTGCTCGCTGGCTTTTGAGGGTATGGCACTGGGGCAGCTACTTCAATATCTTTAGTCTTGCCAGTGCCTAGCTCGCCGATGGGTTCCTTTTTTCATACAACCGACCCCAGCCGACCATATACATACAGTACATATATATATATATATATACGCATACGTTACTCATCAGCCTCTTTATTTTGGTTTATTGATCCACATCGAAAAAAACAACGATACCTATACCGCAAGCCAATTTATCCAGCGAAACAACTCCAAAATGTATCCGCGCCCATGGTGGCCTCCCCAACATCTTCGTGGCCTCATGTGATCGAAGGTCTGATCCTTGGATCTGACGTGGGATTTGAGGCACAGACCTTGGCAGCACAAGCTGCAGCGGGTATTGGTGGAGCTGGCGGCTTTTCCAGGTATGCGCCGCCAATGCCTAAGCCTCCCCATGTTTTCCCATGTTTTCCACAAGCGAAACTTCTTTTATTGGGAAGTGACACTGGCACTACACAGTGGTGGATGTGGTACATTGCACATCTCTTTGTCTAGCGGCCTTCGACTTTTCCAGGTATGCAGTCTAGCAGCTGTAGCAAGTCTAGGTCAAGGCGGCTGCAACTTCCATTGTGCTGAAGCAGATGCTAAGCTTACAGTTGGTGCGTGCAGGTGCATGTGTCGCTAAAGATGCGGACAAAAAAGCGTGAGGGATGGATATCAGATCTGAATTTGTGTAGCCTTTGCCCATTGTCCGTCCCCTTGCAAGTGAGACCTGATCCGTACAGCGCTTGTGGTTTGCCAGTCCTCATCTTCGGCCTTTAGCTCAAGATCTCAACATTGCGGTCTAGCAGCTGTTCAGGGTTTGGTCTCTTGATTTTGGTGGATTTTGCCAAGACTCCATTCGCAGGGAACAGTCTTTGAAGGAATCTCCAAGTCCTCAGACATGATGATCGACACACCATTTCTGCTTAACCAGACTTGCAGTATCTTTGCTCAATCATTTTCTTAGCAATTCGAAGCATAAAGGAGAATAAAAACCGGAAAATACACAGGTCCCAGATGAAGCGAAATGGAAACGCGCTCGAGGGCTCGTCGAAGGACCTTGAGGGACAAACCTGAAAAAGAAAAAGACTCTAAGATAGAGTATGGTATAGAGTATACACACATATATATGTATATATATATGTATGGATTTAAATAAATAAATAGATAAATAAATAAATAAACAAATATATATGTATATATATAATATATATCTCAATTAATCATGGGTACACCCCGATCCGTATCTGGGTACTGGATAAAATCCGAGCCCCCTGGAAAGGCTGATTACTTATGATTCTATGGTTCAGGGTTACTATATATTTTACCCAGTATCCAACATATCACATGGATTTACTAAATACATTCTATTGCAGTATCAAACGAATCAATGCCAAATCTGAATTTTGCAAATAAATCAATATTCTATGCCAAATGCACAATCTGCTTGCCAATGTCAACACACATCTGTTTCTGTCCAATTACACCAGACTAAACATTGAGGGGGTCCCTATTTCCTTTATTTCCCCTCCTAGAAAATAGGGGAAATGCTGAGAGGGTCCCTATTTCCCCCATTTCCCCTATTTCCCGATATTTCCCCTATTTTCCGAGCCTATCCTCACATAAGATCCTAAGAAGTAAGTAGAAAATAGAGGAAATGCTGAGAGGATCCCTATTTCTCCTATTTCTGTTATTTTCTGAGCGTATGTTGATTTCAAGATGTTTGATAGGTCAAGAAAAAGGATTTGCCACGCATTAATCACAATACATTAGTGTGCCTTTGTGCAATATTATCTGGGAAGGTTGGTGACTTACACAGCCTTGGACCATGGGTGCTGGTTTGGGTGGGACAGAACAGTCTGGAAAAAGGCCCCCGAACACCTGACATGATTTTTAAGTTGACTAACTGCAAACCTTGACATTTTGTGGCCCTCACTTTTTGTTAGCATCCTTGAGTTGCTTTACTTGTTTGGTTGTGACTATAGTGATCATCTGTTCCCAGACTTTACCGCGATATATATATATATATACACATTTCAATAACAAAATATTTGTACGTAAAAATATATGCAAATGCTTTTTTTTTTATAGATGTGAACAGAAATCAAGATATGAATCAATTTACATTGCTTAAAAGCAAATAGATATATTTATATATACACATACACATACATATACAGATTCAAATATACGCATATTGATAGATATATATATATATATACATTTAGAGATGTAAATGTATTCACAAAAAATCAAAATATGTAAATATAGATCGATACATGTATACATACAAAAATAAATCCATATTTGTTGATATTACATCTTTATACATCTTTATTGAAACAACATGGTAAGTACAAATCCAAAAAAGTATGTATACTATACATATATCTGTAAATGTGTGTAAATAATTAAATGAACACATGAATAAATAATAATAATATATATATATATATATTATCTATATTTGTAGTAATTTATATATATCTTTAAGTGGGCTTCAAGATATATATATATATATTTATGTATATGCAAATAAATTTACATATATATGTAGATAAATTTTCAAATATATATATATATATATATGTATATCTATATTTTCGGTGAATATATGTGAAGAAATCAATATATAACGATATATATCTATATATTTTAATCTCGCTATGTATTTTTATATAAATATTTCGAAGAATATCTATTTTATTGATCAATATTTATCAGTATATGTTAGTATATGCTTTTGTTTGTATATAGATATTTTTACATATATTTATGCATTTAAATTGGTTACGCCCTCCCAAAAAACCTACTTTTTTGAGATGGCCCGGGATGCCCCCGACGTCCTCCTGAAATCTTGAATTTTGAACCTTCTGGATTCAATTTTTTTCCTGGAATCTTAAATCTATTGAATCAAACTTGTTTGCAAACATTTGCGACCGGTCTAGTTGTGTTCATTGATTTTCCTCGTGTTTAGATGGCGTAAATGCCAGTGGCAGCGCTCATCCTTGTGCATGTGCAAGGACGGCAAAAAATACCGTGGTGGGAGTGGAGCCTTCGACCTTTCGATTCCAAGTCAAACATGGGGAAAAAAAGGAAGAGGAAAGCATGAGACATGACCGAAGCAAACATAAGAAGATGAAATTAAACAAGAGGTCGAGGAGGAGGAGGGGGGAGGGGGGGGAAGGGCGGGGACGTGCAAAAATTCGCGCGGATGGGGACATGCCTAGACTAAGACTACACGAACTCAATGCGCAAAAGGCATCCACAAGACAAAATGGCAAACCGGCAGATTTGTTTATATATTTGTTTTTCTTTTGACCGATTTTTTTGTTTTTGGGTTAACTTTGTATTTATTTATTTATCTATTTATTCTTTTTATTTATTTGCTTTTCCATTTTCTATCCACTTTCAATTAATGATTAGAAGTACGTATGTTGAAATGTTGTAAAAAATATTCTGTTGGCAGTGATGTTTTGTGCTTTCTCCTCGGAGTTTCGTTGGTCAATGGTCGCAATTCGGGGAGGACACCAAGGGACACCCAGACAGGGCTTGCCTTTGCTTGGGTTTGAAGGACGTGGAACTTCCGCGCCCCCTTAGCTCGCCTGGCGCGTCATGCGGTGAACCTTTGTGGTGCCTGTGCAGGACAATCACAACATGACAGCGGTGCCAAATTGGATGCAACAATTTGTGTGCAGGATGCGTCACAGCCTGCACTCCAGCAAGCGCGCCGCTTCCAGAAAAGGCTCCAAACCTCACCTCTGAATTATCCTTCAAGTCCAAAGACTAGAAATACACTACAACCGCAAATACATACAATGCTTAAGACTTCAAGATTTACTTCCATTAGAAAATGCAAAATCTCCTTCCATAAAGAACATATTTTTTAAACTTCAACAGTTTGGACATTTTGAGAACGACCAGAGGAGCCTTTGACAGGCCCAGAGTTCAGAGCGAAAGGAGATCAATGACCTGTGGCATGGAGAGGAGCTCTTGAACGATGCCGGGCACCGCTGCACAGGTGAGATCTCCATCGATGTTCAACGTACATTCGCCCAGGTTATTGAGAGACTATGGCCATCGATTTCCGAGTGGTTTCAGCGCAAGTTGAAGGTGGGATGTGGCCAGAAGGGATTTCGAGTACAGTCTCAGTGTATTTCAGTGTGTTTCAATGATTCTCTGCTTGTCGATTCCGAGAGGCTGAGCTGGAGCCGCAGCTGAAAGAGCAGCTGATGGATATCGTTGAGTTTGAGGATAAAACTCTATGGATCGAGTTATAGTTTTGAGGATGTTAGCTTTGTCAGATTTCCCGCAGCTGGCAGACTGGTGATGCCAGGACATTGGTCTTGGCACTGCTCCCATGCGCCTGGAAGGCATCACCTCTTCAATGACATCGGAGGAGTGTTTGATGCAAGAAAGGTGAGTTGTCAGTTCTGCTTGTTCCCTTTTTGTGATGTTTCTTTCTATGTATTTCTCTTTTGGTTTCCTGGTTTATTGCTTTTGCAGCCTCTATGCTGCTGCTCTAGCTTCCTTGATTCTCTTTGTTTCTTTTATCCCATTGCTTCGCGTCTAGGTCCGTCCACCATGGGCTAGAACAGGCCTGTTGTCAATCTATCTTGCCGTTACTATGCGGTCAGGTCCCTTGATGTTGACCCGTTGAACGGGTCATCAAACCTCGGTTTGGGCACCAACTTGGGTTGGCTCCATGTTGGGCCCATGCTGGGACCAGGTTCCTCCGTTCCCGAGCCAAAGCTGTACCACAGATTGTTCACGGCTGCAAGTCATAACCTCCAGCTGCGGGGCGGGCAGATTTTTCCCTGTTTGATCAACTAATTTCCCCTTGATAGACACAACAAATAGACAGTTTGTTTCAGATTGGTTGGAGTTGGAACAATTAGTTTGTTGAAGTTGGTTGTTAGTCTGTTCCAGCTTTTGTTACTTCTCCGGGACTTCCCCTTGGCGGTTTCATGATTTTGAAAGGTATCTTCGGTACACATGTTTTTCGCTTCTGGGGTGTTTTTGCCTCCCTAGTCTTCCCGCAGATATTGCGACCTGGGTTGCTTCCTCCTGGTTCCTCAGAGCAATAACCCCAGAGCTATCATAATAATAACAGCAACAATAATCATGATCATAGTAATAGTAATCATAATAGTAATAAAGATAGAAATATTAACTCCCTGGTTTATCATCGTGTTTTCGACAGTCCCTATCTCATATTATGCACAGACATGGTGCTGCAAAATTTGGGTTGGACAAATCTCTCCTGCTTGGTCTAGGGGGATTGGGGTTGAACTCTAAGCCTGTGGACAGGTGCAAGTTTTGGTAGTTCCATCTGGGAACCGGCGCTTCCCCGCTCAACCAGTGAGGGTACTGCCATGGCAGTATAGCGATTCTAAATCAACTATAGTAGACTAAAACTAAACTGAAGTGAACTGAATCCGTACAAGCTGAACTGAAGTAGACTTAACTAAACTAAATCAACTAAACTAGACTAAACTAAACTCAGCCAACAAGAATAACAAGAACAAGAACGACAACAATCGCAACAACAACAGATTCAACAACAACAACAACAACAACAACAACAACAAGAACAAGAACAAGAACAACAACAACAACAACAACAACAACAACAACAACAACAGCAACAGCAACAGCAACAGCAACAGCAACAGCAAGAGCAAGAGCAAGAGCAAGAGCAAGAGCAAGAGCAACAGCAACAGCAACAGCAACAGCAACAGCAACAACAAGTACCACGAGTAC
>VSDK01012380.1:28303-45082 GCA_009767595.1 Symbiodinium kawagutii
AACAAACAGCAACAGCAACAGCAACAGCAAGAGCAAGAGCAAGAGCAAGAGCAAGAGCAAGAGCAACAGCAACAGCAACAGCAACAGCAACAGCAACAACAAGTACCACGAGTACGATTCCTAATAGGTATAGAGTACTGCTAGTCTATCATACTGCTTCTAGTACCGCTACTAGTACTGCTACTAGTTCTGCTACTAGTACTGCTACTGGTACTGCTACTGCTACTGCTACTGCTCCTGCTACTGCTACTGCTACTGCCACTGCTACTGGTACTGCTACTGCTACTGCTGCTACTACTACTACTACTACAACAAGGTTGTGATTATTATCATCATTATTATTATTATTATTCTTACTACCACTACTACTACTACTACTACTACTACTACTACTATTATTGCTACTACTACTACTACTACTACTACTACTACTACTACCATTACTATTTTTACTATTACTACTACTACTATTATTACTACTACTACTACTACTACTACTAGTACTATTATTAGTGTTACCACTACTATTACTACTACTATTACTACTACTATTACTACTACTACTACTACTATTATTATTACTACTACTACTACTATTAATATTACTACTACTACTACTACTACTATTATTACTTCTACTACTAGTATTACTACTACTACTATTACTACTACTACTACTACTACTATTACTACTACTACTACTACTACTATTACTACTACTACTACTATTACTACTACTACTACTACTACTACTATTACTATTACTACTACTACTACTATTACTACTACTACTAGTACTACTACTACTACTACTAGTAGTAGTACTACTACTACTACTATTTTTATTACTATTATTGTAATATTATTACTATTATTACGATTACTACTACTACTACTACTACTATTACTACTACTACTACTACTAGTAGTAGTAGTAGTAGTAGTAGTAGTAGTAGTAGTAGTAGTAGTAGTAGTAGTAGTAGTAGTAGTAGTAGTAGTAGTAGTAGTAGTAGTAGTAGTACTACTACTACTACTATTACTACTACTACTAGTACTACTACTACTACTACTACTACTACGACTAGTAGTAGTACTACTACTACTACTATTTTTATTACTATTATTGTAATATTATTACTATTATTACGAGTACTACTACTACTACTACTACTACTATTACTACTACTACTATTATTACTACTACGACTACGACTACTACTACTACTATTATTACTACTACTACTATTACTATTACTACTACTATTGCTATTGCTATTACTACTACTGCTACTATTATTGCTATTATCATTATTATTACTAGTACTACTATTTTTATTATTACTATTACTATTATTATTATTGCTATTACTAATATTTTTACTATTACGATTATTATTACTACTACTATTACTACTATTATTATTATTATTATTGCTACGACTATTAATAGTACTAATATTACTGCTTTTATTATTGCTATTATCACTATCATTATTATTATTATTATTGTTACTAGTAGTATTATTACTATTTTTTTTAATATTATTATTATTATTATTATTAATATTATTACTACTACTACTATTATTAATATTATTACTACTACTACTATTACTACTACTATTATTACTACTATTATTATTACTACTACTACTACTATTATTACTACTGATACTACTATTACTACTAGTACTACTACTACTATTATTAGTATTACTACTACTACTACTAGTACTATTACTACTACTATTATTATTATTACTATTAGTATTACTGCTAGTACTACTATTATTGGTACTATTACTACTACTATTACTACTACTACTACTACTATTAATATTACTACTACTACTACTACTATTATTACTTCTACTACTAGTATTATTACTATTACTATTACTACTACTACTACTATTACTACTACTACTACTACTATTACTACTACTACTACTACTACTACTACTATTACTACTACTACTACTACTACTATTACTACTACTACTACTACTACTACTACTACTACTACTACTATTACTACTACTACTACTAATACTACTACTACTACTATTACTCCTGCTGGTTCTGCTGCTGCTGCTACTACTACTACTACTATTATTACTACTATTACTAGTTTTACTACTACTACTACTACTACTACTATTACTACTACTACTACTACTACTATTACTACTACTACTACTACTACTACTATTACTACTACTACTACTACTACTACTACTACTACTACTACTACTACCACTTTGTCTAATTTCAAGATTTCAAGACGCTACAGACCTAAATCCTTCAGCCGTGAATCCGGAAACCCCAATCATAAAACTTCATCATGAAGTAAAACTAGAACCTTCAAACCTTAGACCTCAAAGCCAAAACTGTAAAACAATGGGCTTGAATACCCTAAAGCCCACGAGCAGAATCTGAATTCCCAAATTCTAAAAACCCTAAAGCCGTAAACTTAAACCCTGAAGCCTTAGATTTTTTGTGAATACTAAAGCCTTAAGCCCTGAAACCATAAACTCTAAACTGAACGTAATGGATGTCGTCAACTCCGAAAAGAATCTGGGAAGACCCTCAGAAAAAGGCATCAAAGAGAAATCCAAAAGCAAATCCACAACGCAAATGGAGGTAAAAAGTCCCAAGTTGGAACGCATCCAAGGGGTGACAGGAGTGAAAGGCTTGAATTTCATGCAAATCAAGAGATAAAATCCAATCAGCTTGGCAAAGGAGTGTGGAACCGAAGTCTTCAAGACCATAAGATGTGCTGCTGATTTGGAATCTGAGCTGCACCAGTCAAAGATGCGAGTAGCCACTTTGTAGCAGCTCGTGATAGCTCAAGATGCAACGGGATATGATCCGATGGAGAGAGATGATCTGGGCCTCGGCTTAGGATTACTCGGGTGATGGACAAATCACAGTGGGCATCACAGCTGGCAGAGGCGCGGACAGGAGGGGCGAACAGTGAGCAGCGACAGGAACGAGTGAACGAGTTCGGTTATCGTTCCGACGAAAAGAAATGACTTCGCTGCGACTGTGAGTTGAGGTGGTGCAATGGGTCATGTGGCACTCACAAAGCTCAAAATGAAAGGAAAGATTGTGCATCGCTCAGAATGGCTCAGCATAGCTCAGATGCCAGGGTAAGACACTCATGACATCTGTCATTGAGCCATCCATACTTCACGTTACTCGACATGCATGGGATTTGATCTGTTGGATTCTGAAGTTGACCAAGGTAGTTGAACTGGCTCACTTGACAAACCGCCCTCCGTGGTTCAAGGGTATTCGTATCTACTTTCCAGACATGCCAGAGGCACGCATGGGAAGGAGACTTTCGAGAGCTGCTGCAAAGACGCCGATAGCTGGGCTAGGGACAGGAATAGAATCAATTTGGCATTGGACAACCAGAGCCAAAAACATTACCGTAAACCACACCAACACTAACCAAAAGGATTAAAGCAAAAGCAAAAGCAACACTGAGCGAAGCAACCACACCAACCACACCAAGCACCACTAGAGCGACACGAGCGACACGAGCGACACGAGCGACACGAGCGACACGAGCGACAAGGACGGCAACAAAAGGAAGGACAACCACAAGGACAACCACAAGGACGACAACGACAACGATGACGACGATGAGGAGATCCACAGCTTTTCTACTAGCGCGGAGTACTTCGAAAGAAATCAAGGTGTACGTAAACGAACAATATCACACAGATTCGAATAAAGTATACATATACACATCAATCAATTTGACATATATATATATATACGTACATTGAATTACTTCATGCATTTGGTCAGATTCAAGTAAAGCTGTAAAACAACAGCGAGCCCGGGAATCCAATTACATGTTGGGATATTTATATAACCTTAATGATATGAGTTTGCATGCAACGGCAGTCCCGCAAACGCAATCTTTTTATTCAAGCTCCTTGAGATTTTCCGGTGTGTGTTTTGATTTCCGCGTGTGTATTCACCTCTGCTGGAACTTTCTTGTCACTTGGGTGTGTGCATCCTATGCCGAGCCTGCGTGTTTTTTTTTTGCAGGGCTAGATTGCCTTGCTAACTCTTTTTTGTTTCTCAAAGGCAAAAATACAAAGATAAGGTTTACTTTGTCAAGCTACCTCTTTCTTGTGTAAACACTTGACCTACAGCTTAACACTTTGTTCCAGATCTTGGAGAGCAGGCAGTTTCTCTTGGCAGGTTGACTTGACAATTGATGCCAAAGTCTTTGTGCTGGACGCTTTCTGTGACACCGCTTCGATGGTCAAGACCAGAGTCTTGAAGGTCACTTGTTCAGACAGGACAGGGATCTTTTGGCTAGAGATTTGTTGTTGAAATGCAACTGGCTACCAACAGAGTTGATTTAAGATGGTATATTCTGCCTCTTTCGGTGGAAGGTTCTTCAAGCAGCGGTTGCTAGCGCTTGCGTGCTGCCCTCTCGGCTGGTGCTGGAAGCAGCTTTAGGCATCGAGCCATGCAATGCACAGGTATTGTTTCAGTCCTTTCAGTGTGGATCAGAAGTTGACTCTTGCAACAGCTCTTGCATATTGTCCGATTGAAAAAGCACACACTTGCAATCTCACACAGACTAGAGTATCTGCAATGCTGAAAGCTTCGCAAAAGCCAGGGACCCTTGCTGTTTTTTGAAGTAGCGGATCCTTACATTCGAACACCCTGCAGATGAAAGCTATGTATCCATTTTCATCACAAATGTGACAGCTCGACCGAGAGAATTCTTCAGGCATTGATCACTTCCGCATTTATCACCCTCGACCGCGCGGAGTCTTGAGAACTCAGATGGAGGTGGGGTGTAAACTAGTCAGGTGATAAGTGCATCGTTTCTATTGTTTTGGGGCGAAGATGAGTGACCTGCAGGTTCAATTGCCACCAACTGAAGAACCTGAGGAGGTGACTGGGCAGACTTTGAGTCAGGTGTACCAAGCTTATGTAGTACTGTTGTATACTGTCATAGTACTGTTGTGAGTCCTGGTAATGCCAATTTCTCTTAAAGAGAGGTGGGGATTGCAGACCACATGCTGAAAACTGGTTAGAGCAGGCTAGCAACAGCTGTGTTTGTTGTGGAGGAGCGCTTGAAATAAGCAGACACGATATAACCACAGAGCATAAATATAGAGCAGAGCTTGTAGCTGTGTGAGCAAATACGTCAGGTGGTTCAGACAAAGTGCTACACAACTCTCACTTAAGCTCGCCATATTGCCCCTTGCTACACCTTTGCATTTCGTTGAAATATTTGGCAGTGCTTCTCTGATGACATATGCATATGTAAAGTAGACATCTACGCATTAGACGCGACTGATCTCTTCCGGATTTGACTCGACCAGAAAGAAGTTTTCTCAATTTAGTTTAAAACAAATTAATGTTGACTCAGGGAGTATAAGAATGAGCAGCCGCCAGCTTTTATCTAGTTGTCTATGCTTCGCACTATTGAAGCACTCAATTATTTTGGGGCAAAAAGAACGCTTATCTCAGTTATCATTTGAAAAACAACTGCTCGAGTACCACTTGACATTGTTTCGGGTGTGACTTTCTTTGGGGTCAAAGATTTGATGGGGGTACCTCTTAACACATTGTTCGGATAATATTTTGGATTTAAGAAGTAGTTTTTGATAGAAAGTTTCTAAGAATGTTTTTGTAATAGATAGTTTTCTCAAGAAACCATCCTGATGATAGGGGAAGATCATCCAAATCATTTACATATGCTGCAGCATTGACAGCAAGGTCAGCATCTGAAATTGCCCAGAAAACAGTTCACTTCAATACCAATGCAGAAGACATTACAAGTCAGACTCCATTTTGAAGATCAGTTACAACAGTCAGAAAAAAATCCAGCAAAGGGCCATCAATATCATTGAACATTTGCGAGTATTGCGAATATTGGCATATTTGGCTTCGCAATGCTTTAGTAGATATGTATATGATAAATATATATATATATATGTATATATACATATATGTGTATATTCATATATGTATATATTCGTATGGGGCTGAAACCCAGAGATCAAAGGTCCGTTTCTCTTTGAAAACATACTTCAAGGATTTCAGGGGGTAGTTTACTGTGTTGCGGACATTTTGAGCGCGACTTTGGGCACGCAGTTAACATTAGCCATTCGGATTCAACATATTCCATCTCAAACAAACTAGCCATGGTGCAAAGTTAAAGCAGGGACATTTGGCGTGCAGACTTCCCTATCGTTGTGCTTTTCTCAATCCTGCCATATGAAGAATGCGCCAAGGAATCTCGCTATCCCTCCTTGAGTGCTTTGAATTCATGGCTCTTCGACTCCTCTTCACCGAAAAGCTTGACATCCATGCAAGTTAGGCCCTCAGGAAATTCTCTTTAGGATCCCTAGGATGACAAGTGCCGGGATGACAATAGAAAACGACGTGGTGAAAACGGCCATGCGGCCATGAAGATGATGACGCTGGCGATGGCGATGGCGATGGCGATGGCGAGGGCGATGGCGATGGCGATGGCGATGGCGATGATGATGATGATGATGATGATGATGATGATAATAATAATAATAATGATGATGACGGCGACGAGGACAATGAGGACGACGACCATGATCAGGACAACGACAACTACGACGTTGAAGATGAGACGTTGTTGTTGTTGTTGTTGTTGTTGTTGTTGCTGTTGTTGTTGGTTGTTGTTGTTGTTTTGGTGTTGGTGGTGGTCGTCGGCGGCGGCTTGTTATTCATGTCAATTATTGCAGATGTCAATTGAGTTTCCACACCGTTTTCAGAGTTCAGGTATCCCTGGGAGCTGTTTGCAAGAATTGTGCCTCGGGCGATGTGGTGGATTTTGTCGTTGACGACCTCGATCACCAGTTGACAGCTTAGACACACAGCTGAAGCAACAAAGAAGTCTGAGACAACAAATGACCTTCAGTTCTCTGCGAAGGTCTGTGAGCGTTTTTGCCAACAACAGACTCTTGGCGCAGCATTGGCGCAGCATGACACATGTTGAATGTCGGTGTGTTTCTCAAAATAGGTTTCCTATTTTGATTGAATCATATCAATTCATATCATGTCTTCGCTGGTTGCAAATCACTGTATTTACACTGACAAGAATGAAGGTACTAGTATCATCATTCTTACGATCATTACTATCACTATATTTTTTTGCTTCTTTTTTCACCGAGTTGGATTCATGGATTTATTGAAGCGAGGCGACATTCCTTTGGTGGTCATTTCCTTGAAGGACGTGATTGAGTCTGGACAAGGTGCGGTCAGAAGTGTTCGCACAATGACACGAACAGGCACCCTTGCGTGGAATTGAACTAGCATTTAGTTTTTCTTCTGACATTATTTGCAGGATTGAGAGATCCCTCTGATGAAGAGGCAGGACTCTCTTGACAGTTTGAAGCACCGGTAAAAAAGCAAGGAGCATTCCTTGATCAAGTGACATGAAATGACATAAAACGACATGAAATGACAAGAAATGATTAGAATCTTGTATGATTTTTCAATTTATTCCTGTGGTTTGAAGTTTCTGAAGGCCCATGTCTTTTGTCTCCCACTGAGCTTTGGCTCTGCAACGGGCACCTTGAAGATGCAATGGTCCAGCGCTCAACTTCTCCACCTTTCAGACTGAGAGCCTGGCTTTTGTAACTTCTTAACGTCTTGGTCATCCAACACAAGTTGAGTTTAGTTCGTTTAGTTCACCCTCCAAGGGCTTTTCAAATTGTAGTCATTTCCCAGGCGGCAATTGGCCAAAGAAGGAGTTCACCTGAGTGAATTGGAAGGGGACAGAACTTGGACCTTTGGAGCACCTTACAGAAGTAGCTGGTTGCTTTTTGTCGCATCTTGGATGCATTTTGGATGTTGGGAAATCTGCTTGGCTTCTCTTGCCAACAGGCTCAACAAAAGCGCATGTAGATTGCTCCGAAGCGAGTCCTTGCTGTATGTGCATATTTTGGACACACAATCTGATAACTTACACAAGCTGTTCAAGGACCTCTTTCATGCTGTTGGTCTGCAAGCAGTTGAGGAGAGCTGCACTGCAGGGTAGAGAAGCTAGACAGTGGGACCTTGGGACCTTTATCACAACGGGAGGGCTCGAAGACATCCGAAGGCATTCGGAAAGAGCAATTTCAAGAAATCATGCTGCAATGCAATCATTGCAACCACGAAAAGACGGCTCTCAGTGCGGCCCCAAAACTTGATTTGTTGCTCACGAGGACGAAACAGAAATCTGGGCAGTTGTATCCGTGAGGAGCTGATTGTGGGGGTGAGAGTGGCTGGATTCGCGAGATGCTACAGCATCAAGACTGCATGCACATTTTGGCAACACCTGATGGCTGTTTGTATCTCTTGATCCTTGAACGAGTACAAGTTCCAGCTCAGAAGAACCGCGTTCATTCGCAACTATTTGGAGCTTGTTGCAGGAGACCGTTTAATGCTGCTATTTCTGAACAGACTTCTTCAGCTGTTCCTGCTCTTTCTCCGGCTCGCCATGGATTCGAGGTGCCGGCTGCTTTTGCTTGCACCGTTCAATTGTCTCTTTTGGCTTTCAACAAAGGGAGAGTTGTTTGTGGGAAAGAACACACATACCGGAGATAGAATTAAGCGGCCTACCAATTTGAGCTGTTTAAGTAAGAACTGATTTCTAAATAAGACTTTTGAATTTCTCTTTTCATGGCCTTTTGAGTCTTCCAGGAGTGGAGATCCCGTGGAGTTTTGGAACATCTTGCAGGACCGCATAGGACCGCCATCTGACACGATCGTGAAGGAATTCATGTGGGCTCCGCATCAGGAGCCGGCGCTGACGACATGGAAAGGTATGTACTCGGAAGCATCCCCGAGGAGGAGGGATGCTATGGGATGCTCCGAGAAGCCACAAGTTTGCAGCTCTTTTTCATGCTGTTGGACTTGAGCTGAATTTCTCAAAAAGAAAGCATATACATGCACCATATAAACATATACAGTATATAGATACAGATAGATACAGTACATACATACAGTGTATATATATATATATATGTATACCTATGTATATCTGAAGTATATCTGCAAATAATTTTGATACATTTTGATACCATTTTCATTCATTTTCAATTTGCTTCAGCATCTGGAGGCGTGGAGGCTTCTACTTGGACGAGCTCTGGAGCAGGGATCGTTGCCAGAGGGTGGGGACCTCAGCCACTCAACATCTTCGTCCTTGACTTTTCAAATGTGGACTGCCACAAGCTGCTTGATTTGGAGGTGTCGATGCTGTGTGGAAAGAGCCGTGTTGTCCTCAGTGCATTGACATCAAGTCGCAATACACTATGCTGCCATGCCATCATGTCATCATGTCATGATGTCATCATGTCATCATGTCATGATGTCATCCTTTGCGTGTTACGAATCTTGAGGTTTTGCCTGCTCTTGGATGAAGATGCTTCAGAGGATGGTGCAATTCGAAAGCTGGAAGTGGATATTGAACTCAGGAGGTGCCTTGGTGCCTCCATTTTGACAGCATGCATAGCTATAGCATGCTATAGCAGCTATGCAAGCTATGCATGGACCTTATTGTCCCGGGCCGCTCCGCCAGACCAGAAAGAGGAAGAACCAAGAGCAAAAGTGCGAGGTTTGAGAAGGCGCTACCTGAATCCATCTCCTGTGCCATGTAAGCAGCATTTTCAGCTTGTTCTATCATCTTGACTGGGAACTTTGAGTTTGAGTTTTGAACTGAAACTTGAGTCGCTTTCTTTCCAAAAACTTCCATTTATACTGATGACATTTGCGAGCTCTCGGCTCTGCCAGGTCGGGTATGCCACTTATCCGTTAAGCTACTTGATATCTCAACCTCAAGCGATGGAGGACGAGTCCTGGTGCTGTTGTGTGTTGCCCTTCTCCTTTCGTGAGTCCGGAGTCCTTGGCATCTCGCAGGATCTCACGGTCCAAATCTGTTGCGGAAAGAAGCCAACAGGTCACGTGCGGCTGCGAGTACAGGCCTGGTCCAATGGCTATCTTTCCTTGTGATGTTTTGAATGGCTGCGCATCTATCCATTCCTTATTGGTCTTCTTGACAGATGCGGCCTCTTCAGTCGCCATACAAGCCAAGGACCATAGGAGCTGCTGCTTCAAATTGTGAGCAGCTGATCAGCTTTCATGTTGTCGGGGATTGTTCTCAACTATGGGGTTGTCAAATGATCGGCTGCAAAGTTATCTGAAGATATCCTTTAAACAACAGATCAATTGATTGACTTTGGACTTGTGAGAAGAGACCATGCCTTTTTCATAGGAAGGGGATCTCTTGGATCTCTTGGTCAACGTTTACAATTTCTGGTCCGTGAAGCTCTTAGAAATGGAGATGCGGTGAGCCATGGGACTGGGCACCACGCACTACGACGCACCGAGGCCATGGCTCTGGAAGATTTGAGCGACCAACACTTGACCGACTGTCATCATTCAGGTCATCGCTGGGCACTTACCGAAGACAAGCGGACTGACTTTCTTACTTTCTTTGATGTTGCTGCATTGCTTTCTTGGCCGCCACTATTGCCAAGCTAAATCTGGGTCGGTCTTTTATTGAATTCCACCGGTCTCTTTGGGTTTTTTTCAGGCCACCTCCTTCAGTGAAAGAACCACTGGGCCGCCTTCTCAACACTCTCAACATTTCAGAACATTTCGAATGATTTCACAGTAAATTCTAAATATTTCTAAATCAGTTTCATCATTTTGACTGGTGGCCTCAATTCCATTGTCTCAAGCTTCCAGGCAGCCTTGCAGAAACTTCCCAAGAGGCAGGCAATCTCAAGCTTCTCTGTTGGGGCGGGCATCCTCCAGAGCTTGCAGCATTGGGTTGTAACAATTTCAGATTCCGTTTGGAGATTCAGTTCAGACTAGTTCAGACTCCCCAATTGGTCAAGTTGCTTAAACCCTGTTGGATCCTGTGGGATCCTGTTGGATCCTGTGGGATCCTGTTGGATCCGTGTGCAGGTAGAGAAAGAGGACTCCATTGAAAGTCTCTGACGCGGCGGGGCCAAAGGCCAGGCCAAATGGCTCGGAGATCGACGTGAACTCCATGCGCTGCAAACATTCCGACCTCATCCGACCTCGAGATCCAGCCCTTCACGATGCGAGCGAAAAATGCGAGCGGGAAAATGCTTCACTCGCAGTGCTGTGAGTGATCTTTACTTTGGCCATCTTTTTTTGCTCCTGTCACTGTTCTTGTTTTCACCGCATGGCCGCAGGACAAGCTTCAGTACCGTTTGTTCTCTGATGATGGGGCAAACCCGACTGATTGAGACTGAGATTTGGTGCGGCCTTGCGGTCCCAAACCAAAATCATGACAGGACTTCCTGATGTATTCTCGTGCGGACTTGGAGGCAGAGCCAGCGATGGTTCGGTTAGTGTCTGTCCACCTCTGTGTCTCTGAACCTTTTCGTTGTATCTCTTTGCTCCACTTCTCGATCACTGAGACACCACGCTGTCTTGCACCAGGCTCGAAAGATGTCGTTCTACCTCTACAACCCGAGCGAAAAGGGAGTCAATCTCTTCAATGCAGAAAAGTCCGCCCCTGATGCGCTGAAAGGTGCTGAGCCCGTTGCAGAACCCCAACTTGCTATAGCTAGCGGTCGCTGAAGGCCTGCCTTTTCCATGACATGGAACGCGGCTGGATCCTCAGGGAGATCTGACGAGACTAAGTAGAGTGCCAGTAGACTGCAGTCCGATTTGCGTCCGATGCCACGACTCGGATCAGGAAAGAACTGAGTGGCGGCTTGTGCAAGAAAGATGCGAGAACTGCCAGTGATCCCGTCACCACTTTATGGCAGCAGATTGTTGCATTCCTGTGGCTGTGTGCAGCGTCTACTTGATGTGGAGATGTTGTGAGTGCACAAAGATGAGCAACCGCGGTTCCAAATTTGAAAGAAATTACCAGGCAAAGTGCACAGCTGTGTTCGATGACTTTAAGAAAATTAAATGGGTTCAGACATCATGGCTCATGCCTTGTTGCAATTCTCATGTCTTTGCTTCACCAGTTGCAACCTGTAGTTGTGCAGGTTGCCTGGAGCTCTTAAATTCACAGCTTGCTTAGCTAAGAGGTGAACATGGCAGGTTCTCTTCAAAGCATCTGACCTGCTCCTGCTACGGGAAGCAACAGGCACCGAACAGTTTCAGAAGACCTGAACTTGTTTGCAGTGTGCAAATCTGCGCCACTTAACAAAAGTTTGTGTGCAAAAATAGTCAAATTTACAGATTTGCATCAGGATCGTGCATGATGCTCATTCGTTTGCTTGGAATGATGCAACATATGTAAATACGTATACACAAATGTATACATCTATGACAATCAATTAGTGCAAGATATACACAGACATTACTTCATACATACTGACGGCTTCATACTATCGCACACTCATAGGCACAGTTTGGACAAATCAGCATCTATTGATGTCTTGGACAATACACACAGAGGAATTTTGTATTGAGTTTGAGCTTGACAAGGTTGCCTGGATTCGACACCACCGCAAGCCCGTTGGTGATGGCATCTTTAACTGCATGGAGATTCACGTCTGAACCTCACAATAGAAGGGATCTTTGAAACGTCAAAACCAGCTCTCCTGCCAAGGTGCCGGGTCTGTATGCGGATGGTGGACGAGTTGTTCAAACCTCAGCATCACGGGAATTATGCTCGACTCGAAGTCATGAATGCGAAGAGAAGAGCAGCAACTACTTCGAGGAAGAAAGAACTACTATTCTCATTTTCACTTCATGTTTTCTTCATGATTTCTTCGTGTTTTCTTCTTGTTTTTTCATGCCTTTGGATGCAGGTTTGGTGCCCTCTCCTGGGCAAAGGAGACCTCTCACAGCCAATTGATGACAGTCACGAGGCAAATTGCACGCGCCATTCCACTGCTGGCAATGCCGAGAGAAGTCCACGCTCAAAGAGATCCAAAAACCAACCACAAGAAGATTCTGGAAGCAGGAATGTTAAGAATGGCTGATCTTTAAGGCAACTCATCAAGAAACCAAACTTCTTTTGTGGTAGCCGAGTTGTAGCAGGGTTGTCTTGGTGGCGAGAGTTGCAGAGGCCCAGAAACTCACCACAAAGCAGCCCACCTGGAATGAAGAGGCGCGTTGGATCCCGTTGGATCCCACTGGGACAGAAGGCTTCAGCTTGGGATGCGCCGGAGCATCCTCTGCTCCCTGCTCCGCCTACCTTGGTCGCTCTTTGGATCTCCCATGAGGTTGAAAGCCTCGTTCTGGACTTCAAAGGCCGTCACATTTTGTCTTCTGCAAAGAACTTCCAGCTGGCGTTGTCTGTCACTGAGTCCAACTTCTGTTCTTTGTGATTCTTTGTTCAGTGAAAGTTGTTTTAACATGCTTTTTTGTTTGTGATTTGGATAGTTTTTGTTTCATGAAGTTGTGAGTAAGGTCCCAAAAGCCAGATCATGTTCTTTGCCAGTACGAATCCTAGAGCTTGGCAGGTGCATAAGAGTGCCGGGGACGACTGATCAATGTATGCAATGAACATCCTATGTATGGAATTAGCATATTCAAAACAAGCATCAGCAGCATCAGTATTGCATGGCACACGTAACTTTTAGCAGATCGAATCCTGCTTGCTGCAGAATTATTTATGACATGATTCAATTCTTGATTTCAAGTGCCATGAATCAAGTGCCATTTCTTTGTTACGAATTGGCTTGCTCTTTGGCTTGCTGCAATTTCACGTGTCTGTTTTTAGAGTCAGCAGCGGGGACGCAACGCAGCTCTGGTGGAGGCAAACATGTGTTGTCACACACACACACAGAAACGCAGATTATTGAGTGTGACTGTAAATGTTATTCGCATGTTCACAAGAACGTAGGGTTAGCGTTGGTGGTACCATATGCCGTAATGGCTCAAGTTTGGTTCCACTCTCTGTTAGGAATCGACTGTGTCACATGCCTAGTTTACCATGGATGCTGGTAACAAGCCTTGCTGTGGGAGCTGGGACCTTGAATGTCCTGGATTTCTCATGGCTCTGGTTCCCAGAGCACTCTGGTGGCTTTGGCATGGAGGATCCCTCCAATAGATCCACGACGTTGTACGCTGAGGACATTGGGGAGGGTCCAGAACAGAAAGACCAACAGAAGGATCAGCAAACATTCACTGGTTGGGCTCATCTCTGGGGGTATTCCGTACTACACTACGATGTATATTCCTGGATTGGCCCCGGCTGGTTCAGTACACCCACGCAGTCAGGATCTTTGAGGACATCTGGCGGTTGGGGTCTGTATCTGGTCGATCAAGCGGGCTTATGGATCTGCGGGTCGTTTTGGCCGTGGGTAGCCTGGAGCTTTTTGGTAATCAGTTTCCTGGGAGTTGCTCTCACTTCCTTGTACCTCCTGGTGGTGATATGCCGACCTTGTTTAAACTTTGGAAGGTGTTGTTGCCGTCAAACCCGAGTGGTCGCACGAGAAGTAGGGGAGCTCCTCCCTGAACTCCAACCCGGAGGATCTTATGACAAACTGGTGATTCGTGGCCCATCGTCAAGCGATGGAGTGGATTCAGAATTCTACCAGCGCCAAGTCAAGGGTCGAGGGTCAGGACGAAAACCCAATGATGTAGTGGTTTTGATGGGAGATCAAGCCGCCCGGATCAGAACTGATGAACACTGGGCGAGGGTGGATCGGTATGGGTTGTGGGTCAAAGTCCGAGAGGTCAAAGGAGCCACGACTCGAACCACAAGGCAGATACTTGAAAGAGAAGGGAAGGTTCATTTATGCAGGGATCATTCTTGCCACTTGGAGGGTATGCCTACGCCTGGTCTTCATTGCAAGGCCTATGCTGCCGTGGATGCGAATTCTCTAGTGGACTTGGGAGCCTATGCTGGGTGGTCCACCCGAAGGTTCGTAGTGCTGCTTGCCCGGGTTGCCAAGCGAGCGAGCCGCGGTTTGTTGCTAGTGTGTTACTACTTGTCTGGGTGGTTTCTGCTCAAATGGCTGTTTCGCCCCAGTGTACCTCCTCGAACTATTCAAGAAGGCGAAGTAGTTCGGCAACTCGATCCTGACTCTGAATCAGAAGCAGAGGTGTTGGATGACCCGTGCGAAGCAGTATTAGTAGGCCTCGAACACAATGGGAGACCTAAGGCATTAGCCACAGATCCCTGCCATGACCAGTCAACAGGCACAGGTGTTCGACTCCTGGAGGTAGATCGCACCCTTTCCGATATCCGAGGTCGAGCTACCGTGAGGTTATGTGATCATCATCGGCAGTTGTACACTGCAGCCTGTTCTGGAAGGAAATGTAGCGTTCAGACATGTTACGAGAAGGTCGAGGGAGCAAAGCATGGGGTTCCCTTGTGCACCAAACACCTGACAGATGTGGGGCCCCAACCCCGTGCACGACGGGTGAATTGGAACGATGAGGCTGAACAGTCTGGCCCAGGTGAGGCATCCGAATCCGAACATGGAGGTTCCTTCCCTTCAAGGCTAAAGCCTCTGCAAGTCCGATCCGTAGAAGGCGCTCCGCCTCCGCTGAGCCCCATAGCAACAGCCAGAAGCAGCTTGAAGGTCAGCTCGAAGTTGGCCCTTGCATCGCCCTCGTCAGGTTCCAGTTCCTCCAAAGGGGGGGTTGGGTTCCCCGATGGGTTGCTTATCTCGGCCATATCAAAGGAGTTTCGGAGGATAGTCGGAGTGGAGAGCTCCTCTCCCTGGAACTCCCGAAGCTGAAAGCCCACGCTTGTGTGAGATCAGAGGCCGTAAGGCCCCCTCCCACCGACAATGGGTCGGGCAGGCTTAGCAAGGGATGGATTCAGGGTTTCCTTCAGAGTTCCCACGATGATGAAGCAGGAAGGGGGGTGTCCTTGTTAGTGAGCCGACTCTCCGAAGCCCAGGCAGCCGTCCTCAATCATTGGGATGGGGAAATCGCCAGCGGAGAACCTACACTGATTAGTAAAGAAAAGGAAATCTGGGCACGACTGAATCTGAGGGAGGTCCTCCCACATGCTGACGCCTATGTGAAGATTCCAGAAGCTGCTCAGCAAGCTGAGGAGGATTTCATGACTCCCCCGAAACCATCCAAAGATACAGGAACCGAACCCTTGCCTGATCTTCCCGTGTTTCCCCCGGGAGCGAGTTACGCATCTGAAGAGAACTCCGAAGAGAACTTGCAAGAAGCAAGAGAGGCGTTAGAACAGCGCCAAGAAGAAGACAAAACCGAAGCTTTGATCCACTCCATTGCTGCAGCATATGATGTCGACCCTTTTCTTCTGTCAACAAGGCCAGCTCAGCAGAGACCACCTCCTGGTCTCACCATGGAGCCAACCTCAACCGTAGCTAGCCAAAAGCCAGAGGAAATGAGCTTGACCCAAGCCATGACTTCCCAGACGGGGTTGGTCCAACCCGCTGTGCACAGGTCTTCGAACCCGTTCCTACAACCCTCCAAGAAGAACCCCTCACCTCAGCAACTGTTCCCGGCGAGGCAAGGAGGGAGGTCCTCCCTAGTCCGTCCCGCAGCGGCCCATAACCCATTCAATGAAGGGAGGGCCGGGGCTACATACGGCGAGGCTGGGTTAGACGGGGGTTCAGGCAATGTGCATACAGCTGATAGGTTGATCCATGCCATCGATAGCCTCCGTAAGGTCCAAGATGATGATAAGAACCTGACAAAGGGCACCTTGGCGTCAATTCGAGAAGCAGAAAAAATGGATGTGTTCCTCGCCAGAGGATGTGGGACACTCACTGTAGAGTTGGCGCCAGGTGTGTATGGAAAGGAACTCTTCCATGCTGGCAAGAGGGTAGCCCAACATGG
>VSDK01012382.1:2864-17347 GCA_009767595.1 Symbiodinium kawagutii
TATATCTATCTATCGATATCTATCTATCTATCTATCTGTCTATCTATCTACCTATCTATATATATATATATCTATCTACTTTGATGATTTATAGGGGTCGCACAAGCACGGAAGGAAACCCGGGATGTTCGTCGAGTTGTTGGCCCAGGATTTGTTTTCTGGTGTACTGATTGTTTCTGTTGCATGTCAATGACTTCGGGCATCTCCAAATGCAGCAACTCCAAGGTTTCTTTAAAACAGCATTCAGCACACGAAAGGTTTTGCAAATAGCTTCGCATCAATAGGTTCGAGTTCAGAATGGGTTTCAGGTCCTGCTTCAACCCTCGACGGGAAATCCGCCACAAACGCCTTGTCAGCGGTTCGGTTGAATCGGCAACGCTTCCAGTGCTGTGATCGAATATGGCAATGGATGGCTATGGCCTTTGGCCCAGCAAAACACATTTGCCACAAACTTGGACCCCGATTTTCTTAACCACTGAGTTATTTGACCTTAAAGTGAACTAGGGAGTTCTGAAAATCACTGCGGGTTTGCTTAGCAGGGGCTTTCTTGAACCAACTAGGGGTTTACTGAACTAGGTTTCTCAGAATAGGGGTACCCCCAAATCATCCAATATAGATAATTGTAGAACAAAAACCACGTATTTGGAAGGTCCCCTATTCTTAGACCCCTTTACTTTGATAGTGAACTAAGACGTTTGACTAAGCCAAATATTCAAGGACCGCCATTTCTTCAAGTTAAATAGCTGAGTTACTTAGCTGACTTGAGTCAACTTGAATGGGATCATTGTCGGTTGATTTCTAAGTTGGCTAACTAATAACCTGATAGCTCGACCGAGTAAACCAAGCAGTTACAAGCTATCTTCAATGTTGCTCAGTTGTGCTTGAGTGGCTCATCTGCTGATGTTGACTGGATATTTGATGAACGCTGCTGACTTAACAGCTACAAGTACCCAGAATCTACCCTTTAAGATGTCGTCTGAAAACGGCGAATGACGACAATGGCTGCTTGCGCGTCAGGGTCCTTCACGACAAAAATGTCTGCGGCAATTTCCTCCCTTGGAGTTACCCAGCCACGGCACATCGCCAGGTAGTCACACTGCACATCACCGGAATTCAACTGGACCTGCGATTGAAGATTGGTGACAAGGCTAAGGGCACGAATACGATGACTGCGTAGCATTGCATGGCCGCGATAAGTAACCAAGCGAGAATTCAGTGGTTGCCCCATGATTTCGACTTAGTGATTCCTACGTTGCCCCCACGGCAAGAACCCAAATTGGCCGCCCCCTGAAGTGGACTGCCACCACCACGCAGCAGAGTAAGCCAAGCCCATCCGCAAAAGTGCTGTAGCTTAACAACCATATCAGTTTGCCAAGCCCAACCATTCGGCAGATGCTTAACAGCCATCACTTTGCAGCGGATAATCTTTGATGAACATTGAAGAAGGACAGAACTGATCAACCGTGAAGTGGCCGTATTATCGACCCAGTTGACCCCTGGCAACCCAGTGTTGACCTGACCCTGGCAATCATTTCAAATATTTCATATCAAAAATCATCATCATAAGGCATATCTCATGCGTTGAAGAGCCTTTGAATTCACCACCGTGAGGCTACCTGCAGGTCATAGTAGGCCACATAGCTCTTGGCCACGAGGATCAACCCAGCGCTTGGCACGTCCAATCGATGCAGAAAGCCATGGTTGTGCTGCACATCATCGGACAGGGCACCCAACGGCATGGCAGCCTGGACCACAAGGCGATTGCTCTGGCAACCACGCATGGAGGGCTATCCACCCATGATGCCCTGCCCTTGACCACACTGAAGGCATCCTAAGGTTGTGCCACTTCGGGCCATGCCAATCATGCCAGTGCCTGTCTCACAAATCCATGATGATCTTCGGCATTTCAACATCGGACGTCACTGCAGACATTCGTGATGGGGCCTCAGGTGTGTACATGGACAACCCCACATACCTAGTGGGCAAGTGCTGCTGTTGCAAAAACATTCCAAACCAGCAGAGCAGCTGGCAATTCCCAATTCCCCGCTACAACAACCAACAGGACCGGCAACAGAAGCCAAAAAAGCAACAAGAACAAGAATCAGCAAAGAACAACTAACAAAAACCGACAATCCAGGGCCACCATCAAGAGCAACACAGCAAGACATAGCAACACCGGACAAAGAATGACGACCTCTTCAAACATCTTAAAGGACGAATCAAACTGCAGTGAGGCGACTGACGAACGAAGTCCATCCAGTCTTTGGCCCAGTTGTAGCAGGATGGCACAGATTTCGGTGAGGCTTGGACCATGCAAACAGCGCCAGAAACTGCAGCTCCAAACCTGAGAGGACTGGTGGCGCGGACTGGTGGTGCGGACTGGTGCCGAATGCAGCACAACCAACGCAGTTCCCAGCGGAAACCCACAAGTGCCAGTCCAGAAAATGAACAAGTGGTTTGGTGTTGTCCATTGTAGTCCAAAGAGTTTTTCTAGATTTCTAGGGTTAGGACCCATCCCTGCACAAAAACGGCTCGAGGATCCGGAGGAAAGGCTAGGCAAGTACTCACATTGACAACCAAATGAATTACGTGAACCCAGCAAGAAAACCCGTTTGCCCCATGAAATTTGCAAGTATCGGTAGAATGCCGTGACATGTGCACCTAGTAGGATGCCAGCATAGATCCTCGAAGAAAAGGTCGCCAAATATGTTTGAAAACATGATCAAACCAAATGCCCAATCTTGTCACGTGCTACCATTTGCTTGGGATGGTCAACAAGTCAAAAACCCTGATTGAAAATCTGACACGTATATGCGAAAATTCATTGCCAAGGCAACCACATGATCCGAGCCAGCGGTAGCAAGAAAACATACATCAATTCCTGGTGATGGTTCGTTGAACCATCTACTGGAAACATGCGCATCAATCCAACCAAGGTCTGGATTAGAAGTCCTGGGGTTATTGTTCATATATCATTGCTGTCATACCCAACCATAAACTAAAATGCCGCGGCGCAACATTATGGGGGCCAGCCTTCATGGAACCAACCATGAGGCTGGATGGGATACTGGATCACCTTGGTATTTCGATGACATTTTGATGCTAGCGATGTTATTCCCAAAAGTCGAAAGATTTTAGGTCGAACTTGCTTGGATTTGGGGGGGCTATGCAACTCTTGGGTGCAGCGTCTGCAATCTACGTGAGACCGTTTCTTTTCCTTCCAGAATCCCTGCCAATTTCAATTTGGAACATTGCATTCCAATTCAGCTATGCTATATAAAAAAGAACAAACTGCTAGTGCAATGCTTTTCTCGAACAAATCCTGTCTGTGTTCTTGACTTATCTTGAATTAATTTCTGGCTGGTAATTTGCGATTTAATCACGCGTTTTACTCTTTCACTTTTGAACCCATTGCTCTATGGCAGTTCATCAATGCTTCGCTATGTTTTGAACTTGTGGCCATCCCCTCGCTGAGACCCTACAAGCTACGCGTATCTTGCCCTGCCCATCACCTACGAAGAAGCTCTCCTCAAAGGAAAGCAAAGGGGTACGCTTTGGCGCCGGGGCCCCTCAAAGATAAAAACAACCGGCGCGCCAAGGTTCCTTCCGTAAAGTAATTTGTACTAATCTTCACGTGGATCCGGCAAAGGCTGCAAGTGTTTGAAACACACCAGAAGAGCTGGTCTTTGGCTAAATGTAAGGCTGTTAAGGGCGCTTGGCCATGGATGTACCGTCGCCAATTTTCAATGAAATAGGTTAGAAACCCCTGTGCTGCCAGCAATTTTGATTGAAATAAGGCAAAACCGCTTGTACCGTCATCAATTTTCATGAAATAGGACAATCCCTTATGCTGTCGACATTTTTCATTTGAATAGGACCAAATCTGTCGTACTGCCATCATTTTTGAAATATCTTATCTGAGCAATAACACGACGTGCAACCGAAACAAAATATACACACACACCGTGCTGGTGCATGTATGTCTGGTTCCACATTTATGTCCGTATGGTGCACGGGCCAAGTGGTTGCGAATACATGCATGTTTGTATGCGGCCGAGGCTGTGTGTATGTCCAAACTTTGTCTGTAGGAATCTGAATCTATGTGTAGAAGTTGCATGCGCGCGTGCATCTACTTGTATGTGGAAATGCATTGCGTATGTAAGTGTAAATGTAAATGTAAATGTAAATGTGAATATAGTATCTTTAAGTGTTTTCTCGTGTTATATATATACATGGTAGGAGTCATGGTAGAAGTTGTCATCGTATGGTAGGAGTTGTTGTCGTATGGTAGAAGTTATCATCGTATGGAAGGAGTTGTTATCGTATGGTAGGAGTTGTCATCGTATGGTAGAAGTTGTCATTGTATGGTAGGAGTTGTTATCGTATGGTAGGAGTTGTCATCGTATGGTAGAAATTGTCATCGTTCCACAGGGCACGTAATAACGTCCGTGTTTAACTGCGTTCGTGTTTTCTTCATTTATTCATGCAAAAGGTGAGACACTTAACAATACTATACCGGTATATGTATATGTAAATGTATATGTATATGTAAATGCAAATGTATATGTATATGTGTGTGTGTGACACTAAGTGACTAGTGTGTATGGCACTTGGTGTGTGTGTGTGTGTGTGTGCGTTTGTTTGCATGCCTGTGGGCACACATCAAAGTACGCACGCCTGTATGCCTGTATGTCATGTATGCATGCATGAATTCATTAATGCATGGGTGCACGGATGCACGGATGCACGGATGCATGGATGCATGCACGTATGTACGCATGTATGTAGGCATGCATGTGTGAATGGATTTGTGAGATTGTGTGGGTACATGTGGTTTTGTACAACTGTGAAGGGTTGCCTGATTGCGCGTGGTTTTGCATGGTTGTGTATGTACGGGTGGTTCAAATATGTTCAAATAAATGGGCCAAAATGGATCCAAATGGACCGGCGTCTTACGGTATTGTACCGCGCCTTCACTAGTGCAGCTATTTAAAGCATTAAAGAGCTACAAGTCATAACCAACCATCTCGAATGTGTATGTATGTATGTATGTATGTATGTATGTATGTATGTATGTATGTATGTATGTATGTATGTATGTATGTATGTATGTATGTATGTATGTACGACTTTCTAAACTCTGGTTCGAAATCAATGCCACGGATAAATTGGGGAAGGTCCCATGGCTTACCACAGTTTTGGCACCTTTCCAAGTAATAATTTTCTGGGGGGTATCGCTTGCGTGTAAAACAATAAAAGCCCTGTAACAATCCAAGAGATTATAAAATTGGTATCGCTATTTGGGAATGTCCCATCGCTTACCTTATATTTTCAAGATTTCTCACAACCCATGGCGGCCGAATACTACTTTAAATTACTGGAGTTCTCAAGGTTGCTAATATATACTAGTTGCTAATTTATAAAATATACCTATCTATCTATCTGTCTATCTATCTATCTATATCTATCTATCTATCTACTTTGATGATTTATAGGGGTCGCACAAGCACGGAAGGAAACCTGGGATGTTCGTCGAGGCGTTGGCCCAGGATTTGTTTTCTGGTGTACTGATTGTTTCTGTTGCATGTCAATGACTTCGGGCATCTCCAAATGCAGCAACTCCAAGGTTTCTTTAAAACAGCATTCAGCACACGAAAGGTTTTGCAAATAGCTTCGCATCAATAGGTTCGAGTTCAGAATGGGTTTCAGGTCCTGCTTCAACCCTCGACGGGAAATCCGCCACAAACGCCTTGTCAGCGGTTCGGTTGAATCGGCAACGCTTCCAGTGCTTGGCCCAGCAAAACACATTTGCCATAAACTTGGACCCCGATTTTCCTAACCACTGAGTTATTTAACCTTAAAGTGAACTAGGGAGTTCTGAAAATCACTAGGGTTTTGCTTAGCTGGGGCCTTCTTGAACCAACTAGGGGTTTACTGAACTAGGTTTCTCAGAATAGAGGTACCCCCAATCATCCAATATAGATAATTGTAGTACAAAAACCTTTGGGGGTCCCCTATTCTTAGACCCCTTTACTTTGATAGTGAACTAAGACGTTTGACTGAGCCAAATCTTCAAGGACGGCCATTTCTTAAAGTTAAATAGCTTAGTTACTTAGCTGAGATGAGTCAACTTGAATGGGATCATCTTCGGTTGATTTCTACGTTGGCTAACTAATAACCTGATAGCTCAACCGAGTAAACCAAGCAGTTACAAGCTATCTTCAATGTTGCTCAGTTGTGCTTGAGTGGCTCATCTACTAATGTTGACTGGATATTTGATGAACGCTGCTGACTTAACAGCTACCCATAAAAAGCCCTTTAAAATGTCGTCTGAAAATGGCGAATGACTTGGGGAGTGGGCGCGTTGATGGACGACAATGGCTGCTTGCGCGTCAGGGTCGTCTGCGGCAATTTCCTCTCTTGGAGTTACCCAGCCATGACACATCGCCAGGTAGTCACGCTGCACATCACCGGAATTCAACTGGACCTGGGGCGGCTGAAGATTGGTGACAAGACTAAGGCCACGAATGGGATGACGGCATAGCATTGCATGGCCGCAGTGAGTAACCAAATCAAGGCTTAGCAACCATCGGCATCCATAGGCTTACCATTGATGCGAGAATTCAGTGGTTGCCCCATGGTTTCGACTGAGTGATTCCTACGTTGCCCCCACGGCAAGAACCCAAATTGGCCGCCCCCTGAAGTGGACTGCCACCACCACGCGTCAGAGTAAGCCAAGCCCATCCGCAACCGTGCTGTAGCTTAACAACCATATCAGTTTGCCAAGCCCAACCATTCGGCAGATGCTTAACAGCCATCACTTTGCAGCGGATAATCTTTGATGAACATTGAAGAAGGACAGAACTGATCAACCGTGAAGTGGCCGTATTCTCGACCCAGTTGACCCTTGGCAACCCAGTGTTGACCTGACCCTGGCAATCATTTCAAATATTTCATATCAAATATCATCAGCATAAGGCAAATCTCATGCATTGAAGAGCCTCTGAAATCACCACGTTGAAGCTACCTGCAGGTCATATTAGGCCACATAGCTCTTGGCCACGAGGATCAACCCAGAGCTTGGCACGTCCAATCGATGCAGAAAGCCATGGTTGTGCTGCACATCATCGGACAGGGCACCCAACGGCATGGCAGCCTGGACCACAAGGCGATTGCTCTGGCAACCACGCATGGAGGGCTATCCACCCATGATGCCCTGCCGTTGACCACACTGAAGGCATCCTAAGGTTGTGCCACCATGGGCCATGCCAACCATGCCAGTGCCTGTCTCACAAATCCATGATGATCTTCGGCATTTCAACATCGGACGTCACTGCAGACATTCGTGATGGGGCCTCAGGTGTGTACATGGACAACCCCACATACCTAGTGGGCAAGTGCTGCTGTTGCAAAAACATTCCAAGCCACCAGCGGAGCAGCTGGCAATTCCCAATTCCCCGCTACAACAACCAACAGGACCGGCAACAGAAGCCAAAAAAGCAACAAAATCAAGAATCAGCAAAGAACAACTAACAAAAACCAACAATCCAGGGCCACCATCAAGAGCAACACAGCAAGACATAGCAACACCGGACAAAGAATGACGACCTCTTCAAACATCTTAAAGGACGAATCAAACTGCAGTGAGGCGACGGACGAACGAAGTCCATCCAGTCTTTGGCCCAGTTGTAGCAGGATGGCACGGCTTTCGGTGAGGCTTGGACCATGCAAACAGTGCCAGAAACCGCAGCTCCAAACCTGAGAGGACTGGTGGTGCGGACTGGTGGTGCGGACTGGTGGTGCGGACTGGTGGTGCGGACTGGTGCCGAATGCAGCGCAACCAACGCAGTTCCAAGCGGAAACCCACAGCCCTTTCCACTGCAAGCAGCTATGCCAAGCACATCTTCCACCAGCTTCCTGCATGACTCGTCTTGGCATGCAGTCAAGTAACCCACCAGCCCACATTCTTTGCCGTTTCCGCCCAATCCTAGTGTTTATGCCTTGATGCTCCTTGCTGCTTCTTGCTGCTTCTGGCTGCTCCTTGCTGCTTGTATCTGCTAGTTCCTTTTAACCATCTCCTTAACCACCACCAACTCAGAGAGAACTGCCAACCAAGTGGCGCGCTGTTGCACCAGCAATGCTAATGAAGGACCTTCAGCCAATAGCCCCCAGGCTGCGCATAGAAGGTCGCCAGATTCAAAGCTTTGAATTCGTTCCTGAAAGTACACTTCGCACATTGGCACCACAAAGAAAAGACAAAAGACCAAAGGCAACATCAACAGAATGCAATCAGAATGCAATCCGAATGCATAGATTCAGCATGCAAAGATGCCAAGAATCCAAAGTCTCCCTTTTCAAATGACTTTGCAACTTGCTAACGCCCAGGATGCAGCATGACCAGGCAAAAATCGACAGCTCCTCGTTTCCTGTGCCGAATCGTGCGCCGAACATTGACTCGTGACACGTTCAAAACTCAATCATTTATCCTGTCCTCAATCGAGCACTCGGCTACGGAAAGTTGCGATATTTCAGAAAGGCAGGCAGCCTCAAGCAAAGTACTGACAACAATGATCCAAATCCCAGTGAATGCACATAAAAAAGGAAACAGAACCATCCGAAGCAGTTGCAATGAAAGAATTCGGAAAAACTGAAGTGACAATCCAGTGACAATCCAGTGACAATCCACCTGGAAAGTAAAATGCCCCATGCATCACATCCAAACAACCTCTGCGAAGACACCAAGAGATCCAAGAGATCGACATCTTTCATTGCAGGTTTCCCCAGTGCCCACAAGAAACGAATCCCAACGAAGTCATTCGCAAGCATGGCCGGCCTTGGACGCTGTTGGGCCGACCCGGGAGGACACCATGGTCGCCCTGGCTTACACCAATCCCTTGCCACGGTCTTGGGTTGTTAGCCGGCCATTTCAATAAGATACCCTATTCCCTATGAATTACCTTATCCAATCCTCTCCATACACACGTGCGTCGGCCAACCATGAACACAAACCAAACCCAATGGATGTGGTTTGGGGCCAGGGCCTGCAATCCCCAGTGCCAGGCCAGAACATGAACACGTTGCTCGTTGTTGCCCATTGTTGTCCAAAGAGTTTTCTAGATTGCTAGGATTAGGACCCATCCCGGCGCAAGGCTCGAGGATCCGGAGGAAAGGCTAGGCAAGTACTCATCGACATAGCCATATGAATTACGTGAACCCAACAAAAATGCCCGTTTGCCCCACGAAATTTGAAACTATGGGTAGAATGCCGTGACATGTGCACCTAGTAGGATGCCAGCGAAGGTCCTCGAAGAGAAGGTCACCAAATACGTTCAAAACATGATCAAACCAAATGCCCAAGTTTGTCACGTGCTGCCATCTGTTTGGGATGGTGGATAAGTCAAAAATCGTGATTGAAAATCTGACACGTATATGCAAACATTCATTGCCAAGGCAACCACTTCATCCGAGCCAGCGGTAGCAAGAAAACATACATCAATTCCTGGTGATGGTTTGTTGAACCATCTACTGGAAACATGCGTATCGAACCAACCAAGGCTTGGATTGGAAGTATTTGGTTTATTGCTCATACAATTTTTTTATTGCTCATATATCCCTGCTGTCATCCCCAACCATAAACTAAAATGCCGCAGCGCAACATTTTGGGGGCCAGCCTTCGTGGAACCAACCATGAGGCTGGATGGGATATTGGATCACCTTGGTATTTCGCTGACATTTTGATGGTAGTGATGTTATTCCCAAAGGTGTCTACAGATTCGCAGAACATACTAATTGGATTTTAAGTGGAACTGGCATGGATTTGGGGGGCCATGCAACTCTTGGGTACAGCGTCTGCTATCTCTCTCTCCATCGCTACCTCGGAGTCCGAGTCAGACGCTATCTACGTGAGACCGTTTCTTTTCCTTAAAGAGTCCCTGCCGATTTCAATTTTTGAACATTGCATTCCAATTCAATGGTGTAAAAATAAAGAATAAACTGCTATTGCAATGCTTTTTTCAAACAACTCCTGTCTGTGTTCTTGACTTATCTTGAATTAATTTCTGATTGGTATTTTTGCAATTTCATTAAGTGTTTTACCCCTTCACTTTTGACTTCATTGCTCTATGGCAGTTCATCAATGCTTCGCTATGTTTTGAACTTGTGGCCATCCCCTCGCTGAGACCCTACAAGCTACGCGCGTCTTGCCCTGCCCATCACCTGCGAAGAAGCTCTCCTCAAAAGAAAGCAATGAGCTTGGCGCACCTCCGCTGGAATTACGCTTTGGCGCCAGGGCCCCTCGAAGATAAAAACAACCGGCGTGTCAAGGTGCCTTCCGTAATGTGTGCAAATCTGCACGTGGATCCGGCAAAAGCTGCAAGTGTTTGAAACACACCAACAGAGCTGTTCCCAAGCTAAATGTCAGTGATTCAAGGCCGCTTGGGCATGGATGTACCGTCACCAATTTTCAATGAAATAGGTTAAACCCCTGTACTGCCAGCAATTTTGAACGAAATAAGGCAAAATCTCTTGTACCGTCATCAATCTTAATGAAATAGGACAATCCCTTATGCTGTCGACATTTTTCATTTGAATAGGACCAAATCTGTTGTACTGCCATCATTTTTGAAATATCTTATCTGAGCAATAACACGACGTGGAACCTAAACAAAATATACACACACCGTCTTGGTGCATGTATGTCTGGTTCCACATTCATGTCCGTATGGTGCACGGGCCAAGTGGTTACGAATACATACATGCATGTTTGTATGCGGCCAAGGCTGTGTGTATGTCCAAACTTTGTCTGTAGGAATCTGAATCTATGTGTCGAAGTTGCATGCGCGCGCGCATCTACATGTATGTGGAAATGCATTGCGTATGTAAGTGCAAATGTGAATGCATATGTAAATGTAAATGTATATGTATATGTGGGTATAGTATCTTGAAGTGTTTTTCTCGTGTTATATATATATATATTAATATATATGGTAGGAGTCATGGTAGAAGTTGTCATCGTATGGTGAGAGTTGTTATCGTATGGTAGAAGTTGTCATCGTATGGTAGGAGTTGTATCTTGAAGTGTTTTTCTCGTGTTATATATATATATATTAATATATATGGTAGGAGTCATGGTAGAAGTTGTCATCGTATGGTGAGAGTTGTTATCGTATGGTAGAAGTTGTCATCGTATGGTAGGAGTTGTCATCGTATGGTAGGAGTTGTCATCGTATGGTAGGAGTTGTCATCGTATGGTAGGAGTTGTTATCGTATGGTAGAAGTTGTCATCGTATGGTAGAAGTTGTTATCGTATGGTAGGACTTGTTATCGTATGGTAGAAGTTGTCATCGTTCCACAGGGCACGTAATAACGTCCGTGTTTAACTGCGTTCGTGTTTTCTTCATTTATTAATGCAAAGGGTGAAACACTTAAGCATACTGTACCGGTATATGTATATGTGTATGTATATTTGTGTGTGACACTGCCTGACTAGTGTGTATGGCACTTGGTGTGTGTGTGTGTGTGTGTGCGTTCGTTTGCATGCCTGTGGGCACACATCAAAGTACGCACGCCTGTATGCCTGTATGTCATGTATGCATGCATGAATTCATTAATGCATGGGTGCACGGATGCATGGATGCATGGATGCATGCACGTATGTATGCATGCATGTAGGCATGCATGTGTGAATGGATTTGTGAGATTGTGTGGGTACATGTGGTTGTGTATAACTGTGAAGGGTTGCCTGATTGCGCGTGATTTTGCATGGTTGTGTATATACTGGGCCGAAGGATCCAAATGGACCGGCGTCTTACGGTATTGTACCGCGCCTTCACTAGTGCAGCTATTTAACGCATTAAAGAGCTACAAGTCATAACCAACCATCTGAAACATGGTTCAGCGAACATATGTAAGTATGTAAGTATGTAAGTATGTAAGTATGTAAGTATGTAAGTATGTAAGTATGTAAGTATGTAAGTATGTAAGTATGTAAGTATGTAAGTATGTAAGTATGTAAGTATGTAAGTATGTAAGTATGTAAGTATGTAAGTATGTAAGTATGTAAGTATGTAAGTATGTAAGTATGTAAGTATGTAAGTATGTAAGTATGTAAGTATGTAAGTATGTAAGTATGTAAGTATGTAAGTATGTAAGTATGTAAGTATGTAAGTATGTAAGTATGTAAGTATGTAAGTATGTAAGTATGTAAGTATGTAAGTATGTAAGTATGTAAGTATGTAAGTATGTAAGTATGTAAGTATGTAAGTATGTAAGTATGTAAGTATGTAAGTATGTAAGTATGTAAGTATGTAAGTATGTAAGTATGTAAGTATGTAAGTATGTAAGTATGTAAGTATGTAAGTATGTAAGTATGTAAGTATGTAAGTATGTAAGTATGTAAGTATGTAAGTATGTAAGTATGTAAGTATGTAAGTATGTAAGTATGTAAGTATGTAAGTATGTAAGTATGTAAGTATGTAAGTATGTAAGTATGTAAGTATGTAAGTATGTAAGTATGTAAGTATGTAAGTATGTAAGTATGTAAGTATGTAAGTATGTAAGTATGTAAGTATGTAAGTATGTAAGTATGTAAGTATGTAAGTATGTAAGTATGTAAGTATGTAAGTATGTAAGTATGTAAGTATGTAAGTATGTAAGTATGTAAGTATGTAAGTATGTAAGTATGTAAGTATGTAAGTATGTAAGTATGTAAGTATGTAAGTATGTAAGTATGTAAGTATGTAAGTATGTAAGTATGTAAGTATGTAAGTATGTAAGTATGTAAGTATGTAAGTATGTAAGTATGTAAGTATGTAAGTATGTAAGTATGTAAGTATGTAAGTATGTAAGTATGTAAGTATGTAAGTATGTAAGTATGTAAGTATGTAAGTATGTAAGTATGTAAGTATGTAAGTATGTAAGTATGTAAGTATGTAAGTATGTAAGTATGTAAGTATGTAAGTATGTAAGTATGTAAGTATGTAAGTATGTAAGTATGTAAGTATGTAAGTATGTAAGTATGTAAGTATGTAAGTATGTAAGTATGTAAGTATGTAAGTATGTAAGTATGTAAGTATGTAAGTATGTAAGTATGTAAGTATGTAAGTATGTAAGTATGTAAGTATGTAAGTATGTAAGTATGTAAGTATGTAAGTATGTAAGTATGTAAGTATGTAAGTATGTACTGAGTTACTTAGCTGACGTGAGTCAACTTGAATGGGATCATTGTCGGTTGATTTCTAAGTTGGCTAACTAATAACCTGATAGCTCGACCGAGTAAACCAAGCAGTTACAAGCTATCTTCAATGTTGCTCAGTTGTGCTTGAGTGGCTCATCTGCTGATGTTGACTGGATATTTGATGAAAGCTGCTGACTTAACAGCTACAAGTACCCAGAATCTACCCTTAAAGATGTCGTCTGAAAACGGCGAATGACGACAATGGCTGCTTGCGCGTCAGGGTCCTTCACGACAAAAATGTCTGCGGCAATTTCCTCCCTTGGAGTTACCCAGCCACGGCACATCCCCAGGTAGTCACGCTGCACATCACCGGAATTCAACTGGACCTGGGGCGGCTGAAGATTGGTGACAAGACTAAGGCCACGAATGGGATGACGGCATAGCATTGCATGGCCGCAGTGAGTAACCAAATCAAGGCTTAGCAACCATCGGCATCCCTCCCCCACGGCAAGAACCCAAATTGGCCGCCCCCTGAAGTGGACTGCCACCACCACGCGTCAGAGTAAGCCAAGCCCATCCGCAACCATGCCGTAGCTTAACAACCATATCAGTTTGCCAAGCCCAACCATTCGGCAGATGCTTAACAGCCATCACTTTGCAGCTGAAAATCATTGATGAACATTGAAGAAGGACAGAACTGATCAAACGCGAAATGGCCATATTGTTGACCCAGTTGACCCCTGGCAACCCAGTTGACCCCTGCCAATCACTTCAAATATTTCAAATCAAAAATCATCATCATGAGGCATATCTCATGCATTGAAGAGCCTTTGAAATCACCACGTTGAAGCTACCTGCAGGTCATATTAGGCCACATAGCTCTTGGCCACGAGGATCAACCCAGAGCTTGGCACGTCCAATCGATGCAGAAAGCCATGGTTGCGCTGCGCATCATCGGCCAGGGCACCCAACGGCATGGCAGCCTGGACCACAAGGCGATTGCTCTGGCAACCACGCATGGAGGGCTATCCACCCATGATGCCCTGCCGTTGACCACACTGAAGGCATCCTCAAGATGTTTAATGATCTTTCGAGTTTCAGGATCTGAATTTGATGAACTGGATGAACTGCACCAAGGTTCATGGGTCACCTGCCACCTTCGCACCATTCCGCACCTGTAGAAATTCGCTGAGCTGGAGTGGCAGGTGCTGATTGTGCACCTCCCATCCCGGCGGTTTGAACACAACGAACCTCACAGGGCGAGCGGCTATCCACCTATGATGCCCTGCCCTTGATCACACTGAAGGCA
>VSDK01012389.1:0-14942 GCA_009767595.1 Symbiodinium kawagutii
TTTTGGGAGCTGTTTGCGGGCCAAGCGGGACTCACCCGAGCCGCGCAACAAGGAGGAATGCTAACAGCTCCTCCTCTGGATCGTCTGTATGAGTCCTTTGGAAGGAAGTGGGACCTTTCCAGTGCTGTGGACCAGGAGATATTCTGGGGCTTGTTAGTCTGCTATGGCAGGAAGGCGATTGGGTTGGTGCATTTGGAACCTTGTCCAATCCTCGCTTCCCTTGGCAGTACTCTTCCACGGATGGATGCCGGTATGGGATGGAATCAAGGAGCTTGTCTGATGACACGTATGGTCATCAACCCATCAAGAAGGGTCAGATCTGGTTAGCGAACTACTGCTTGAGTTCATTCTCGCTGAGGTGCGGTCGTCCTGACGCCCTCGCTAGTCTAGAACATCCGCATCGGCAAGTGAAGGTAGAGGTGTCCGGCGGCACGAAGTGGATGGGAATGGGCATCCTTAGTGGTGTCTATGAACCGGCATGCTGCCAAGCCTATGTGAAGGCCTTGCAGCGATCCTTGGATGACAAGCCCGTAGATGCCTTAAGAGTAGGTGTCAAGGTGGGATCCTGTGAAGTGACATCCTTTCCTGCCGCTGGGAGTAGCAAGCAAGTAGTGACCAGTGATGAGTTAAGTCAAGATGACCGGGCTCGTCTTGACAAGGAGATCAAAGAGCTCTCAGAGAAAATGGCTGAACTCTGGCGGGTCAGAGCTGACCGCGGAGAATGGGATGAGGTCAAGGCTGATCTCGTGGTGTACCAGTTCTCTGGTCAAGAGGTCAAGGAAGATCCTCGAAGGACCCCAGAGTACAGGAAGACGGTTGTGGAGGAACTCGGGTTCGGTGCGGACTTCAAGAAGAAGCGCCCGACCATGACCGAGGAAGATGCTGCTGCGTGCAGGGAAGTTCTCTCGCGCAAGGCTGGAGGATTTTGGGTAGAAGGTTCTCCAAGGACCACGGTGCGGAATGTCATGCATGACTGCGTTCCCACTGGGCCGCCGGTGAGTTCTCAGCCGCACAACTTGAAGGGAGAAGCAGCGGCCTACTAATGGGGTTAACTGTTATGATAGTAACAACTACTAATAGGGTAGCTGTTATGATAGTAACAGTTAATAACTATGATAGTAAGCAACTACTAATGGGGTTAACTGTTATGATAGTAACAACTACTAATAGGGTAGCTGTTATGATAGTAACAGTTAATAACTATGATAGTAAGCAACTACTAATGGGGTTAACTGTTATGATAGTAACAACTACTAATAGGGTAGCTGTTATGATAGTAACAGTTAATAACTATGATAGTAAGCAACTACTAATGGGGTTAACTGTTATGATAGTAACAACTACTAATAGGGTAGCTGTTATGATAGTAACAGTTAATAACTATGATAGTAAGCAACTACTAATGGGGTTAACTGTTATGATAGTAACAACTACTAATAGGGTAGCTGTTATGATAGTAACAGTTAATAACTATGATAGTAAGCAACTACTAATGGGGTTAACTGTTATGATAGTAACAACTACTAATAGGGTAGCTGTTATGATAGTAACAGTTAATAACTATGATAGTAAGCAACTACTAATGGGGTTAACTGTTATGATAGTAACAACTACTAATAGGGTAGCTGTTATGATAGTAACAGTTAATAACTATGATAGTAAGCAACTACTAATGGGGTTAACTGTTATGATAGTAACAACTACTAATAGGGTAGCTGTTATGATAGTAACAGTTAATAACTATGATAGTAAGCAACTACTAATGGGGTTAACTGTTATGATAGTAACAACTACTAATAGGGTAGCTGTTATGATAGTAACAGTTAATAACTATGATAGTAAGCAACTACTAATGGGGTTAACTGTTATGATAGTAACAACTACTAATAGGGTAGCTGTTATGATAGTAACAGTTAATAACTATGATAGTAAGCAACTACTAATGGGGTTAACTGTTATGATAGTAACAACTACTAATAGGGTAGCTGTTATGATAGTAACAGTTAATAACTATGATAGTAAGCAACTACTAATGGGGTTAACTGTTATGATAGTAACAACTACTAATAGGGTAGCTGTTATGATAGTAACAGTTAATAACTATGATAGTAAGCAACTACTAATGGGGTTAACTGTTATGATAGTAACAACTACTAATAGGGTAGCTGTTATGATAGTAACAGTTAATAACTATGATAGTAAGCAACTACTAATGGGGTTAACTGTTATGATAGTAACAACTACTAATAGGGTAGCTGTTATGATAGTAACAGTTAATAACTATGATAGTAAGCAACTACTAATGGGGTTAACTGTTATGATAGTAACAACTACTAATAGGGTAGCTGTTATGATAGTAACAGTTAATAACTATGATAGTAAGCAACTACTAATGGGGTTAACTGTTATGATAGTAACAACTACTAATAGGGTAGCTGTTATGATAGTAACAGTTAATAACTATGATAGTAAGCAACTACTAATGGGGTTAACTGTTATGATAGTAACAACTACTAATAGGGTAGCTGTTATGATAGTAACAGTTAATAACTATGATAGTAAGCAACTACTAATGGGGTTAACTGTTATGATAGTAACAACTACTAATAGGGTAGCTGTTATGATAGTAACAGTTAATAACTATGATAGTAAGCAACTACTAATGGGGTTAACTGTTATGATAGTAACAACTACTAATAGGGTAGCTGTTATGATAGTAACAGTTAATAACTATGATAGTAAGCAACTACTAATGGGGTTAACTGTTATGATAGTAACAACTACTAATAGGGTAGCTGTTATGATAGTAACAGTTAATAACTATGATAGTAAGCAACTACTAATGGGGTTAACTGTTATGATAGTAACAACTACTAATAGGGTAGCTGTTATGATAGTAACAGTTAATAACTATGATAGTAAGCAACTACTAATGGGGTTAACTGTTATGATAGTAACAACTACTAATAGGGTAGCTGTTATGATAGTAACAGTTAATAACTATGATAGTAAGCAACTACTAATGGGGTTAACTGTTATGATAGTAACAACTACTAATAGGGTAGCTGTTATGATAGTAACAGTTAATAACTATGATAGTAAGCAACTACTAATGGGGTTAACTGTTATGATAGTAACAACTACTAATAGGGTAGCTGTTATGATAGTAACAGTTAATAACTATGATAGTAAGCAACTACTAATGGGGTTAACTGTTATGATAGTAACAACTACTAATAGGGTAGCTGTTATGATAGTAACAGTTAATAACTATGATAGTAAGCAACTACTAATGGGGTTAACTGTTATGATAGTAACAACTACTAATAGGGTAGCTGTTATGATAGTAACAGTTAATAACTATGATAGTAAGCAACTACTAATGGGGTTAACTGTTATGATAGTAACAACTACTAATAGGGTAGCTGTTATGATAGTAACAGTTAATAACTATGATAGTAAGCAACTACTAATGGGGTTAACTGTTATGATAGTAACAACTACTAATAGGGTAGCTGTTATGATAGTAACAGTTAATAACTATGATAGTAAGCAACTACTAATGGGGTTAACTGTTATGATAGTAACAACTACTAATAGGGTAGCTGTTATGATAGTAACAGTTAATAACTATGATAGTAAGCAACTACTAATGGGGTTAACTGTTATGATAGTAACAACTACTAATAGGGTAGCTGTTATGATAGTAACAGTTAATAACTATGATAGTAAGCAACTACTAATGGGGTTAACTGTTATGATAGTAACAACTACTAATAGGGTAGCTGTTATGATAGTAACAGTTAATAACTATGATAGTAAGCAACTACTAATGGGGTTAACTGTTATGATAGTAACAACTACTAATAGGGTAGCTGTTATGATAGTAACAGTTAATAACTATGATAGTAAGCAACTACTAATGGGGTTAACTGTTATGATAGTAACAACTACTAATAGGGTAGCTGTTATGATAGTAACAGTTAATAACTATGATAGTAAGCAACTACTAATGGGGTTAACTGTTATGATAGTAACAACTACTAATAGGGTAGCTGTTATGATAGTAACAGTTAATAACTATGATAGTAAGCAACTACTAATGGGGTTAACTGTTATGATAGTAACAACTACTAATAGGGTAGCTGTTATGATAGTAACAGTTAATAACTATGATAGTAAGCAACTACTAATGGGGTTAACTGTTATGATAGTAACAACTACTAATAGGGTAGCTGTTATGATAGTAACAGTTAATAACTATGATAGTAAGCAACTACTAATGGGGTTAACTGTTATGATAGTAACAACTACTAATAGGGTAGCTGTTATGATAGTAACAGTTAATAACTATGATAGTAAGCAACTACTAATGGGGTTAACTGTTATGATAGTAACAACTACTAATAGGGTAGCTGTTATGATAGTAACAGTTAATAACTATGATAGTAAGCAACTACTAATGGGGTTAACTGTTATGATAGTAACAACTACTAATAGGGTAGCTGTTATGATAGTAACAGTTAATAACTATGATAGTAAGCAACTACTAATGGGGTTAACTGTTATGATAGTAACAACTACTAATAGGGTAGCTGTTATGATAGTAACAGTTAATAACTATGATAGTAAGCAACTACTAATGGGGTTAACTGTTATGATAGTAACAACTACTAATAGGGTAGCTGTTATGATAGTAACAGTTAATAACTATGATAGTAAGCAACTACTAATGGGGTTAACTGTTATGATAGTAACAACTACTAATAGGGTAGCTGTTATGATAGTAACAGTTAATAACTATGATAGTAAGCAACTACTAATGGGGTTAACTGTTATGATAGTAACAACTACTAATAGGGTAGCTGTTATGATAGTAACAGTTAATAACTATGATAGTAAGCAACTACTAATGGGGTTAACTGTTATGATAGTAACAACTACTAATAGGGTAGCTGTTATGATAGTAACAGTTAATAACTATGATAGTAAGCAACTACTAATGGGGTTAACTGTTATGATAGTAACAACTACTAATAGGGTAGCTGTTATGATAGTAACAGTTAATAACTATGATAGTAAGCAACTACTAATGGGGTTAACTGTTATGATAGTAACAACTACTAATAGGGTAGCTGTTATGATAGTAACAGTTAATAACTATGATAGTAAGCAACTACTAATGGGGTTAACTGTTATGATAGTAACAACTACTAATAGGGTAGCTGTTATGATAGTAACAGTTAATAACTATGATAGTAAGCAACTACTAATGGGGTTAACTGTTATGATAGTAACAACTACTAATAGGGTAGCTGTTATGATAGTAACAGTTAATAACTATGATAGTAAGCAACTACTAATGGGGTTAACTGTTATGATAGTAACAACTACTAATAGGGTAGCTGTTATGATAGTAACAGTTAATAACTATGATAGTAAGCAACTACTAATGGGGTTAACTGTTATGATAGTAACAACTACTAATAGGGTAGCTGTTATGATAGTAACAGTTAATAACTATGATAGTAAGCAACTACTAATGGGGTTAACTGTTATGATAGTAACAACTACTAATAGGGTAGCTGTTATGATAGTAACAGTTAATAACTATGATAGTAAGCAACTACTAATGGGGTTAACTGTTATGATAGTAACAACTACTAATAGGGTAGCTGTTATGATAGTAACAGTTAATAACTATGATAGTAAGCAACTACTAATGGGGTTAACTGTTATGATAGTAACAACTACTAATAGGGTAGCTGTTATGATAGTAACAGTTAATAACTATGATAGTAAGCAACTACTAATGGGGTTAACTGTTATGATAGTAACAACTACTAATAGGGTAGCTGTTATGATAGTAACAGTTAATAACTATGATAGTAAGCAACTACTAATGGGGTTAACTGTTATGATAGTAACAACTACTAATAGGGTAGCTGTTATGATAGTAACAGTTAATAACTATGATAGTAAGCAACTACTAATGGGGTTAACTGTTATGATAGTAACAACTACTAATAGGGTAGCTGTTATGATAGTAACAGTTAATAACTATGATAGTAAGCAACTACTAATGGGGTTAACTGTTATGATAGTAACAACTACTAATAGGGTAGCTGTTATGATAGTAACAGTTAATAACTATGATAGTAAGCAACTACTAATGGGGTTAACTGTTATGATAGTAACAACTACTAATAGGGTAGCTGTTATGATAGTAACAGTTAATAACTATGATAGTAAGCAACTACTAATGGGGTTAACTGTTATGATAGTAACAACTACTAATAGGGTAGCTGTTATGATAGTAACAGTTAATAACTATGATAGTAAGCAACTACTAATGGGGTTAACTGTTATGATAGTAACAACTACTAATAGGGTAGCTGTTATGATAGTAACAGTTAATAACTATGATAGTAAGCAACTACTAATGGGGTTAACTGTTATGATAGTAACAACTACTAATAGGGTAGCTGTTATGATAGTAACAGTTAATAACTATGATAGTAAGCAACTACTAATGGGGTTAACTGTTATGATAGTAACAACTACTAATAGGGTAGCTGTTATGATAGTAACAGTTAATAACTATGATAGTAAGCAACTACTAATGGGGTTAACTGTTATGATAGTAACAACTACTAATAGGGTAGCTGTTATGATAGTAACAGTTAATAACTATGATAGTAAGCAACTACTAATGGGGTTAACTGTTATGATAGTAACAACTACTAATAGGGTAGCTGTTATGATAGTAACAGTTAATAACTATGATAGTAAGCAACTACTAATGGGGTTAACTGTTATGATAGTAACAACTACTAATAGGGTAGCTGTTATGATAGTAACAGTTAATAACTATGATAGTAAGCAACTACTAATGGGGTTAACTGTTATGATAGTAACAACTACTAATAGGGTAGCTGTTATGATAGTAACAGTTAATAACTATGATAGTAAGCAACTACTAATGGGGTTAACTGTTATGATAGTAACAACTACTAATAGGGTAGCTGTTATGATAGTAACAGTTAATAACTATGATAGTAAGCAACTACTAATGGGGTTAACTGTTATGATAGTAACAACTACTAATAGGGTAGCTGTTATGATAGTAACAGTTAATAACTATGATAGTAAGCAACTACTAATGGGGTTAACTGTTATGATAGTAACAACTACTAATAGGGTAGCTGTTATGATAGTAACAGTTAATAACTATGATAGTAAGCAACTACTAATGGGGTTAACTGTTATGATAGTAACAACTACTAATAGGGTAGCTGTTATGATAGTAACAGTTAATAACTATGATAGTAAGCAACTACTAATGGGGTTAACTGTTATGATAGTAACAACTACTAATAGGGTAGCTGTTATGATAGTAACAGTTAATAACTATGATAGTAAGCAACTACTAATGGGGTTAACTGTTATGATAGTAACAACTACTAATAGGGTAGCTGTTATGATAGTAACAGTTAATAACTATGATAGTAAGCAACTACTAATGGGGTTAACTGTTATGATAGTAACAACTACTAATAGGGTAGCTGTTATGATAGTAACAGTTAATAACTATGATAGTAAGCAACTACTAATGGGGTTAACTGTTATGATAGTAACAACTACTAATAGGGTAGCTGTTATGATAGTAACAGTTAATAACTATGATAGTAAGCAACTACTAATGGGGTTAACTGTTATGATAGTAACAACTACTAATAGGGTAGCTGTTATGATAGTAACAGTTAATAACTATGATAGTAAGCAACTACTAATGGGGTTAACTGTTATGATAGTAACAACTACTAATAGGGTAGCTGTTATGATAGTAACAGTTAATAACTATGATAGTAAGCAACTACTAATGGGGTTAACTGTTATGATAGTAACAACTACTAATAGGGTAGCTGTTATGATAGTAACAGTTAATAACTATGATAGTAAGCAACTACTAATGGGGTTAACTGTTATGATAGTAACAACTACTAATAGGGTAGCTGTTATGATAGTAACAGTTAATAACTATGATAGTAAGCAACTACTAATGGGGTTAACTGTTATGATAGTAACAACTACTAATAGGGTAGCTGTTATGATAGTAACAGTTAATAACTATGATAGTAAGCAACTACTAATGGGGTTAACTGTTATGATAGTAACAACTACTAATAGGGTAGCTGTTATGATAGTAACAGTTAATAACTATGATAGTAAGCAACTACTAATGGGGTTAACTGTTATGATAGTAACAACTACTAATAGGGTAGCTGTTATGATAGTAACAGTTAATAACTATGATAGTAAGCAACTACTAATGGGGTTAACTGTTATGATAGTAACAACTACTAATGGGGATCAATAAGCAATGGCCATTATCAGATGATCAAGAACAATGCTTAGGTCACATGATCCATTTGTAGCAGTGATTATTAACTATTTTGGCAAAGAAACCTTAGTAAAACAACTGAGCAATGGTCATTGACCATTGTTATAACTATTGTTATCGATATTGTACCTTTTTACTCCGTTTTTTTTACTAAGCATTGTTTGGCTAACAATACTTGGTTTCGCAAATTCAACTGGTGGCGGGGAAAACCCGACATTTATAGTTGTTTGACAAATTAACACTCGTGATTGTTTGGCTTCCAGGTTAGTTGACCAGAAGGTAATGATTGGTGAATAATGGTTCATGATGTTTGATAAAAATCAATATGGATTGATAAGGTTTGGTAATGGTTGATGGTCCGCGATGTTTGATGGTTGTTATGGTTGATGCCGGTCCCTGTCACTCCATATGCATCATGCCCGGCGTAGACAATGCCCACAGGCCTACAGCCCTGGATTTTTTTGTAATGTGTAGCTAAGCAGTGTCCGAGCTACCTTGCTGGGGATTTTCATCGGGGAGAGGTTCCTGGTTAAGGGCTAGCGGTTAGCATGATAGATGATACGACGACGCCGGTCTTGTGAAGCTCGTTCGGTTTTTGGCAATTGCACTACTCAGCTAGACATGGCTGCAAACATGATCCTTCTTTGGATAAATTTAGACAGGAGCCTGGCAATCGCAATTTCATATTTGCATAGCTTGCACGTTTACATAGATTATGGCAGCCTCTTCTTGTGCTCAAGTTGTAAGCTCACACACAGGCGGCGAGCCCACAATGACCTTGGTGTCGATGGTGCTGACGTTGATCGGGACTGCAGCTGCAGCATTGAATGTGACAGTCGAGAAGCATGCTGTCTCTAGGCCCGGGAATTTCGTGGATCTGTTGGTCAGCGAAATTGCTGGGCCGGTGCCAGTGCCGGTCCCGGACTTGCATTCGAGTCTGGTGACCGATCTTCATGTTGAGGTCTTGCTGGGTCAGGCAGTTGTGAAGCGCTCCACAGACAGTGTGAGTGGAGAGATTTCTGACTGGCCAATTCCGCAAGTTGCTAAGGCGACCTTCTCAATGAGAGTGGAGGAAATTTGCAAAGCAGCTTCTGTCGAGTACCAGATCTTCGTCATGAGGATGGATGTGGGGTCTTCTGCCATTCTTGGAGACCTGCTTGGCATGGGCAGGAAGCTCAATGACACGCATGTGCAAGTTGGCTATGCCTTCGCTCGTGCTGCAGGCACCCTTATTCAACAGAAGAAGCGTGTCGGGTACTCCTGCTGTACGCAATACTTTCTTGGCATATGCGTTGATCACAGCACATGCCACAAAGAAGTGGATCGTGGTGACACGGCCGCAGAAATGCAGGAGGTCTTCTCCACAATCCACGGCTGCTTGAAGCATCAAGTGCAGCACTTGAGAGCCTGGTTCCCAGGCTATGATGACTGCAACACCCAAACCAGCTGCAAGGCTGCAAGGCCAACGGTGAAGGGATGTAGTGCAGCCGTAGGGCACTGGCCAGCTTCAACCCTGACGTCCTCAGATGCGATGGCGCAACTTCCATCCGAATGGTTTGGCACACCTTTTTGGATGGTGACTGGTGGTGTTTCTCCTTGGGATAACTTCCAGCATGCCATCCAAAGTGTTGCCAAGGCCCTCCAGTCCATCATTGGCAAGTTTGGGTCCAAGACCTCAAAAAAGTTGGTGAAGAAAGAGACCTGCATGGGATTCGACCACTACAGTCAGAATGTCTCAGTCCTCACCCTCAAGTGCCTGAAAGATGACTATCTGCGCGAAGCGATCCTGAAGCTTCTGAAGGATGACCTTCTGTGGTTCTTCAAGGGGGATGAAGACAAGATGGCCGGTTTGTTGATTGGCTTCGGGCACACGTCTTCAGCAAACTGGACGGAATACCTGTTTAATGTGCAAAGCCCCAGCATGACAACACCTCGATACCTGTCTGTCTACGAGAACAAGGAGAAGGGTGCCACATGCTCCATATAGTTTTTAGCGTATACGGAGCATTTGGCACCCTTCTCCTTGTTCATTGTGCGGGCAGAGGCCAACATTCAATTGGCTCCGGACTTGTTCTTTTGGGACAAGTCCACCTCAAGCTTCGGGGGTCTCTTCTCACATGATGAAAGCGTGATCCAAAAGCTGCCGCACAAACTCAGCCCGTCTGATGTGCTGAGCACCTTCTTCAAGGCGCTGATGTACATGGAGCTGGCAGACACCATCGGTGTTTCGTACACCATGCCCAAACTGCCACAGTGCACAGACGCCGTAGTTGTTTGAGGCATCCAAGCCCAGCAGAGGCAAAGTTGGATTGTTTTCTAAGCTTCATCCGTATCCAGTGAAAGTTTGAAAACGCGCGGCAGTGAACTTTGCCAATGTTTGACTTTTTGTGTAATGTGTTTGGTATGCCAGATGCGAAGGGTTGAAGTGCAACAATGTCCTGCAAGCATGCAGAGGATACTCTCGTATTGCCTTGTGACCATGAATATGTATCGGGGGGAAATACTGGAGAGCAGTGTCATCCTCTGTGGAAATGTCTTTAAACCAGTCAGTTGAGGGGTGCGAGTTATGGCCCATGGACTGCTGTTCCATAGGTGAAATGTCCTAAGAAGAACATCCGATATATATTTTAAGCTGAATTCTCCCACATGGTGGTGCCCCCCAGGATTGATTTGGGCTTAACTAGGGTCACTACGAGTTATGGTGGATATATGTGTAGATGCAACTTTGCTTACTTTAACGGTTTATCAGATACAACTAGCAGGTCCAATAAGTTGCTTACAAGTTGCTCGTGAAATGGCGAATCTTTGGCAACTTATCACGTTCGGGGGCCCCACTTTATATCTATATATGTCTACAAACCATAGCTTAAGAAATTTTGTTGGTGATGGTCCCCTATTTCTCACCATTATGAACGGTTCGACAACCCCTGTGAAACCGTAAAACAACAGTATGACATACCACCATCTAATGAAGTTATGACAGACGAAAACATAATTGAAAAACCGTAATCTTTATCTACAACCATATGGATCCAATCATCCATAGATGGCTATCCCAAAAGCATATGTTTATCTATAACCAATGGTTATCTCATAATGGTTTCATAACCATTAGCCCTTAGATCCTCCTCAGCTGCGCCTGGGTTGCGTTTGGAGCACGCCAGGCGCAGATGCAGAAAGGGGTCAGGATGCCACTTGAGGCGCATTCTGCGTGAGGGAGAGGGCTTAACAAGATCAAGAGTGGTTGATGGTTGATGATTGTTGATAATGATGGCAAATAGTACCGTTTGCTAATTATTAGGTAACTAGCGCATTCACAAGTATTGGTTGATGGTTGATGGTTGATGATTGTTGATGGTTATGATGGTCATGATGGTTATGATGGTTATGACCGATGACCGATGGCTATGGTTTTCGGGAAACGGTTGGTTAACGAGAGGTTGATGATGTTTGAGAACAAACATGATTGACAATAAGGCTAACCATGGATGACAATGGTTAGCTAGTAATGGTTGATTTTTGACAGAGGTCATACTGCTGGATGGATGTTTTAAAACGGTTGATGGTTAAGACTCATGGTTATGGTTGATGATGCATAAAGGTTCATACTTGGCTGATTATAGTGGATGTTTAATAAAGCTCAACCAGGGTTGATGATGTTTCTCAATGGTTGAGGGTTTTGGTTGATAGTGATGTTTGATGGTTATGATCGATGATCCTTACTGTCACTCCATATATTATAGATATATGCGCATTACACCCAACGTTGGTGAACACGGCCCGCAGGCCTACGGCGGTGGATTTTTCAGTCAGCTATCTAACAGATTGCCGTATATTTTTTTTGTGCTTTCTGCCAGGCCGAAACCGGCTCTGTGCAGAACATGTCAATCTTCAGGATTGTATGCATCATCTCCTCAATAAATATTGAGATTTTTCAAGCAGATCTGAAATGTAATTGATTGACACATCAAAACTTATTCAAAACTTCTTCAAAACTTATTCATAACTTATTCATAACTTATTCATAACTTATTCATAAAGGATGATTACCAGTAAATAGAATTGATATTGTTGATAAGATATGAAATAGATCACTTGCTGCATACTCAAAAAGAAAATGTAATAGGCACTATGCGACCATATTTGAGCAATGATCCATTTTGCGACCATGTGATTTTCTGATTGATACCGACTTCACCTTTAAAATTAATGAGAGTGACAGCGAACTTGTACAAGATGTGGGAACGATGTTACATGGTATGTTACATTGTACCTGTTTCATGTTCTGTTTCACGCAATGTTTGCTTACACAATTTGTTCGTTAACCCAACCAACTACACGATCTTGTTTCAGCACTCTGGGACGGGTGCGTAGGTCCAAAAGTTGGGCGTAGCACAAACGCAATGAATTTCTACCACAAAGTGATTCTTTCTGAAGCCACGGGTACTTCCGGTGGGTGTTGTGCCAAGGTTGGATCAGTCCCTCCGTAGCCATCAGTTGTTTTCAAGTTGTTTTCAAACTGGCAACCGCTGCTTGAGATGTCACGCAGTTCGCGCGAAGCTATGTCAGCTGCGCCTGAAGATTCGACAGATATGCCAGCCACAAGCTTTTGGGGCAAGCTGATCGAAGATTTGTTTTTTGTTTACACCGTGCCCAGAGTTGCACGAATCCGCGCTCCCCCATTGCAGAGGTGCTATCTACTCACGTTCAGTGCCTGTGCTCTCTTGATGCTGATCTATCTCATATCTACCCTTCATCTGATGAAATTCAATAAGATTTCCATTTCCAACTCGTTTTTACAACTTGCGCCTCCCTGGGCCAATGCCTCATCCTTGTGCTACGACTACGACTATGATTGCGCAGAGGGTGGGGTAAGAAAGGAACCAAACTATTGCAGCCAAAGTGCTTTGCAAGACTTGATAGGGAGGATTCGCACCAACTTCTTTAAGAATGGTACTTTCAGCAGAGAACGGTGGCCCCACGGAACCCCAGACATCAACGCAAGGTGTCGAGAATTCGATGCACACGAAGCAATCGAAGAGGAAGGGAAGCATATGGTCATGACCGCACGCACCACGACCATGCAAACTCGTTGTGTCAATCCTGCGGAGTGTGTTTGGCACAATGACGGCTTTGACATTGACATTGTGCAGAATGTGGAAGGCTTCTTTTTCAAGATCCGCCACAATATTATGGCACTCAATGTCCAAGCTTCAAATGCATTTGCCACGGGCTTTGTGAAAGTCCAAGGAGAAAAACGCCAGTTGCATTGCACATTGGATGGATCCTGCGATGAAAATGATGTCAAAATGGTGGATTTGGGTGTGCCATTTTGCAACATATCCCAATGCTGGAGCACAATTTATGCAGACTACCTTTCCATGGACCTTGTTTTAGAAGCTGCCAATTTATCGTTGGATCATCACATTCCACTGCCAATCGAAGCAAGTCTTCAGTCGGAGATTGGTCTTCCGCGTCGTTACTTGGGTGCATCGCTCGAAATTGACATCAAATATGAAAACGTGCAACCACTGGTGCTATACCCATGGCCCCCCAAATGGTATGGCTTTAGAACGAGGTACACCTACAGCTTTCGCCAGATGGGAGACTATGCTTCAGAGACGGACATCTCGGGTTTAGGTTCGCATTCTCATTTCACAGTTCGGAGAATGATTCGGAACAGCGGAATCAAAGTCTTCGTTGTTTTCAGCGGTGAACTGGGCAGCTGGAACTGGGTCTACGCTGTGAAGCAGCTGGCCATCATGCAGGCGGGTGGGGGGTGATGCTGTGGAACCAGTGGTAACCCGGGGTGGAAGTTGTCAAGGGGAAGGTGGCTGCGTATGTGCCTCAAAGGTGGATGAACGTCTGATCTCTTGAGTCACTGAGCTCTGGGTGCTCTTCAAACCTTGAGCTCTTGCCGAAGCGTGCGCTGATTTCTGGATGTGCTGATGTGCTCAATTCTTTACTGTTGATTCATATACCGTTGATATCCGTTTATCAAGAGGTTTGATCTAGAGATCAGTTCGCAAATGTCAGGGTGGCATACGCTCCGCGAAAGCACAAGCGAAAGCAAAGCAAAAGCGTAAGCGAACGCACCGTGTACACATCAAGAGGTGAAAGGTTTTGCCAAAGTGAAAACAAGTTCACATGTTTCTCAGCAGTTTCGGTTCTGCCCATATGAGCTACGGTCAAAACCAGCCAAATTGAATTTAGTCTTGAGGGGTCCCTTTTGTAAGGATATGTGGATAAAACACTGTAAAGCGATAGGGTCCCCTCCAAAAACCGATACTTTGAGTATTACCAGGTACTACGAGGTTTTGCGAGGTACTTCAAAGTACTACAAGGTACTACAAGGCACTACAAGGTACTACAAGGTGCTACAAGGTACTACAAAGTACTACAAGGCACTACAAGGTACTACGAGGTACTACAAAGTACTACAAGGTACTACAAGGTACTACAAAGTACTACAAGGTACTACAAGGTACTACAAGGTACTACAAGGTACTACAAGGTACTACAAGGTACGACAAGGTAC
>VSDK01012389.1:15524-56671 GCA_009767595.1 Symbiodinium kawagutii
CTTGCTACGGATATTTGTTTTTAGCGCAAAACTATGTAAAGCGATAGGGTCCCCCCCAAAAACCGATACCCTTTGATTTTGGTACTGGCCTCCAATAATAGGTTTTGACGACGCCTCATATATTTTTTCAGAGAATCCGACAGTCGGGTTGAGTCCGAAAAGCCACTTTGGATTGACGGGTGAATCACAGGATATTCTGACCACTTACAATACCTGGACTCAATATACTCAATTATGTAGTCTCCAAAAGATTGGCAACAGAAGCTAGACTGCACCCGAGTGGCGATCCGATGAGATCGGATGCATGATTCTTTCCGATGTTTGGTCAGTTCGACGCAACGCGAAAGGTTGGCGAAAGAGAAGTGCCAAACATTTGCTTGGCAAAAAAGCTGACACTGTGGTCACTTAAGCGATGCAAAAGTTTGAGAAAAGATCATTGCTTTTGCAAGCGCGGGACTTAAGTGGTTTGAGCATGGCGCGTGTTGATATAGCAAATTCGATTGTTTTCTTAGTGCGAGAAAACCCCTCACGCTTATTTCAATGAAAGAAGCCAGACCAAAATCACCACCTTCCGTAGAGCCATCACCAACAGTGCGCGTAGGTTCCTGAACGGAAATTTGCCGTGACGCTGTGAGTTGGGAAATCAGGGCTTGTTGTGAGTTCTTACGAGTTGTGAGTGGTTGTGACAATGGTGAGGCTTTTGAAGGCTTCCAAGCTTGGAACCCTGCAGACTACCTAGTTGCAATGGGGTCACCATGCACAAAGAGGCCAGTGTTCAAACCGGAGCGACCAGGACACAACTGCGATTCCTGTTAACTTTCGCAGCCCCATAGCAGCCGAGGTAGTCTTTACAGTGACCATGTTCTTGATCAACAAGATCATCCTTCACACTGTCTTCCGATTCTTTCGGGAGTATTCGCATCTTCCTGAAATGAAATCATACTACACCGAGTTGCATTCTCCAAGCCACGAACAATTCAGAGAGGCGAAGTCAGTAGCGGAACTGCACAAAAAGGTAGGGCACCGAAAAGAGTATGTCTTTGAGCAAATGAGGGACAAATTTGGGGCTGAATCGTCTTCCTCGGATGATTGAAGCAGAAGCGAACACAGATTTCCCTGCGTGGTGGAGAGATGTGCTTGGATCTTGATCGGCATGGCATGCGTTGCTGACACCTGACGTCACACATGTGTATTGCACTGAAGATCTCATCGAGGGTAAGCAGAACAGGCAAATGACAGCAACGCTGCAGCAAAAGGTCCGAGTTTGTATGCTAAGGCAATACGGTCTTTGACATCATATACCAGCAGTAACCACTTGTAACCCACTCAAAGCCCTCCATCTTGCCAGCCTTCAAAGCCTCTCTTGGGTTTTAAGCCCATGTTCGCACAATTTGGACTGAGCTTGGGCCAGGGTTGGGCAACCAAACCAAGCAGCCCCTTAACATCCCTGCCTGGTGTAAGTCACCGATGGTTCTGCCAAGATGGCCAGTTTACACCTGGTGTGACCGGTTCTCAAAGGTGCTCAAAGGTGCTCAAACCTCAATGACGTTTTGCTTTAGAAGTGGAAACAACTGCAGCTGATGCCCATGATGTTACAGTTGATAGAGGTTGCTGAGGTTGCTTCGGAGAACATCCAACCATCAATCAACACCAATCAATATCAATCAATATCAATCAATATCAATCACTATCAATGACAATCAATCACCACCAACTCATCAACCAATCAACTCATCCGCGACAAGCCTGGGAACCACCAACCGCTCATCACTCGCCACCCACCAACGCTGAGTGACCGAGCCTTCGTCACCTCCCCCAGCCGCGCGTCGAACTCCAGGAGCCTTGCTGCCTTGGAGGCGGCCGAAGGGATGGCCAATCCCAATGGCGAGAGGCCGGCCATCTTATAGCCATCGGATGTATGTGACTCTAGTGGTTGATCGCAGGTTAAGAAAAGGTCAGGAATAGGTTAAGAATAGGTTGATAATGGTTCAATAGGGGATAATAAGCAAAAATAAGACCTATGTGAATGTTGCTCAAAAATAGCATGCATTGGTGATTGGCTATCTAATGGCTATCAAAAATAGCTTCATATGGTGATATTAGATATTAGATGTTTCTCAAAATAGGAGACCCCCCCAAAATACCCAATTTGTTTCAAGAAAGGAAGCATTTTTGAGGTCCCCTAGTTTTAGAAACACCCGAATGAATCATGTATGATTTATGGCCAACAATGGCTATGATATACAATGAGCCAGCAATTGTTGGGCATTATGATTGTATTGTTCATAGGCAACGATAGATTCACCATGCGTTAGCTATACATCCTCCGTATATTCAACATCCACCTTTCTGGAAAGCAGGAAACCTCTCTACAAGATGGAAATTGCAAGCTTACCAGGCAATAATCCAGAGTGAATTAATCTATGACCTCGAAACAGTTCATTCGACCTGAACTTTGCTAAAGTTTTAAAGAGAGTTAATGCATTTCAACTTCGTGGGCCTAGGTCCACTTAAGGATTGCAAACAACGTATGTGAATGATAAGCAGCACCAACGACTCTATACTCACGGACGCCTTAGTGACCATGGCTTGCAAAAATGTCGTATAGTAACCGACCGTCATTGAACTACTACCAAGTATACAAACAACGATTAACACCCACCATAATGAACAAATGTCAACGCTCAATATTCCTTTTAGATGACTAGGCTATCAATCATGCTATAATATCACAGATTTTTCATTGTCAGGTCAGTTTACAAGAAGGTCTTGTCAACTAGTTGGACACTTTTTCGCACGCTGCTCCCGACTGCTCAACATTAGCCTTGTAAACCGGAATGTCATAAACCAGCATGAAGGGGCATATATTTTGGGGGAGAACGGACAGCAACCCACAATCCGTTATCAGTGCCAAAGAATATTATGAAGTTGTGGTCAGCGGGTTATCTTTTGTGGACAACCTCGCCGGTGTGCCAGTAAATTGCGTAGATGGTGGTTCTCCAGCGATTGTGAATCATTGACCAACCGCGACATTGCCGCTGTAGCTCGGAATGGTATATCTTTTTGGACCAACCCCAAAACATACCCTGCAAATCTCACGAAACATAGCCGAACCATCCCCGAAACATAGCCCCAAAACATAGCCTGCAGACAAACCCGCAGAGGGGGGTCGATCATTTTGAGAAACGCCCGCTTGGTTTCAGTTGTCTGGAGGATGATGTATTTATTTGCCACCGAAGTGATGACATGGTTATTCTTGGGGCAGTTCATGAGTGCCAGCATGTGAAACTGGATGGATTTGTGGCAGGCAGAAGCTTTCTGGGCATTGCAACATTGAATGTTGCGGTGGGCAAAATCGCAGAGTTTCTCCCGCCAAGGGCTGCTCCAGGACCCTCCAATCTAGCAGGACCATGTGCACAAGATGAGTTGAGCAAAGAAGCACACGGATGAAAGCCATGATACCATGACTTTGAAGAGCGCATGCGAAATGTTGCACTTCATGTGGGAAGCGCATGTGAATCATGCAGACTTGGGCTAGCTGTTGGGCTTCACTTATATTTCGTGCGGCCATCCGTTCATTTTTTCAAACGTTGTCGTCGCCAACCAAGCAACCACTCATTTCTAACTTGTTCCAGCACTGCCGGATCCCGTGTGCGATGTTCTAAACCACCTGTTTTCCACCTTGTTGCTATGGGCTACGTCTACCGACAGCAGCCAGCAGAAAGCTAGTTGTGGCTATGGCTCGAACTGGACGAGACACAAACGGACTGAGCCAACTGGTCAATATCAAAGATGTGCAAGTCATCCCCATCATTTATGCGATCAACATCTATCAACTATAGTACGGATCATAATTATAAGCTCCACTCTCTGGTGCTTGAATAGCCATAGGGATGATACAGGATGATAATCCAAAACAGATTAATCAGGATTAAATCAGCACCATGATTGGGTGAATCCATGTGCAGACCAGCAAAGATTGACCATGGCTGAACATGGGCATCGCAACAGTCAGTGGATCTGCCCGATACTCCAAGTCGGCGATCGAGAAAGCAGTGAAAAAAATAACAACTGGTTGAGATCCCAAGTAGAAAGAGCACCAAGAGATCACACAGACTCTGTAGTACAGACTCATGGTATGTTTCGAAAGTTGGGATACTCATAGATCTTTTGACAGTCACTACTTGCTTCCTTCCTTAGTCACCTATCGCATTCGTGGCATGCCACGCAAAGCTGATGTGATGATGGCAGAGGATTGGCCGGAAGAAACGCTGCCCACAAGCTTTTGGGGCAAGCTGAAAGAAGAGTTGTTTTTGGTCTACACGGTGCCCAGAGTGGCACGAATCCATGCGCCCCCATTGCAGATGTGCTATTTGTTTACATTCAGTGCCTGTGCTTTCTTGATGCTGGGGTATCTTGTGTCTACCCTTCAGTTGATGGAATTCAACGAGATTTCCATTTCCAACTCGTTTTTACAACTTGTACCTCCATGGGCCGATTCCCAGTCCTTGTGCTACGACTACGACTATGACTGCTCAGATGAACCTACAAAACATGAACCAAGCTACTGCAGCAGAAGTGCCTTGCGAGACTTGAGGGAGAGGATTCACATCAACTTCTTCAAGAATGGCACCTTTAGCAAAGCTCGTTGGCCAGGTGGTGCGCCTGACATCAAGGCCACTTGTCGACAGTTTGATGCGCATGAAGCGCTGGAAGAGGAAGGAAAACCCATGGTGATGACAGCTCGCACGATGACCTCGCAAACTCGTTGTGTCAATCCTGCGCAAGAGAAGTGCATTTGGCACAATGATGGCTTTGACATTGACATCGTGCAGAACGTGGAAAGCTTCTTCTTGAAGATTCGTCATGATGTCATGGCCGCCAAGGTCAAAGCTTCAAACTCATTTGCCACGGGCTTCGTGAAGGTCAAAGGGGGAAAACGCCAGTTGCATTGCACATCCGATGGATCCTGCGATGAAAATGATGCAAAGATGGAGGACGTGGATGGCCCGTTTTGCAACATGTCTGAATGTTGGAGCACGATGTATGCAGACTATCTTTCCATGGACCTTGTTTTAGAAGCTGCCAATATGTCGCTGGATGATCACATTCCATTGCCAAGTGAAGCCAATCTACAGTCGGAGACGGATCTTCCGCGTCGATACTTGGGTGCGTCACTTGAGATTGACATCCAATATGAAAACGTGCAACCTCTGGCCCTCTACCCATGGCCTCCCAAATGGTATGGCTTTAGAAAGAGGTACACTTATAGCTTTCGGAAGATGGGAGACTACGCTTCAGAGACGGACATTGCAGGTATCGGTTCTCATTTCACCACGCGACGATTGATTCGAAAGACGGGGATCAAAGTCTTCGTCAGCTTCAACGGTGAGTTGGGCAGCTGGAGCTCGGCCTATGCTGTGAAGCAACTGGCCATCATGCAGGCGAGGATGGCTAGAGGGTTAGAAGTCAGTGATATCATGGAAGTATCAGAACGGAAATGTTCACCTTGGATCAATGAACCCAGGATCATTAACTGGGGGGTATCAGTTTAGTAGAAAACCGTGACTTTTGGGGGGATACCCCTAATGAATTAATCCAGGCTTAACATTAGGTGTGCATTTCACCAATCAATTTTCAGGGGAACTGATGTAGCAACAGCGCACTTTGATTGCTTCTTATCCCTGTATCCCGTGGATTGTGAGCACAGGTGGTCTTCACTTTGACCATGTTCGTGGTCAATAAGGTCATCTTGAATACTGTCTTCCGATTCATTCGGCACTATACGCATCTTCCTGCAATGAAATCCTACTACGCCGAGCTGAATTCTCCGACCCACGATCAGTTTAGAAAGGCACAGTCTGCAAAGGAACTGCAAACACGGGTACGGGAAAGAGACGACCATGTCTTCAAGCACATGAGGGGCACCTTTGGCGCAGAATCCTCTTCCTCAGAGGATTGAGGCGCAGCTGAGCTTGAGCCAGAGTGAAGCTAAGCTTCTGATTCCTCGGTACCCAAAGTGGTACCATTTCGCAATGGTAAAATGATGCGACCTTTGAGGATGCAAGAATCATGAATATGATGAGTAGTGATGACTTAACTGGTAAAAATGTCAGATGCTGATAGACAAACTCTTTTGAGTTCAGAGACTCCTCACTGGCATTCGTTCTGACACATGACGTGCTGACCATAGATGCATACGTTTCCATGACACATGGCTCAATCTACTGCATGGTTGCCGTTTCATGCCCAGTGCTGCTTTGATATGCGACGTGATTGTCGGCCACTGCCATGTGCGAAGCTCAGGTGACACGAATCCAAACCTTTTGATACGTTGCCACCGGTCTAAAATGGGATGAAAACTCCAAGTGAAACAGAAGCAGCCGGCAGCCTTCTGGATTGAAAGAGCTTTGATGTTCGGATGTGTTTTTTACAGTCTAATCTCTAAAACGATCACAATCTCCGAAAAAGAACAAACAACACAGGAATGCGTAATTTGAACCGATTTATTAACCATTGATTAGCAACATAGTAGCCATCACTTAACCATTTGCTTCCTTTGAATGTCCAAGATCTTTGGTCTCATCGATCTTCAGGTCCATTGCCAGTATCGTCCCGTTGGAGGTGACGGGGGAAAACATCGGTGGGGGGGTGGCTGGTGACAGTGTGGTTGTGATCTTGTGAACTTTTTAATCGTTATAACCATCCCGATCCGGGGAGTAGTGAGGCTTATAGGCAACAATTGTGGGGTCCTAGAGTCACGACTTATTATGGTGGATTGATTGATTGACTGATTGGTTGGTTGATTGATTCATGTTGCAATTCAACCAAGGATAAACAGGTCACTCAGAGGAACATACATGTATATGTGATGTGCATAAAGCCAGCAATATGTACATCCATACAAAGAACCTAAATGTTTCAACCTGGATATCACGGCCATGTGTAAGCAACCAACAATTGGCAACTGGCTCATGGATTCTCTGTGTCCAAGCACCAACCATGGACTGTTCTGCCGGGGAGATTCTCACGCCGGGAGATGTTACTTCACCTGGGATTTTCATGATCCATCGTGGAAATATCATGGACATATCAACCAATGTCATGGGACCGGCTGGTATTCTTTCAGCGTTTCAATGAACACTTGCACAGTTGCTCCGAAGCCATGTGCAACCCAATCATGATCAAGTAACAAGACGGTCAATGTTTGCCTTCTACCCAGCAAGCAAGTTAACCAATACCGGTGGTGCGAGATTAGCCCACAACTCTCCGGGCACATTCTTGTTCAGAATGGCCACAAAAAGCCCTCCTGCGAACGGATTCGTTCAGTCATCCTGTGATGTTCATAAGTTCCCAAGGCAATGAGACAGAAGCGTAAACATATTCAGCTTTTTTGCACCACCAGCCTTTGTTTTGGTCATCCCATGCGTCTATGCCCGGTTCATCCCGCTTGCAGTGTCGCAATTGAAACGGCTGCTGGCTGAGGACGGATGGGAAAAGATCAAGAACGAAGGCATCAAGGTGGACTGCAGATGGCAACAGTTGCAGCAGATTAACGAAGACACGGCTGGACCAACGACGGAGTGGCTGGATCCAGCTATCATCAGTTGGAGGATCCACAAATTTGGGTGGATAACAAACCAGCAATCCACCAGTTAAAATCTTTTCGTGCATACATAACGCAATCTTTACGTGGTCACAGGAGCTTACCTAAGATCAGATTTCCCTGAGACACCCTGACAACAACGGCCCCCATGGCTGCACTGCTCAGCTGATCAGTGGAAACACCAAGGGGTGTATGACGGCAGGCCCTACGGCTGTTCTTGTTGTGACCAGTGAAACCAGTTGTCCACCGATGCAAACGTCAGGGTTACATACCTGGTAAACTCGTTGGATACACAAATGGTGGTTTCTCAAAATAGGGGTACCCCCTAATCATTCACTATTAACCATTTATAGTAATAAACCACCCATTTTTTGGGGCTCCCTATTTTGAGAAACACCCAAAGGTGCAGCTTTATTATTGTGGATGGTGATAAGGGACTGTGGATCGCTGATTCTGCTCACAGGCCTTCCGAAGCAGCACGGTGCTTGGATGTGCATCCCTACTGAGGAAGCGGTTACTAACATGGCTATGGGGGTTATAAGCTGCCTTATGGGCAATCTACCGCGGTTATATCCTAGCTACAACCCCAGCTGCACATCCAAGTGGAGCCCGCTCCTGAAGCCCCTGCAGGTTCTTGAAGAATTTCTGGACACTGGACACATTAGATCGGCTGTCGGGCACTTGGTGCGAGTTCATGATGGGTAGCCCTTGTGGCGTGTCCAAACCCCAAAGTTAGGATCAATTTCGAACAACCATCCAAAATAGTTGTCACCATTCTTAGTTGTGCATTAGGATCATTGTTTTTCTTGAAGTTGTCAACATTTCAAAAGCGAATAGTCAAGTCTCTCAACTACCCAACTTGCACCAGCCACATTGGTAGTATGTAGTTTTGGTTCTCATTCCAAATATTATTTGTGATTCACTTTGTGGGGTGTGAAAACCAGGACTTTCCCTCTTGGATCGCAATCAAGCCATGGATGCCATGCTCATCGATGACAGTGGTCGGAATCTTCCCAAGACCTGCGCCCCCAAGACCCTTGAAAATTATTTCCGATTTGGGTTTGTGCCAAGATGTGCCAAGCCATAGCGGTACCTCCAAAACCAATGGTTTCCCATTAAACAGATCCTTTTTTGATGGGGCCCAACCCCAGGTACATGATTTCTGGGTGCCACTGAGGTGCCTCAAAACCAAGATCTAACGAAGCCTCGGAATGTCTTCAGCAAAGCGAACTATGCGGAGCTCTACACGTGCCATGCTCAGATCCCGATCTGCCGTCCATTCTCGGTGGCTCCAACCGCAGATGATCTTCAGCAAGAATTCTGAAACTGCCAGGGCTCATGAACTGTTGGGAAGTGGCACACTTCACTAGGGAACAAAAGCGCTCTTTAGGGGGGTATCTCCCCACCAATCAACCCAGGCATAATGCATGAAAGGTAGCTGCTTGTGGCCGCTGTGATGGATAGTAAACCAATTTTTGAGGAAAAGCGATGGGTAGATCCCTGCGTCCCACTACCATGGCTTATGAACATGGAGAAACCAGCCTGACCATCACCATCGACGAAGAGTTTGCCATGGTGGAGCCATGATCATGTTCCATCATTAAGTATGAAGTCTTGAATGCCATGATTCGCTGTATTCATAATTGTTAAGCATTGTGAACTATACATCACCTGTTTCAAAACACATCATGAACCATCAGCCATAGCAACATCCACCAACCAATGGCATCCACCATTGGTTCACTGCATCCGGCTACGCGGCACGCTTGTGAAGCAAGTGAACCATCGATCATCTGGCTGTCCATGGCCATGACCCCATTCTTGGGTCCAGTTTGCAATGCTGGTACACTCCAGTTTGGGAAGTTGAAATACAATACGTGTAATTTTGTATAGATAAATTATTAGCAAATATACACATATCTGTATACAGATATGAATCAACGTCCTCGGGGTTAAGGACGACACAAGGGTTCATGTTTTTTTTCTTCAGTTTCGGCCTAAGCTCATTTGAGTCCTCATATGTGTGTATGTATGCACACCTTGCATTTTTTCCTGCAAAGTGCTAACTTTGTACATATACACTTCTAAGTCAGATGCCAGTTCAATGGGTTATAAACCACATTTGCCTCGCAAGTTTCCGCTGTATTGCCATCGTGCTAGTTGCGATCCAACATCAGAATCAGTTGCAACAGCTGCACCACCGCAGCCGTCCAGGACCGTGTACAACATGTGCACTCAGCGGACGCCCAACAACTGGTGCGACACTCAGACGCTCGCGTATCACAGAAGGTCTGGTACAAGCTCTTCACAAGTTCTCTACGACTGACCAGAAGCAAGTTCTGTGAATGGTTCGTTGTCGCTGCGTACAGTTTGTTTATCAACTTTGGATAGTTGATGATGATTAGCACATGTGGACTCATCAAATCACCATCGACCATGGTCAACTGCAACCAGACATTGCACACACACACACAACATGATTCATCAAATAACCAACAATTAACGCTTAGCGAACAGTCAACTAATCATTTGTTAACCATCAACTGACCACCAATCAAGCATCAATTAACCCCGCATTCAACCATCAACCATCATTTCACCAGGAATTGACCATTTATCATGGTTAACAACCACCATTCACCATGGATTAAGCATCAACCATCCATCAAGAAACCCTCAATTAGCACCTCAATCACCACCAGTTATCTAATCAATCAACCTTGTGAATCAATTTAACCATCAACATGGGTGTTTCTCAAGTTATACCTACCATTTGCCCGGCAGTTTCCCTAGTTAGAAGCCAACGAATATAGCTGGTGAACGGGTCCCAGCTTGCACATAAGCAGCTGATCAGGGGCACAACCAGTTGAGCCCAAGCTGAGTGAAGCCAGCGCCCCAAAGTGCGCAGGTCGGAGCACCTCTACCGACGTTACGGTGAGGCCATGGCCGACTACGTGAACCGTCAGGTGCAGCGGAGCAGGGCATGGTGAATTGATGGGTTGATTAAGAGGCTAAATGATGGTCAAAGAGTGGCTCAGTGGTCGATGAACGATTAACTGATGGTTGATTAATTGGCATTGGTGGTTAAATGATGGTTATTGGTTGATTCAGGGGTTAGATGATGGTCAAATAGTGGTTGATTAATGGTCAAGATGATGGTTGATTGATGGGAAAAAACATCGTTAATGGTGGTGTTGACCACGAGCACTGATGGTGAACTGTTGGTTGATTTCATGGTGAATAGATAGTCAAATGATGTTGAATTAGTGGTTGATGAAGGGTGAATTGAACTAAGTGGAGAAATTGGTGAGTTATTTTGTCCATGATACCGAATCAGTGAATTGGGAAGTTGGTGAATTGAACAGGTTGGACTTATGTTTCATTATCCAATTGGATCACTCACCAGCTGCTGGTTGCAAGAACTGGTCAATGACTGGAAGATAGTAAAGATGAATCTACAATCATCAGCATCAATCAACCACCAGTATAATGACTCATCCGCAATCATCAGCCATAATCAACCACCCAAAAACGGTGCTTTCTCCCAGCTTGACGGCAACCATTGACCCGTGCGGCTTGGGATCTGCTGGCGTCAGGTGCTTCCGGCTTTGAAGGATAAGACGGACATTCCTTTGATGAAGGAGTTGCTCCATAGGCGGTCTCAGCGGCAGTCCACTTACATTTTTTGCGTGGAACAGATGTCGTAGCCGTTGCTGTTGAAAATGTTGTTGTTGTTGTTGTTGTTGTTGTTGTTGTTGTTGTTGTTGTTGTCGTTGTATTTGCTCTATTGGTTCTTGTCGCCTTGCTGACGTCTGACTGCAGGTGGTCGAACCACAAGATTTACGTGAAATGGATGGACCGATTCTTCACTTACTTGGTGCGCCCCGCCTGCTGCCTGTTGACCAACCGAACCACTTTCACTTTCATTCTTTGATGAAATCTGTACAGTGATCCTGCATGGGAAAATACACTTTTCAACATACGGAATCTTCACGATCCTCTCGGCTTGTGTGAAATTGTGAGATCCTGCATCATCCCTGCCGCTGCCACTGCCAGGATAGGTACTATGTGAAGTTGCAATCCGTGGAACCTTTGCACAACCGGGGTTACAGCATCTTCAACCAGCAGGTGGGAAACGGGCGGAGTGTACTCTCCATGGCTATCAATATTTGATGGGGTAACCAGCAGGGATACCTCAAGTGACTGCATGACAGGTCCAGTTCACCACTTTGTTATTGTCTAAGTCTATCAAAGCGTGGTGAAATCAGTGCGTGTTCAGCCGAGTCTGACCGTGGTGATTGCCCCCCCAAAATGCTATAAGCATGACAAGCTCCACTTCAGAGTGTGTCACAATACCCCGAAAACCGTACCAGGATCATCGTTGGCTCACACCACCCAGCAACTGTCGCTTACAGCAGAAAAAAGCGGGGAGCGAACAAGCGACCGAAACAAGAAGAGCAACATCATTATACCAATGACACCATCCAGGATAGTATCCATAGAACCAGCGATGCTGGGGCATATACCGACAGTTACAGGTCTTTAAAGGGAAAAACAGGAGGGTTTCAGTGGGTATCGGTGGTTCGATTGGTGATTCTTGTTTCAAAGTTCATTCAATGGCAGAATTCTTCATGGTATCCTCCCACCCGGGCATTTTTTTGTGCAGTTCTCAATTTCGAATGGTCCATAAACTGTAGAGTCTGCCCCTGTGGGTTCTCTCTAAAAGCTAGCATTTTCCAACATTTGGGTCTTTCTCAAAATACGGGACGCCCCCAAATCCTCCTTTACATTAACCGTTAATCATAATGAACCGACCATTGTAGTTGGTATCTCGTGGTTAATAGCCATCTTCAACCATTAATATATCTATGATTGTCACCCTGTTATTATTGGGTATGGGGGTCCCCAAACTGGCTCAAGAAACCATCATTTTCCTCACAACTGTCAGTGCCAACTGCTGGAAGGTCTTTCAGGTTGTCATCAAAGACACCCGGTCAGCTTTGCTGAAGATCATCAACCAGGAACGACAAGGCAGGGCGAACCTGAACAGCGTGACTCTGATGATCCAACCCGACCGGCTTCAGCTGTAGCTTGCACCAACCGCCCTTTTGCTTTCCTGAATTTTCTTGGAATCATCAGTTTCCAGAGATCATGAGACTTCTAGGTTTCCTTCTGAATTTTCACCCATCAATTCCTGGACCCCTTGGAAGCCTGGATCAATGGACCCTTCACGGGGCAAAATTCCTCGGTCAAGTGCTCTCGCGTCACGGCATGGGTGCCTCACTGCCGGAGGTGAGCACATTGACCAGGACTTGGTGAAAGGCGCACCGCGGAAGCTCAGCTTTGGCAGGAAAGTGGTGAATTCATTACATAGCTATAAACAATGGTTAACTATAGAGAATACTAACCAACAATAGGGGAATCTCACGGTTGATGATTGTGTTGTTGATGATGATGATGATGATGATGATGTTGTTAAACCGAGGTTGATTTGAAAGCTTTGTGACCATTTCTGGGATGTGAAAGCGACCCCAGATGAGATTTTCTTCAGAAACACCATCCATTCTGGGGTGCCCAGTTCGACTCTGGACATATCCAGATGTTCATTTATGAATTGGCAGCAGTTGGCTGAGTTGCGGCCGTCGCCCCAGAAAAAAGGAGCAACTTACTCCAGCGATCAAGCAAGTAACCAAATGTATGTCGTTCATTTTGCTTGATTGATGACTGATTGGCTGATGACTGGGGTACCTAGTTATATTCAGTTACATCGTCCTGTTCCGATTTGTAATTGTGTCCCCCTTTCTAATCCTCCTGACTTCTCTCTCTCTCTCTCTCTTTCTATCTGTCGCTTACTTCTCGTACATTGACGTGGCGGGATGTCCCTGAGAGTCACAGGTGTGATCGAGATTTTCATCGACTTGGGCCTCAACAGCCCGAACCTGTACAACACAGAATTCGAGGAGCACGGCTTGTTCTTGGGCTCCTGGTGGCTATCGAAGTCTGGTCATTTGCAAGTGGTGGAGCCAGGCGATCCAGCCTTTGATTGATTGATCCAACGGCTTGTGGCCTTGTGCCTAGTCTGGCTCATCTCCAACTGGTGAAGATCCAGCATTTGGTTGACTGTTCCAGCAGGTTCTGGTGGTTATCCGCTACAGTCCTGGTCAAGGTTGATGTTGTCCGGTAGTTACTATGAAAAGATTGCCTGGTGCTTGTACCAGCCACTTGAGTCATCATGGGTAAGCAAGCACACGATGAGTAGCCATGGTCAGTCACTCTACCACCTGGATCGCATCCAAAGCAGCGGGGTACCGCTGAAAAACAACATCCTTGCCCTGGGTGATCATCAGCTCGCACACCGGGAATCAGCTGGCATCAAAGTTGGGTGAGTAATTTTTTGCAAATTTGAAACGGAATTAAAAGTTACTGTTTTGATCTCGCTTCCAACAGTCTTTTGATGGGTCAGATTCTTGAGGCTTAGCATGTCATAAACATGGAAATCACCATGAATAGACATGAACAGAATTTAATCACCTGACTGCATGGTGGCGCCAGGAAGCATTCCTGCCAGCAACCACCAGCTACTTTGATCGTCAAGCATCTGGCGGCTGCCCCAGGGTGCACATTCTTGGGCTGTGAAACTCACCAGCACCTCAAGGGCTACGACATTTTCTGACAGGTGACGCTTTCCAGCAGATTTTATCAACAGAAGAGATTTTATTTCCAGCAGAGCACAGGAGATAATCCAGCAGGTGACGTCGATTTTCGTATCTCTTTTGGTGATGATCTTTGTGTGATGCAGTTTTTGGGCCCCGAAACCTTTGGGAAGATCTCTGGGACTGCACTCAGGTTGGCTGTCAGAAGATTCCTTCCCAGAGTACCTTCGAAAAGCCGAGGTGCTGCAGTGGTAGATGGCCGATCCTCCAGTGGTTCTGGCATTGCTTCAAGTTTGGTCATATGGCCATGGGTCAATATTAACCAACCAATAATGGGGGATGAGAACCAACCATTTTAGAGGGAAAACAATGGTTAATGATAGGGGAACCAGGGGTACAGGGTTTTGACCCACTGCCATATGGGGGTTTCTCAAGCCATAGGAGGACCCCAAAGTTACGGTTGGTTTAGCTTCGTAAAATAGTGACTCCCAAAAATGGTTGTCTTATTATTGTAAATCGTTGATAAACTGGATGAGAACTGGGGGTAGACCTATTTTGGGAAACCACCATATGCCAAAAACCATGATGTAACCCCCCAAAGCTATTGATGGTTTGCCTCTTGGACATGATCACTTTCGAGTGGTTAATTGGCACCTGCATTTTGTGGATATCATACTTGGCTATGACCCATCCCCAAATTGTTCCATTTCAAATGTATCGAAGCAAGTTGGGAAGAGTAGATTCCAATCTTGTTGGGTGGGGCATTCATCTTATACCTATCTCAGTCTTGCCTATTGGCCTACCGTTCTTTTAAACACTTGTTGACATGGTGATTACACCGTTGCGTTCTCAAAACTGCTCTCAGATCTGCTTGAAGAAACAGTAGCGGATTTCAACACTTGGCGCTTTCTCAAGTCATATGGGCCCCAGAAATCATCCGTGGTAGCAATAAAGCATCCATGGTACCTCCAAATCATCCATGGTTCATGTAGCAATAAACTCTCCATGTAGCAATTAGCAATCTCTCAAATAAATTGTTGGGTTTTATGCATTTATTGCTATATGAACCATTCACTTTGGGGGTACACGTATTTGGAGAAACCACCATTTGAGAAATCTGGAACAGATACGGCTCCTTTGTTGTGCCACAAGGTACTCCTGTTGATTGGAAACAAACATCACCCAATCAGTTTCAAGAAAACATTAACCCATCAACCGGAACATACATAGCCATGTAAACAGCACTCACGCGCATTTGAGTATTCAATGTAAAAAAATTGAAGTGCTACGTACTGTTGCTGTTTCCACAATGGACGCCTGGTATTTTTTGAAACATGGTAGGCAATCTTAGGGCCCTGAATGTTTTCTCCACAGGTAGGACCACAGGGCGAGAAATCTGTTGGAGGAGGTAGCTATGTCCTGGTCGATAGCAATGGCATGATGATCCCCATATCAGAGCTACAACATGGAACAAATATCACGTAACAATCGTATACCCTTGATGTTTCACTCCGTTTCGACATCGTGATTTGGGGTATGCAGTTGATGAAAGCTTGGCCTCCAAGCCATGGGGACAGCCATGACTTGCCAAGCAAACGGCGGCGCAGATGGCACTTCAAGCGGAAGAGCAGAGATGTAACAACTACCTGAGCAGGACAGGTTTCGCTTCAAGGGGTTGGGGCTTGCTGAATCTACTCTGTGCTTGGTTGATCTTGGTTGGTGACTTACATCTCTACTACATCCATGGTTTGTGGTAACGTTGTCTGGTCTGGTAATCTTTGTGTCTAGTGGAACCGAGTGCTGATGAACATCCTCCAAAGAAAGTCGTACATTGAATTCTCATTGAAAGACTTTGTGGGAGTTTCCGGTGACCCCAAGAAATTTGAGGGAAAACTGAATGGAACTGAGAAGCAGAGTAACAAATACGAATCGACATGCTCACTATGACCCATCAACTTTGCCTGACAAGAGAAGAACATCCCAGCCCGGGAGACCGGCGAGTGTTTTGCCGCTCCCAAAATCATGACTTCCGCTTGAACAACGGTGATAGTCCACTTGTTGGAAGCACGAAAAAGGAAGAGTTACTTGGATGATTTGGAAGAGTCTTTATTGATTTATTGATTGATCAACCACCCAACCAACGAGCAACCAGTACGGAAGCTGACCAGGGAGGTATGGCTGTCTAAAACGTCCAAGTCACAAAGCATGCGTGTCCAGTTCAGCTAGGCCGATGGATGGTCATTTTTGTGATTACATGAAGTTGTTCTGCAGGGTTCATCGTGGTGATCCATGGCGATCCATTTACACTATGGAGTTCATTATGGTTGTTTATGGCCATTATGGCCATGCACCAAGCGTTTTTTTTGTCAAGTGGTTATGCAGGGTGCACTATGATCCACCATGGAGTCGGGTGTTTCTTAAAATGCGGGTACCCCCAAATCATCCCATATTACGCTCGGGTGAGCTGACCTGGCAATGGATTTTGACCATGTTTTCAAGTGAAGCCTGGGAAACACCAATAAATGGTGGATTTTCCATTGCCAGGTAGCTTACCAGAGGGTAGTCATTGCTTATCAATAAACCAACCATTTGAGGGGTCCCTTTCGATGAGCCTTTCCTTATGGTGATGCGTTTGATTTTTTGGCATCTCCAGGACCACTCTGCCCAAGCTGAAGAATGTCTCATCCTCGGCTCTGCCGCTGCCAAGAAGTATTTGTTGAAACAGTTGGGATCATGATGGTGCTTTCTTAAAAGTTTTTATAAGAGATTATAATGGTGATCATGATTCAATTCATGATGGTGCTTTCTCAATGGTTTTTATAGGGGATTATAAGGGTCAATAACGGGGGACAATCATGTGAAACCCCCATATACGTATTCTTAAGACAAATATGCGGATGGTTTTTTGAAATCACTGATCATGGCCAGATATGCATCATTTTGTTCATCCAGAAACATCTGGAACCATACATGGCCATGATCAGTTGCGGGTACTAGTAGCTCCACTTGTCCGACTTCTGGAGCCCTCCTAGATGTCGCGAGAATCAGATTCAGATCGTGTTTCGCAGTATGCCAAGGCCCTTCGTGTTGTAGAAAACAGTAGCTAACTGACCCACCCACAATGGTTAGTTAACCAACCACCATAATTATAATCACCAAGCAATAGTAGCTAACCAGCCAATATTGGCATGTACTACGATTTCACAATCTACAACAATAATGGCTACACAACCGATTTCACACCTTAACCAGCCAAGAATCTACAACAATTCATGGCAAACCACGGCTAATGCTTTAACCAGCAGTAAGTCTAGCAAGTTGGTAGTTTGCGATGCTGTGACAGTCAGTTCGGGCAACGTACCCTTCCGTGAGTTGCCCCGAAATGACCAAAGTAGGTACCGAGCTGTTGGTATTTGAATGCACTCTGGTAGCCCTGACCTCGTTACCTGGAAAATCCCAGCCATTTGCAGCTGGTTTAGCCATGAATGATGGTGTTTTTGAGCTTCCAGATCAGTTTGCCAGAGGGTAACCATCCACAAACTTGGGATTATTGGCAGGGACCCTCGCGCTCGCCGTATCATCACTCGCTGGTCCCGGTTTCAGTTTCCTGGCATCCCCTGTTCTTCTCCAGCCAATGAGCCCCTACAACGACCAGGACTGGTTGACACAGCTGGGTACAGCGCACCGCCCTGCAGGTGGTGATCCAGGCAGTGCTGAGCAATCCCCAAGCGCAGCTTTTGGCCTGGCAGCTCAGTTGGTGGTGCCATGGGGCTGGGGGCCCTGTCTGTCACTTGGAGTTTTTGATGGATTCATTTCTGAAGCCATGGTGATTCACGGGTGGTTGAGAATAGGATTACAATGGCCTATAGTGGTTAATATGAGGGAAATAGAGAATAATAAGACCAATATGGTGGTTTCTCAAGTCATAGGGGACCCGAAAGCTATGGTTGGTTTACTATTAGCAATGGTTAATTCGTAAAGGATGATAACTGGGCGTACCCCTATGACTTGAGAAACCATCATGTTACATGGTGGTTTCTCAAAATAAGGGACCCTAAAAATGGTTGGTTTCTTATTAGAAATGGTTTCAATAAGATGATTTGGGGGTACCCCTATGACTTGAGAAACCACCATGTTAACCATTGTTTTCCCCATAGTTTTGTTGGTTATTATCCACTATTATTGCTTGTTAATATTGACCCATAGCCACATGACCAGAGATGATACCACGTTAATCAAAGCCACTTCTAGCCTAAGAGGAGCCGCTTGGATCGGTGCTTCGAGATGGCTTCGATAGTTTGCTGGTGGCAGATGCCCTTGGTTTGTACTGTGAATGCGTGCATTCCACGCTTCATTGAGGGGATTCATTTTGACATCTTCATGGTACATTTGGGGCTTTTTTCTCATCATCCTGACTCTTTGGAGGGTATGATCTCCAAAACAAGAATCTAAACAAAAACCCTTTTGACGGGTTTTTGAAGTCTTCTTTCCAGTCCTGGACCATCATGGTTCAGTCTTTGCTAAGCGCCAGAACTCCAGAGCGCATGCTGTCCGAGGAAAAAGAGACGGGTGTCGTCTACCTTTTGGACAATGACAAGAGAGAGGCCTGCAGACAGTGGTATTTCTCGCTCAAACTTCTCCGGTGTACCAGTCGGTGACTTCAAAGACTCTTGGGCTTGTAAAACTATAGAACTACTTCTCTGATATGTGGTTCATGATGATTAACATTGGTCAATCTTGATACAGTATAGTTCATGATAGTGAATAGTGCTGAATCATCAAATAATATCGAATTTCATGGTTGCAAAATTGTCAATGATGTTCGCCATTATATTTTTAAAACCAACCATCATTTCTTGCATCATAGAAATGAACCACTGACTAATGTTTCAGAACTGACCATCAACCACTTAACGATGTTGGTTGATAATGGGTGTCAATACTGGTTGCTTAGGAAAATCCATATAATGATGGTGATTGATGGTCGCTTAACTAACCAATGCTTCATCATGCTTAATTAATGATGTTCAATACTGTTTCATTCATTCCTCTTCAGCTTGTGTGTTCGTCTGCCACCTCGCTGCTGCAGATGGCAACTGTTCCTGTCCAATACGGGTTGATGATTAACAATGATACTTGGTAATGACTGGTTATTGATACCATTATCAATAATTGACCAACTAATGATTAATCATTAATCAATCAACAATATTGATTGATTATTCTGATCACTAATAATAGTGGTTAATGCTGGTAATTAATGAAAATCAACCATTGTTGTTGGATAACGCATTAATATTATGGTCGGTTAATGATGGCTGTTCAATAACAGTATTATAAAACATTGTTTGACAATTTATCATTTATGTTAAACCATATTTGACCAACCTTTTTAATCATGTATTTTCAGTAATAAACGCATCAAATCAATGATACCAATATTGGTTCAGAAAGGTTGGGAAGCCAACAAATGGTGAGTTGAAAACTGGTTAGTGGTTTCAACTTTCAACCCCTATAAAAGTATGAGTCAACCAATGGTCCTTGGCAACACTGCCCAGGACCTTGCGCGGATGCATCGGATGTTCTCGTTGGTGGAGGATGGCCGGCCGTCCCAGCGATGGAGTTAGCGTCGATGGTTCAACGGATGATGGTGATCCAAATGGTGAAACGATGGGATTGGGACGGTCAGTGTGGTTAATTCTGATCGTTATTAATAATGCTTGTTGACAATATTGACCATGTTGAGTACAAAAAACCTTCAGGGTCACTGGTAATCATGGGATTGCAAGGAATATTGATGCATCAGATTGGGGAATCAATGCCTGAAATTGGAGTTGTTGGCAACTATTGACTGCGACTGTGGCGGATCATGATTCGTGGCTGAGGACATCGTAGGACATCCTCACATCCTTTGTTGGTGAAATTTGGTTTTGGATCAAAACCGTCGGCTCACCTTGTTGTTGGTCAATAGTGAAGAGCACAGTATGACCAAGTCTTGTGATGTTCGGCAGCAAAGTAGGCATTGACTCATCTCTATATCCGTGCAACTGGCTCCCCTCATGAATGATGGATGACCCTTTGGCCCACAAATCTTGTACAAAGAAATGCAAGCCATCCCTTGATGGTGCACCAGCTCCAAAGCTGCTGACTTTCCATGTTGCTGGAAACTGACCTAGCACTATGCCAGGCATTGATAGATGGTTTGCCAATAAGCTGGTGATTCTCCATGGTGTTTCCGGGAACGTACATCCCCACAGAGTGGTGCCCCCAACCGATATGAGTTGCTCAACATTTGTCATTTAACAAGCTAGTTATATCTGCCATTTGCCCAGTAGTTACCCTACTTACAAACTAACTTAGCTTAGCACTTGGACGTGCACCCCCACTTAGTAAGTGGTCACAATTCCCATGGTTTCTAGGGATTATCAACGACCTTATAGGGCGGAACTGACCACGGTGAACTGACCCCAGTTGCCCATCCAGCCGTAGGGGGGCCCCCCACTCTGCATCTCCGCTGGACCATCCAAGGCTTAGCGCCCATCGCGCAGTCCTTCCGGCAGTATGTGACCGACAGGCGCAGGGGATCACCCATCCGATGGTCAGTCAGGTCGTGGTGCCCAACCGGGTTCATGGCTATGGGCGATGGATCAAGGCACCGTTCTCGAAGTAAAAATGGCTGGGTAGTTGTTCAGTTTAATCATTCAGTTCACATCCCCAACAGTTCTACTAGTGACGGGGCAGTTTTGGGATCTGAACAGATGGGGGGCCTCCGTTGACAATGGAAATCGTTACAGGATTTTACATACTCCAGATGTGGTTGTTGGGTGATGTTCAACTTTCAGGAGTGAAAGTATCTGAGGGCAAATGGCAGTTGGTCAACAGCAAATATCACCAAATCTGGTTTGTAGTTCACATCCCAAGAGGTGGTATGACTCATCTTTGGGTCCGATTTTCCCTAACCCTATATCCCTCTTCCAGCAGTTTACCCCCCCAAGTCATGCTCCCTTGGGTACAACCTGCTCCTCAGCTGCAGGGGAAACCAGATCGTGGACGAGCGAGTTGAGCAACAAAAGCAGGTCTCGTCCAAAACCGAGGCCTTGAACGTCCGGGTGCCCATGGCGGCAGTGCCGTGGTGCCGGATGGGATGAATTCCGGGTATGAAGGTGACATGACAATGCAGTGAGACTGATAACCTGTGGGTAACAGATGGTAACAGATATGATGGTTTCTCAAGCCATAGCAAACCCCGAGTTGCGGTATAAAGGATGTGACTTTTAGTGAACCTGAATTTAGTGCCGCCGACAGGTTCAGGCAATATGCAAAAATGAAGATGAAACAGAAATGGGAAAGGAATAGAATGCAGTCATAGGTACATGCTGTGTGCATGATGCATGGGTGCGGTTCCGATTCGACATTCGCCTGCAAGTTTTATTCTCACTCACCTCATTACCCCAGCCAATGTGCACGGGGAATGATGGCGTTGGCACAGATGTCCGACATTTGAGCGCGTTAAATGTAAAGGATCATAACTGATGGCACCCCTATTTTGAGAAACACCCATATGAAGGCTGAAATCGAGGATTTTGGTCAAAACATCATGAACAAATTGCACCCATGAAAGTGAACACTGGTTTGGATGATTTGGAAAGATGATTATTGGAACGATGATTCTAGTTATTTCTGGATGTATTCCCAGCGCTGTTTGGTTTCCCTCCTGACAATAATTTAGGGACGGGTCACGGGGTACCCGGCACCAATTTTTATTTGGATGCGCATCCGCACGGCTGGAAAGTGGTTACTAAGCATGGGTATAGGGGTTCGAACATGTTATAACTAGTGGTTAGTAATTTGAAGTTATCACTAACAGGTATCATCCCTGTGAATTACTAACAGTTAAAGGGTTGCTAACCTACCTGACATGGTAATGTTGGTTTCTGATTAGTGTAACCCCCCCAAAGTAATGAAAATAGATGAAACCAACAGGTAGATACGATCATCAGAAACCAACATTACCATGGTTCCCTCCCAGCGCTGCACATCCTTGCGTACTCCTGGTGCGCCGCGCGTGCCCAGGATCCAGCCTTCATCCAGACCTTGCTGGAGCTCCACGACCGTTTCAAAGGTGGGTGGCTTCCGCACCGGCTCCGTGAAGCGTCGGTTGCACCGTGGATCCCCGTGGGTTTCTTGGGACAACGAATCGTTGAGGTTGCGATGACCCACGTGGGTCAAAGATTAGTGAAATGTTGATGAAAGATTGGCGAATGATTGGTGAAACATAGGTGAAAGATGGGTGAAAGATTGGTGAAGCCTTCGTCAAGGATTGGGTTTTTACTGCTTGGTTTCGCCAATCCATTGGTTGAAGTATATCGGAAATCCATCTTTGCAAGGAACTGGACCAGAAGCACAATTGAGCACTGAATACATTTGAGGATCATGAGCATGGGGCCCGCACGCCAGTGTTTCGCCGTGAAATATCCTGAAATGATCATTTGATGGTTGGTACCTCTGATTTGGGAAACACGCCAGCTGTCACCACCAACGATCTGATGGTTCTCAGTCAGCACCAGATGTCTGACAGGGATCGTGAACGAGTGCTTCTCTCAAGACTCTCGCTTCCAGAAGTCCTTGAAAGAAGGCAAGAGTTGGGAAGCTGATTCGTCACGACTGGTTCTGGCAAAAAATGGTGGCAAAGGGTTGAACCAGAAAAGTCTGGTGTACTGTATCATGAAAATGGTCTGTTCTGCCGGGTGGGGCTTTGCCATGGCCATCTTGGTTCATCATAGCTGCCATATGGTTTCCACCCCCAAGTCATCCTTTTTTCTTCATTTCTGGTAATACTCCATTTATGGTAGTAGAACCCATCCATAGCTTTGGGGGTTCCCAATCTTAAGAAATCACGGTATGGAGTTCTCCATAGCCATATGGCTGTGGGTCAATCGCCTGTGGGCCCGATCCTCCACGTGACCCTCTTCATCTGTCCAATTGTTGGGAGGTTCATCCATCCCTTGTTGGGTACTTGGATGTGCAGCTGGGGTTACTTTCCTGGGATATAGCCATGGTTATAAATCCTGTAAGGTAGCTGACAACCCCAGAACCATGGCACGTTACCAGTATGGTTGGTGATGCTCCATCCAGAATGCAGTCCCCCGCAAGATGACACATGGCGGCCATGTCTTGCTATCCATGACTTAATGCTGGGATTCTCGGGCAGGTGGCCCGTCACCGACATTTCTATCATTTTGTTGGCTGCTGCTGTACCCCCAATCATGTATATGGTGTTTTCTTAACATGGAGGACCCCTAAAATGGTTACTGTTATAAACCTGCTATAACATACCCAATTCTATACTAAAACCTTCAATGTGGTTATTGCTGGTTATTATAGCCACTATACCACTATATCCTGGATTATGAACCATTATGATCCCCTATAACAACCATTGAGAAAACAACCCAATTCGATACTAAAACCCTCACTTACGCATCAACCGTTGCCACGCCTCAGCTTTTGAAGTTTTCGTGAACCGCGACATTGGAAAGGTGGGCGGCGCTTGGGGTTTTCAGCACAACAATGATGTCAAGCATAGCCATGCTCACATAGATACTTAGATACCTTAGATATAGAGATATATCATAGGCACATATGTATGGAATCTACATGTGAATCCACATTTTTCTAGACACTCAATACTTCTAGAGTAGGTAAAGATATGGTGGTTTCTCAAGTCATCGAGGTACCCCCAAATCATCCTTCATGTGAACGAATATATAGCAATAAACCAACCATTCTGGGTACTCTTTTTTGAGAAACCACCACATAGTTCTGTGTCAACGGTTTTCTGATGGCAGCTATGTGAGAGCCGACTCTATGCTTCGCTGGCTGTTGGGAATCCATGGAATCCTTGGCAACAAAGGTACAGTCAAACAACGGGGGATGCGGACATGTTCGCCCTCATGAGGTTGGTTGAAGGCCACTCCTGCACTCAGATGGTGTTCTATCAGAAATTGTCGTGGGATCATCAGACCATTTGATTCGTTGAGCATACTTAAAGTGCTCACAATGCCAAGAACTAACCAAACAGAATGGGACAAGATCGGTGGAAAAAGGCTACATACAACCTGGGTGTTAACATTAGCAACCATCCTTCAACCTGTTTTTGACAATCATTTACCTTGGCAACCATCATTTACTTTAGCAGTCTGGGTGTTTTCAACAATGATGTACTATTTACATTTCACATTTTGTTCACCATTTCTTACCAGATTGTTACCCACGAACATGGACCATTTCTCAGCTGTTTATCAATTTCTTATCAGATCATTAATACCCACGAACATGAACCATTTCTTAACTGTTTATCAATCATCCTTCTCCAAGAGCTTCCGTCGAAAATGGCTTCGCTGCGCCAGTTCTCCTTTGCTCAGCTGATGTCGTCTTTCTGCGACCGCATTCTGAAAAAGTCAGGCGAGGTGCTGTTTCCGCCGAAATCGACGCAGCAAGGGTCAGAGATTGCCTACCCAAGATGGTGCACACAATGAAATGTGGAAGACAACAGGTAGAAAATAAACAGTATTATAAGTATGACTAGCTATTATTAGCCATTATCAACGTATTATAGTCGAGTTGATGCTCCAAGAGGATCATCCTACCGAAGTTCAAGGGAATTATCAGGGAATACCAAGGAATACCACTTCACTATGGCACTATCTCGGAACACGACAATGAATTGAAATGCGATTCTCAAGTGATTTTTCTTGAAGCAGCCAGCTGTGGCAACAGTTTTGAGATGTAAGTTGATCAGATTATCATTGGGCTATGCCACTTCTAGGGCACTGCTGGGGATTCTTGTGGGATGGTCTGCTGGCATTGACCAGATGCAACGAAATGTTGTGAAGGCTACCGTTTTGGCAGATGATCTCTGCATAAACTTTGATTGCCTCTTGATTCACCCCCAACTTTTGACAAGGACTGCAAGGGATTCATGACGTTGTGACGATCGACCAAACTCCAAATGTCAGAAAGGTTGGATGTCGCGCATCAGGTGCGCTTGCCCATAGATCATGGGGTGCCCTGCAGTGCAAGTTGATCAAGAAGCGCTGAACCAAATAGCAGAAGCAGTAGGGATCATGATCCCACAATCACCACTCTTGCTGGATATTCTAGATACATCATCCTCGTTGGTGATATGGCTAAATTATCTGGGAATATCAGGCAATCACCATTGAAGTGCCATGATCTTGTGGAAAGGGCACCCTTGAATCTCGGTCCCTTGGTGGTTGGTTTCCGGTCTAGAAGACCCTTCGCCAGGAGAGCGGCTGTCAGACGAGCAGGTGGAGAATTTGCTGACGAAGATGGCCTGGGCCTTGTGGATTTGCTGAGCTCCTGGGAAGGTTTGGCTGGTCACCGTGTCTCCTTGCTGAACATCAAATGATTCCAAGAGCCTTTTATCTGATATTCATCCATTTCTGATATTCATAATTTTTTATCTGGTTACTTCAGTAGCGCGAACCATTTGTTGAAACTCATGAGTTTCTACTTTGAATTTACCCAGAGTACGAAAGGGTTTTACGCTTGCCTTCCTGTTTTGGACCATGCTTTTGTGGCAAAGCAACATGCATGGTTGCCTTACATCGCCGGCAGACGTGTTGGATCCAGGACCAGAGCATCTGCCCAATTTCGAGCGACTGGTCCATGATTTGTGGGGATATTTGTCTACACATTTTTGCAGCATAAGCAGTCAGCTGCTTCGAGAAGTTTTGCTCAGTGCATTTTCATGAAGAGAAACAACGATATGATTCTGATTCTGATGAGGATTGCCAAGAAAAACAACGAGATATGAACGACGATGAACCTGGTGGCGATGACTATGATCAGGGGGAAGTTGATATGTCGCTACTGCTGACGAGTCTCCCTCCACGGTGACCTCACGGTCGGCGCCATGGGTGGCAGTCTGTCGGCGGAAGAGGCGGCACCACCGGTGTCCGGTGCTGGGTGGGCCATCCTCTCCTCATCCTGGGTATCCGTGTGCCGCAACCATAAGCATCACTGGTTGGATACAAACCCTTAATGAAAAGTCGTTATATGTCGCTATAACCTAAAACCTAATCATTGATAACTGACCAATCTGACCATATGGCAGTGGGTCAAAACCCTGTTTTATTGCTCAAGCGCTAAAGCGAGTAAGATGGCAGACCTCAATTGATGGTCAAGGTAAAGATGACAAGCCAACTTTCCAGTGCCGAGCCTTCGATCCATAGCTTGGCAAGGATTCACGAAAGGAAGCAAGCAAAGAAAGCTCACTTCTAGACGCAAAGGGCCTAGCGCCCAAAATCATGCCGTACCCAAAAGCCTGGTTCAGGCGCAGCATGGGTTAAAACCCTATTCCCCTGGTTCCTCTATCATTAATCGTTGTTTTCCTTATCATTGTTGATTATCATCCCACCCCACCTTGAAATGGGTTTGTTCAAATTGACCCATAGCCATATGACCCTCAGTTCGCATCATGGTCAAATGCATTCTCATCTTCTGTGGGTCAATCCCCTGGTAGCCTGGTGAACATCCTTAAATGACCAACTACCCTGGTTTTTGGTTGGTTCATACTGACCCAGGTAACTAGTATATCTTCTATATCAACCTATATCAACCATGAACTTGTTGACCCATAGCCATATAGAGCTGGTATATCACCTCTTGTTGGTTATTCTCCCCTATTGTTAATCGGTTGGTTGGTTGGTTGGGTGGGTGGTTGGTTCATATTACCCATAGCCATGTTGACCACAGGTCCCAGCGACCACCTTCTGCTGCCAGGTTCCCGCCTTCGACCTTCCGCAGCAGCAGATCGTTTCTTTGGATCGGCTTGGGCAGCAGGCGTGGGCTGCACCGGTGTCCCCGGTGTTTCCTTAGCAATCGGCTCCGTGGGTTGCTGCTGAACTGGCTTCGGTGTTTCCTAAGCCATCTTGGTGAACCTCGGTTGGTTTCCGTTCTTAACATGTAGATGCTGGTTTGAGCTTACGTTTTATTTTTTCGGTGGGAGAACTTCAGGCAGATCTCGGAGTTGATAGCCATGCACATGCAAAAGTACTCCCCTGCCTATCTACCTGCATGAATTTCATGATCAAGATCCACAAAACCATGCTGACATAGGCTGACGGTTCAAAGAGGGAGACAAGTCGAGGTGTCAGAAAGTGTGTTGCGTGATTAGCCTGCTTTGCCATTTTGGGATGGGATGCTGTTGCTGGATGGATGTTGTGAACTGCGCCTCCATTTGTTTGTTGGCATTTTGTTGCAACGTCAGTTGCGACCACACAATGAATGACTGGTGCTTGAAAGAGAACCCAAAGTGGCATTTCTTCAGGGTAGTTACACATGGGTGTTTCTCAATTCATAGGGGTACCCCCAGTTATCATCCTTTGTAAACCACTCATAGTAATGAACCAACTATAGCTTTGGGGTCCCCCATTTTAAGAAACCCCCACACATGGCAGCTGCAGACCGTAGGCTCTTGACCTATGGCTTCTGAGAATCACCGGCTTCAGGAGCCATCAAACAGCTCAAGACCAAGCCGACGGAAGCTTGCTACAGTTAAGCAGGCGTGCTGCGGGGGGGTTACCCTTTAGTAGATGCTCAATGGGCTGGAAAATCCGGCATTTGCAAGCGTTGTGACCCAGGGTTTCTGCAGAAAAGTCTGGTTATCATGCAGCTTTCTTAGGTTTTCGCATATCCCAAGCCCCAGCTGAGTCATCCGACGAGATCCTTTGAAGAAGTGAAGGCTCTTGGACCGATGTTTTGCGCCTAAAAGGCACAGGGGACTATGCTTTCTTCAGTGTACCCACGACAATCCCGGAGTCCCAGAGTCTTGCTGTTGGTGTCTAGGCCTTTGCTCTGAGACCGACCTTGATGCTCACGGGGAATCCGAGACAAGAACCAAGTGGTGTGTCTTGGCATTTCGGCCTTTCACAGGCCCTCTTTATCTGTGCATCACCCGAAGCCGCCCATTTTTTCGAAGCAGTGGGTCAGTTGTCGAGTTTTGCAGCCATAGTTCAGCTCATCTATTTCGCTTCAAAATGGTGCACTAGCCCGTGGAATGGGAATTATTTTTTACGATGGATTTTGTTTGTTGTGGTGAGATTCCACCTGTTGACCGGCTCCATACTGTTGTGCCAACAAGGAGGGACAGTTTCCTACCTTGAATTTTAGCATTGTCGTTCCAAGGGACGACATGCCATTCTTGCGTATGGTATGCTTTTTCAAGAATGCATTCTTTTTGGCTCTGAGATCCTTCAATTTTTGTGGCTTCTGAAATATCTGTTTTTGATTGCCGGCTTCCTGTCCGTGTTAAGACTTGTCCTGGCACACAACATTAGACTAGCTGTGACGACTTTATTCTTCATCCCCAGAATTGTGTAAGTGCATCAGCAGCCACTGAGTAGGCATCAGTTGTGTCCATCCATGGCCCAATAAGCTTCTCAACTGCCCAAGCACCACTGTCCAAGCAAAAGTTATATCCAACATAGTTGCTGCTTACCAGGCTAGTTCCTAATTATATCTGTATACCAATTGGTAGCCAGATTAACCAGTTAATATCACTGTACAATTATCTAACCATGCTTTGTTTTCTAATCGTTTTGTTTTATCATTCCCAACCGTACAACTCACCAGCTATAACTCATTTGCTCTAAGCCTTCTAAGCATCTACAGCGCTCTAACTCACCAGCTGTACGCTAACCATCATATTGGCACCAGTTAAACTTCACCAGTCGTGTGGCAGGGACCGCAGCGGTCCCACCTTGGTCGCCCACAGCGCTGGAGGTCCTGGTGCCTCTCCGGGCCTCCGCCGCCGGGGGCGCCGTGGAGCTGCTGAGTGCCGCGCAGCTGAGCGAGGAAGCGTGGCCGCGGGTGCTGCAACGGCGGCAGCGGTGGTGCCAGGAGGTGCCACGGGGCCAGGGCGGCCAGGGCTGCCAGGGAGGAGGTGAGTTGAGCCAAGTGAACATAGTTTCAGAGGCTTCAGCAATCTCCCTGGAAGAAGTGAACTAATGATGATTGAACTATGCTTTTTACTTCGAACTCGTCATGAGTTAGTTTTGTTGTTGATTGAGCGATGGCTTTTGGTGAGCTTGCCACCGTTGGCGTTGCACTCTTGCAGTCATTGCAAGCCTTGGCTGCCCACAGGTGATTATCCAGTATGGTGGCTAGAGATTAATCCAAAGTTAACCCAAGTCATTAACTACCTCAAGTGCCTACCGTTAAGCCACCGATTATATGGCAGTGGGTCAAAACCCCGTCAAGTCTCGGCTCCAGAGACCTCGTAGCGGTAGACTTGCGGTCGGGCCAGCGACTGGAGCGGTGTGTGTTCTGGTTGGCACCCCGGAGTGCCTTGTCCCCTCCTGTGCTGTGGGCGCGGTCCCCCTGTCTCAGGAGGTTTGATTCTTCAGGTCCTCTGGGTGCCTGTCAGTCCCTTGCAGGATCCCTTTCGACCAGTTCTTCTGCCGCCGAGCCATGGGTGCCGTCCGGTTTTGCTGCCGCTGCGATGGCTGGGGGAACCCCTCGGGCCAGTGTCCTGAGGACGTCACCTTTCAACAGTTTCTTGGCGGCAACGTGCTCAAGCCTTCGCCGCAACAAGTGGCAATCGAGGACTCTCCCGTGATGGTTGCCTGTTCTCCCACACTGCCGTGGCCGAGTGATGATGGTCGGGCACCTTCAGTTGGCCCTCAATGTGAGCCACCCGATGCGGGTCCTTTGTGCGTGGACCGGGTTGGTCTAGCAGTTGATGCAGTGCCCCACGTATCTACGAGTCGAGTCCTTTGCTATCACCTCAAGGATGGCGATCAGCAATCTCTTCATCACGAAGGCGATCACGACGCAGTACTGAGTGAACTCCGGGCTCTTGAGGACTTATGTCTTATGCGAGATGTGCAGTTTGTATCACTTGGAGGTTATGCAGGAAAGACTGCAGCCTATCCAGCTGTAAAGGCACGATTTCTTGCCGTCAGCCAGGCATATATTGCGCCAGTGTGTGTTCACTGCTTCCAGGTTCCCCCCTCCCGGCAACTTTGCGCTTGCGGGGCCCAGCCAGAGGTTTTCAGGTTGCCACCGATGCCCTATCGTCAGGTTTCCCCCGAACTCAGGATCCTCGACGAATATTCGCACTCGGGTGAGTTGTTGTTGAAGTGTGAGGGGTTGTTCACTGTCCCTACGCATCGTGATTACCGGAAGCAGAATGGTGTCGCCGGGGTGCACGCCTGGTTCAGCGGTTGTGTGGACCAGGTTGCTCGAGAGTCCGTCAATTGTCCCCTTTTCACTGGCTCGTCCTCCCAGGTTGACATTCTTCGACAGGTAGCCACCCAGTTGGCCACATATCAAGCTGGGGTGGAAAATTTTTTTGCCAACGAGGCATTTGAGGTCATTATGCGAGTTTCTCCTTTCTCCGGAAGTCTTGTTCCGCAGGCCCCCCGTCCAGGCGTCCCGGACTTTCACCCGGACTTGTCAGCAGTTCCTGGTCCATCATTTGCCAGGCAGCTTGCTAAATGGCTGGTCTCGTTGCGTTGGATTGCCAGTGCTCTCGGTCCTGAATCGCAGGCCCTTTGGATTGTCACATCCTACCTGGAGCTTTTTTGGGCCTTCGTCTGGTCCACGGGGTTACTACCGCCCTTTCGTCGCGACGGTAATTGGGTTTTGCCACAGGATGACCCCTTGCTGGCTTTCGTTCAGCCGTCGTTTTGTGCGCTTTTTCGTTTTTGGACGCGCCAATTGGATATCCTTCTCCGATTGGGCTTTGTGCCTTGTTGGGCTGCGGCCTGTTCTGTGGCTACTTCGGCGAGCCATCTTGGTGCCTCCTGTTCCTGCCCGGGTTTCAGGGCGGGCGCTGGTGCCCCGTGAGTGCCTTCTGTCCCTGGCTTCTGCTCTGCAGTGCGCCCGTTGGCTGACGGTTCTCCCCTTGCCGGTCACAGTCAATTAGTAATTTGTATCGCAGTGGTCTCATAGCACAGCTAAACAGCTCGGCTATGACACCGGTCTCACACTTGAGACGAATGTGCGAGAGAGGGTCAGAACCCCGTACCCCTGGTTCCCCGATCATTAACCATTGTTTTCCCTTGTTTTGTTGGTGGAAATCCCCCATTAGTTGGTTGATTAATATTGACCCATAGCCATATAACTCCATGGCTGCCCGCAGGTGGGCGAGGGAGCTCACGAGGTCCACGTTGCAGGAGCAGGTGCCATCGATGCCGAGGGCTGCTCACCCTTGTGCCTTGCATCCACGGCTGGGCTCTGCAGGTGCAGATGTGTCACGAGGTGGGGCACCCAATGGTTGGCTAACTTGGTTACTAAGCCATTGAACTAGTGGTTAATTAAGGGTTAGAATGGCTTAGAATGGCTAATAATGGTTTATAAGGATCAATAATGGTTAAGAAGGATCAATAGTGGTTGATAATGATTATAAGTTTTTTTAACGAACCATTCGACCATGGTTATATCTACTATTTGCCTAGTAGTTACCCTAGTTACAAACCAACTTAGCTGACTAAGGATCCCCACCTTGCCGGTGTTATTTCAATTGAAACTGAATACAACAGGATTGGATGGACGATTGAAGGTGTAAGGCAGATAGGTTGAAAGGTGGATAGAGATTTACAGTACACATACGACATACGCACATAAATATGTCATTCCTGCTCTCATTCGGTGCATCTCAGTATACACCAGGAATTCAATCGATCAAGAAAAGAGGATGTGCACATATACAATTGTACGTACATGCTTCGAGCATGACCTGTTATACTGATGCTTTTTCAACTTGGGGCTCATGCTGGCTAATCAATGCAGCGGGCCCAGTTTAGTTTATACTAAACATCCGGGCTCTACAGTGGTTGGGGAGTCGATGTACCTTGAGTTACCCTGGGAGTGAAAGTTGGTATGGGACAACACCTGGGGGTAACTCTTCCAGGACAAACAGATCAACTTTGGGTGGACATTCCACAAATTCGTAGCAGGGGGTGGTTTGGAGAATGTTTCACCATTCTACTTTGTGGTAGCGACCAGACTCATCTTTGAGGTGTTTGAGCAGACCGCCACATGAACTACATCCCGCAACGATCTCAGCAGTTCATAATATGTTGATAATCGCAATTTTCGAAATTGATAACGACCATTTTTCATTTTGGATCAGTCACGCATCCAACTATCCAACATGACCACTATACATCCAGTTCTTGCGTGTGTATGATAGTTCTGCAAGGAGAGTGATGAAAGCAGAGTGAAAATTTGCAAACCTGTACCAACCGGCATGGATGAAACCCTCCGGATTTCATGTGATAAACTATCAACCGGCGCGTGATTTCTTCCATCAAAAGTAGGCTCGAAAGAACAGCCCCAACTTGAGTGCACAGGGAATAACCCTCCGCAACCTGGTTTCCCTACGAAAATCCCAGGGTTTCCCTAGGAAAATCCTATAAATCCCATGGGGACAGCGGGCCAACCGTGCAACTTCGAGGCTGATCGTTTTACATCCCGGCGAAAGCTCCGAGCCTCCTGCGGATGGCACGGTACCTTTTCGGCAATGCTGCGCTGCGGAACCTGGAGACCGGTAGCGCCGTTGTTAAACCAGTAGTGATTAAACCATGGTTACTGATCATTAGTAGTTAACCATTAGGACCATTAGTGACTAAACCATGGTTACATAATGATTAGTCATAACCATTAGTGATTAAACCATTAGTTAACCATTAGCTAATGGTTTGACAATGGCTAGTGGTTATGATTAATCACTAATGGTTAACTAGTAATGATCAGTAATGGTTAAACTACTGGTTGCTGATCATTAGTAGTTAACCATTAGTGAAAAACCACTAATTAGTGGTTAACTAGTGATCAGTAACCATTAGTGATTAAACCATTAATTAGCTAATGGTTTACTGATCATTAGTAGTTAACCATTAACGTAGCTATTAATCACTACGATTAGCCATTAGCTAATGGTTTAATCATTAGTAGTAACAGTAATGGTTAACTACTAATGATCAGTAATCACTAACTAATGATCATTAGTAGTTAACCACTAGTGGTTAATCATAAACCATTAGCTAATGGCTAATCGTGGTTTACCATGGTTAGTGATCACTAGTCAACCACTAATTAACCCAGTATAAACTGTTAGTAATGATCATTAACCATTGTAAACCACGATTAGCCATTAGCTATAGGCTTGGTTCCACCGCCCACCAACCAGTTAATAGTGAAAACTCTCAACATCCTTCAACAGACGCTACATCACAGCCACTCAGATGGCGCTCGCTGACCGCAACGGCGCAGGTGATGGTTTTCTGCTCTTTGGACGATGGCTGCGCCTTGGCAAATGGATTTCAAAGAAATAGTTGGGTGGAATGGTGGTTATGCAATAGTGGTTGATAGTGGTTAATAGTTGTTTTGACGCTTTGACTCTGCTGCCAAGTGAGACTTGACAATGCGAGGTGGTTAATAGTGGTTAATAGTGGTTAAATGACTATAATGGCTGATAATAGTCGTTCATAATAGTGAGTGGATTACAGCAATGAAGTTAGCTTTTCAGTGTCTTGGATCACCACATATCCACTAAAAGCTAGACTGATAGCTAGGGGATCTATAAGCTATTTAGGTGTTGAAGATTGAAGATTCAACTGTTGAGATTCAACTGGTCGTTGAACGATTCAGCTGTTTTAAGGACTCGTGCACCATGTAGATTGGAGTCAACCCTTGATGGCTTCAGACCGACCTTGAGGGGCGTGTTCAGCCATGCGACAGTTTTGGTCGTTGAAAGGAATCCGAAGGTAGTGGCTCTTTGGTGCATTTGGTGCCAAGCTCATTGTCGATCGGACCTTGTCGTTCCCCGAGGCTTGTCCGTCCAGAAGCAAATCATCGCTTGGAAAGGCCATCCCGACAACCAGGGATTGTGCATGGGCCAGCCATGGTGAGACATATCCCCGTGGATGACTTGCTTCTTTAGCTATCATGGCTACGTAAATAAATTACAGGGCTTGGCAATCATAGTCGCATATCCACCAACGATAGTGGTGTCAACTCTTCCTCTATGAAATTGCTTAAGGCCTGGGTATGGGTTGGACTTTTCAACTACCAACTACCAATTGCTAAACTGCGAAGTGCTACCTACTCACGGACGATCACTGTCGCCACGTCACGCCGGAGAGCCATGGCTGGAATAGTCAATTTGCAGCGAATAGATTGCGCTGTTTGGCTATGACCAACTACCCAGAAACAAGTGGAGGATGTTGGAACAGTATCGTGTCCAAAATCCACTGGGTAGCGACTTCACTTCCTGTGCCTCCATTGCCTCATTAGGCCGCACAATTGCCGGGATGTGCACAGTTTAGGTACGCTCAATTTGATAAGCCTAGCTCCTGTCCAAAGGGCCCATGTGGGACCGTCAGGACGAAGTGGAAGAGATTGGAACAGTATCAGGTCCTGAAACCCTTTTGCAGTGAAGTAAAATGACGCCTCAATTGCTGGTGTCTTTAGCTCTGTCACAAGTGTTCAAGGTTAAAAAGAAGGTTTCCAGGAGCACAAAAAGGTTCAAGGGTAGACAAAAAGCGGTGCCCGACTAGCTTGGATATCCACCCCTGAAAGTGATCGCATTTTTGAGTGGTTTCAGGGTGCCACTGGGCAACCTCACATCTTGATCGCACAGGTCTTGGAATATCCTGATGTTTTTTCAGGGCAGCAGCATGCACGGGCCCTTCCTTATTCCAACTGACCATCACTCAAAATGACTTCAGGGGACATTCAAACTTGCAAAAGTAAGAACAACTGACCCACGTTTTGGGACATGAATGTTGCTATCCCTGGTTTACGCAGACATTTGCAACCATCTCTTGGGGATAGATATCTATCCCCCAAACGTATCCGATTTTCGGTGGGTTTCGCCGGGTGTCAGGTCAAGCGTTTCTACTCCAAAAGATGTTTGGCCTCCAGGATGTGCAAGTGTCGTGTCGCGCTGGCCAAGTACCCCCCAAACATCCCGAAATGCAGGCGTCTCATGGGGAAACCACGGTCTTTGGTGGGTACATCATGGATAAAAGATGCCATATCAAATATCAGTATCACCAAGCCAAACCATGAAGAAACAAATTATACTTGCTGAGCACCATGCTGACAATCAGTTTTGATTCTGTTCTGAGAAATGTCGGTAGGCTCCAAGGATCCACTGTTGGGGCCTACTGCAAGCAATTTCAATGGAACATGGGTCACTGTATCTACTCTTGTACTCGGGACCCTGACCATCCGTGACCATTCATTGTTTGCTTTCCGCCGACAAATGTTTAGTGTTTTGATTCTATAATCTTTATCTTTCTCTCTCAGACAATCTCATACATTCATTGAATCATACGTTTTTCTATGCCTAAATCTATTCATGTGCGTCTTTTGATTGTTTACTTTCTGGTTTGCCATTTGTGTGTTCTTGAATGATCTGTTCTTCCATGGTGTGTTTCCGTGCTTATTCTTTCGGATCTTTTGACCTTTTCGCAGATTTCGCACTTCTGTTACTGTTAGCCTTTCTGATCTTGTTTGGACACCTGCGCAACACTAATTCTGCGAGAAGTAACGAGGTAGATCCCATGTTGAAGCAGATTCCGGACACCGGGCAATCTCCTCATGCACCAGCAAGATTACCACCTTGCTGATGCCGGGGACTAAATAGGGCTGTTCCCAGCTATGCTTTGAGGAAATAATTGGGAAACATACGCAATGAATATCTTCTCAGGAATGAAAGTGGAATTGGGAATAAATAGTCCAATCATCATTTTTCATTAATCTTTCAATCTTCTCCAGAAAGATGGGAATATATTGAGTGGAGAATTGAATCCCAGCATAGATCGATCAGCTTAGACAGAAATACGAGATTGAAAGATCGGGGTGTAGCACAGCTCAAAGAAGTCCATGGAAGAAGGCTCTGGTGTATCAACCCAGTTTGGAACCAATTCCCTGAGAGCAGTCATTCACTCCCTTTGAGGTATATAGTTCTCTTGTGTTCCAAATCAATTTTGGGTTACACGGAAGTGGCTTGCTTGATGACAACTTTGGCGACTTCAAGGACGAATAGGTGAAATCAACCATTTCTTGGGGGATACTGGATTTCCATGGATCGTGATACCCCCAAGTCAGCGGTGGTTTTCCTTTCAAACAATCGTCATTTTGTGATGATTGCGGGTCACCTATTGATGGATCGTCCGACACCCTGGCCTTCGCGGATGGAGTCTTTTGGACGTGCAGGAATTGCACGCTGCTGGTGACGAGACTGGCGAGACGAGCACATCTGCCTGTCACTTGTCACTAATTTGGAGCAGCTGCTGTGTCTTAAAACAGCCACTATAGCATAGTGCTTAATGATGGCGTATAGTGGCATATTAGGAAGCAAGTTGGTTGTGAAGCGGACAAATCCATGTTCACAGAGGGTATCGAGAAAGTTATTTCAAGGATCTCTCAGTTTACATGGCACCGGAACCACATTCTGCATCTAATCAACCAGTTGATCTTTGACCACTAGGTCAATGACTAACCAGCAATCACTTGATGACACATTCATTACTAGTTGAGAAATTATTGGTTGAATCACTGGATCATGAACCATCAATCAACAAGTTGATAACCATCAACTAAGGATTCATCTATTTGCTTGATCAACCCGAGTTCATGATTGACTTAGTTTTCGACCCAACCATTTATGAACAACCTAATACCCAATGAATCATTAGTTGATCTGTATTCGGCTGAGCAGTTTATCTATCAACGGTGAAGCGGTTGGGTTCATGTTAGCTAAGCAGTTACATATAAGTGGTGAAGCAGTGTGGTTCATGGTAGTCAAGCAATTACTCACAAACGGTGAAGCTATAGTTTGGTTCACCATTAGTAGCTAACAAGTTCAACTGTATTTGTTTGAAACAACTTATGAATCAATCAGTTTGTTAACCACATGTTAAGCTTATAAGGATTCACCAGCCATTTGTTCACTAACCATCGATACACCAGCTATGTCCGAGGAGGTCACCTTGCCGGGGCTGGATCCCCAGGGTTGCTGCCTCGATGGAACGCCCGAGGTGTCATCTGTCTGACTGCACCGAAGAGCACGGCCGTGCAACTTGGAACACAGGGGATGCGGTCTGGTTGGTGGTTTCAAATAGGGATGTAAGATGATGTAAGCAACGATGGTGCAACTGCAACGGTAGGAGGGGCCAATATTTTCATTTGGTTGGTGATTTCAAGAGGACCTTTTTCCCCAACAGCTACTGGAGTAGCTAAGGGGTCTCAGTACATTTAGCTGAGGTGATCTAGGGCACTTGCCAGGCTGCTCGCTGTGGCTCCGGGAACCTGTGTGTCTGAAACCTGGGTTCCGGGAACGGTGTGTTTCCAGGGTTGTTTGGTGCAGCTTGTGTTGCTTCTGCGTGGGTCGCTCTCTTCGTTCCTTGAGGTTGGTGTGGTTCCGGGGTTGGGAGGTCGCCTGGAGAAGGTCTTTCTATTTCCTGGCGACTGGCGAGTCATTGAGTTTTTAGGACTTCAATCAATAGTTCGGTTTATTGAAGTCTGAACGCAGATGTTTCCTTGCGTTACTGGTGCTGTTGGGGATCTTTGACGGGCTTATTTTTTGGACAAGAGGGATGATCAGTTGAAGAGCATATTCTTGGGAAACCAGCTGTTGACGAAGCTGCTGCTGTTGATGTTCATTATTGCTGTGAATGGAGCAGTATCATTGATGAGTCCTGTTGGTGGTTTCTTAAGATAGGGATACCCCCAACTCATCCAATATCAATCATTTACAGCAGTGAAAATAAGCCATTCCCAAATTTGAGACACACCCTATTGGAGATGTGAATCGTCGACACTGCCGTTTCACCAATGGGCCTCCGGCAGTCAACAGGAGTCACGAGGAACAGAGGCATCAAAATTGCAAGATATTGCGACAACGGAAGATCCACGTCCAGTGGGCACGATAGGCAAGACTTTTTGCTCTTTAATCATCTCGTCTTTAATGAAATTTTGACTATATTGTAAACCAGTAGTCACATTTAAACGATATAGTTTAAATTTTAAACTATATCGTAAAGCAGTACCCTCTCACCCATGTTTCAATAGATTTCCAACTTTTTTTTCAGTCTGTAGTATCAACCAATTTTCGTCACCATCCATATCTTCAACGCTGTCCCCACCAGGGTCCCGGCCGCGATGCTCAGGTTGCCCTGTGGACACTTCTGCTGCTGCTGTGACTGCGCCGTGGCGTTGCGCTTCAATTTGGACTCCAACAAGTGCCCACTCTGCCGGAACAAGGCGCGCTTAGCGCCATCTTGGAGGTGGCGGGGTGAATCTCTTGGTGACTTGTTGAGAATCATGTATTCTTTAGTTTTTTGAAGATTCAGGGGCAAAGAATGTGCACTCAGTGCTGAAGTATCTACTCTCTGAATTCTGGACCCTTGCCCAGAAACCCAGCTTCAGGAGGGGATCCCCACACTTTAGTTGGAGCTAAGCGGCTTCTGACACCAGGGGCGGGAGTAAAAACATTCATCGATCATTGTCATGATCAACCACAGTTATCCGTCACCAGCTATCCAATCTTGATTTGATCTTGACATATATCTACACAAATGTGTATTACATACGTATTTACACACACACACACACACGCGCAGATACATAGATGCATCTACATACACACATTAAGCAGTATACCAGTCAACATCTATTACTAGCCAGCATACAAATCATGACGTATTAGTCAGTAGATTAACCACCTTTCCAATACTGGGTGTTCCTTAAGCCATAAGGAACCCCCCAAGTTACGGTTCGTTTACTTAATGAATGAAAAATGGATGAGAACTGGGGGTCCCTTAAGGCCTTGAGACCCCCTCCATATGTCAACCCACAGATCCACAGGTCAGCCCACAGACCCACAGATCCGCCGCGACAGGTTGAAGATCTCCTCCACTTGGACATGACAGAGCCGAGGGCAGCGGCCGAAGCGGGCGAAGCGGTGCCGAGCGGCGAAGCTTCTCCCAGCGCAACTCGGAGTTCTTGGGGAAGGGGGCGACCTGAAATAGATGAAGTTTCCATTGGTTTTTGTTGGATTTTTTTTTACTTTTTAGTTCCCTCCATCTTGTCATCCTTGTCACCGAACATTGGAAACATGTGACTCATATATTGTCATTCAGTCATTTTTTTGGCGCATAAATACTCATCAATGGTTTCTTGTTCGGTATCGATTGGCACATGAATAGTCATCGATTGGCACATGAATAGTCATCAATTCTATTTGGTGGTTTCATTTCGAGATCCACCTCCGGAATGCACCAAATGAAGCAAGTTGAAAACGCAGATCATCCTCCACAGTGATGAACATCCAGTGATGATCTGCTTCCCACTGAGCATCCCCAGCCTTTGGAATTTTTATGCCTAACAAAGAGCCTAGTTGAATAGTCATGCGGCTTCGTCCACGGTGTACCCCCAAGTCGTTTCCTGTTGGTTTTCTTACGAAACTAACGGCGAACATTTCACAGCTGGATGGTGATTGTAGCTACCACCATGGCAAGCTCGCTGGACAAGCCGCGTCGATGGCCTTGGATTGGAGACTCCAAGGTTCCGGTCGAAGTTCCCGAAGTTCCTCAAGTATCTTCCGAGTCTCCGGAAGGTGCGCCGATGCCACTGATCCAGGAGTTGCCGGTGGGTTGACCCAGTGAGCTGAGAGCAGAAGTTGGGGAGCCGCAGTGGGTGCATGTCTGAGAACTAGAAGTTGGAGTTTAGCTCGAGAGCACCACTCTTGGTTGATGATTAGATGGCGGAAAGCTGCCTCTTATCAGACTAGGATCCTGAGAATTCCTAACAGCCAGGGTGTTGATATCAACCTAGGATGTCACCAGGAACAGTAGAACCAATTTCACCGTGAAGTTGTTGGTTGTTGTTGGATGTTGTCCGTATCGTTATCCACTATTATCTAGAATCTAGTCTTATGCAACAATTACTAGCTCCAAGTCACAACTATCAACCATGAATCTGCAGTATGAATCGTTGTTGATCATGATCGACCATTATTTGCCAGTACTAGCCATTCTTGACCATCATCGGCTAACAATGCCATGGTATACTCATTCTTCTGCACTATCAAAGATGATCAACTCTTGCTGACAGGGATGATTACCTGTGGATGGACGCATCACTCTCCATTCATTATCATTGACCATTGATAGCTGTTGTCCAACCAATTGTTGACCATCATTCGTCACTACGAGGCATCACTACTAGGCATCGTGCAGCCATCATTTCCATCAACCATTGCAATTTACTATGATTAACCCATAGCATCACCAATGCTGCAATCATAACTGAGCATAGTATCATGATTACCTATTAATTATATAACCCTCATCAACTCTCATAATGGGCCATAATTCACCATTATTCACCATATTAAAGCAATACGAACCATAAGCAAGATTAAACAGACATGATAGCCAATCTTATAACCATTATTGACCATAACAACAACCACAATTAGCAGAAACTGACCATACCTAACCATATTTAACTTATTTAACCACAGTTAAGCATACTTAACCATGTTCAACTACAGTTAACCACAGTGAACCGTTCGCTAACCCATCCCAGTCCTTCCCATCATTGGGCCACTGGAACCTCCTCGTAGGCACCGGCGCCAGCACCGGGCCGCGTCCGCGGGCCCTGCAGCGTTTGAACCTGGAGCTGCGGCAAGCGCAAACGCGGCAGCAGCAGCTGCGCGGCGAGCATCAGAGCCTTGGGACCGTTGAAGGGTGAGTCATGAGGGATTAATGGTGGCTTATAATGGTGGCTTATAGAATGGGCTAGCGCCCGGGTGCCGCCGACCCCTCTCTTTTGGGAGGGGC
>VSDK01012389.1:58893-71393 GCA_009767595.1 Symbiodinium kawagutii
CACCTCCGGTGGTCCCAGGCGCCGCCCCTGCCTTGGCTACGGCAGGGGTCGGCGGATAATGGTTAATGATAGGGAATGGTTCATGAGGGATTAATGGTGGCTAATAGTAGGTGAATGATGGCCAATCATGGTGAATGATAGGGATTAAGCCATGGTTAATGGTGGCTTGTAATGGTGGCATATAATGGTTAATGATAGGGAATGATGACTCTAAGAGAAATGGTTAAATATAGCTACTCTATGGTGGTTTCTGGAGTTATAGAAGACCCTAAAGCTGTGGTTGGTTTATTCCTATAAAGGATGATTTGATGGATACATGTTGGTGGTCCAACAAGTCACGGCGGAGTAGTGGTCATGAGTTGTGGGTGAAGTTATGGGTGAATTGACGGGGAAATTGATTGGCAAATTAGTTGTTGAAGGGTTATATTTGGGGTGAATGTATGGGTGAGTTGATGGCTATTTGGTGGGTCGTAAGATAACCGTTGCATGGAGTTGAATTGTTATTTGTCTATTAACAGTGGTTTATTTGATGGTTATTTGAGTGAGTTGATGGTTATTTGCTGATTATTTGGTGAGTTGAATTGATGGACAAGTAGTGGTCATCCAACAAATCATGGTGAAAATTATGAGGAAATTATGGGGGACACTATAGGAAATTGGTGAAGTTGTGGGCAAATATTGACAGATGAATGATGGTTACTATTAATATACTGGCTGATAATGAATGGTCATTCAGTCAGTTTTGAAAAGGAACGATGCTCAGTGATGGTTCACGAAATGATTTCTAGCGGTCAATGCTGATTGCCGTTGCTTGTTGGCTGTTTTTGCGCAATCATAATTAACCATGACTATTGCATACTATTGCGAATTGCTGACAATTAATGGTCGTTCGTAGTTTGAACAATGCAATTCAACAATCAACAATTCATGACCAGCAATTTATGTCCAACATCTACCACCAACATGTGGACCAAGTGTTGTTGATTGCTGGGCATGAATGGCTCATTCATGGTCTAAACCATCACAGCCATTCGTTCGCCGCTCGAGCTACCCTCGGCGCTCCCCGTGGTGGACCCAGCGCCGAAGGTTGGAGCTTTCGCTGAGCGATGCCGAAGCGGGTGACCTAAGCCTCTGGAAGATGCTGCTCTACACGGAAGGCGCCGAGGATCCACCACTGATGACATCTGATGACTAACACTTACGGGAGGTCAGCTGCACTCCGAAAGGCTGGCCCATCATGGCTCCCAGTTCTGGGGAGTTCCAATGACAGGTGGACATCCCCAAGGCTGGTTTTGAGAAAACAACTTCGGTCGATCATGACAGGGATGATGTTCAGTTGAATAAGAACTCCTTGGAATTATGTGAATGTTTGATGCCAAGCGTTGGACCTCCAGCCAGTTCATCAAATCTGCATTTGAAGCAAGGCCTTCTGTTTGTTGCTGGTTGGAGAGCTTGCGATTTCACCACGCTTTCTTCCCTCACTGCATTGTTTCAGCGCATTCCTGACACATGATGCATGGTCAGCCCAACTCTGATTGGTTGATCGTACGCCGCCACAACTCTTGGCTCGTATTCTTTATCAGCAATATCAACAGGCACAGTAGCACCAGCAACAAGACTCCTTGGCGGCCATTGATGATTGCGGTATTCCACGATGTATTATGTGGTTTCGGATTGCTGCTCAGCACTAAAGTCCTGATAGTGTTGAAAAGTCGGAGAGAAAACACTCTTTAATGATACCCCTCTATATCACTGGTGAATGATTTACGAAATTTCTGGACTACCCAATCCTGCTTTTGATCAGACATGGTAAGTGAATACTCCTCTTACTACATCACATTTGCTACCTTTCTGTAGTCACCATTGATCAACCAACCATCACTACATGGGGTCAAGAAATGGGTCCATCAAAGTTCAGTGATTCAGTCGTGAGAGGCTGAGCACATGCTAGTTGCTTTGGCACTATCCTTGGTTGTTATCGTTCTTACCCCCTACCTTACACCATACTGAACCACTATGGAATAAGATGGAATAAGCAAATCTTAGTAGGATAGCCAGATGACAATACTTGGTCTATTTATCATCATGTTAATCATCTGGTTATCCATTTAATCATTGCTAAAATTATCATCACCACTGATGCTAACATCCTTCCCTTGCAAGGCTTCGCTGGAAACTCATCGCTTTCAAGAGAACTCCAGCGCTGGCAGGTGGAAGCGGTCGCTGGGTTGCCATGGCGTCGGTGGGCTTCGTAGCTGAAGCAGCTTCCTTTGACACTTATGCTTGTAGTCAGAATAGATTGAGACATTTCCATGATGGTTGGTTGCTGGGTTAGTGAGGTTGGCACTGAGTAGTCATGCTCAATAACCAACAATATGATGGATTCTATACACCTGTTTAATTCAGCACACAACCTAACAACATGGAGTACCAAAGATGACTTACCTGTTGTGACTTACCTGTTGGGTAGAAGTATTTGATGTTTCTAGTTTTAGCTGACCGACCGTGAGTACCACATACACTTTTAGTTTGAGCAGTAAAGAAAATTGGGACCCAGAGTTGGACATATTTAGACCCCACGTGCACGACAGATGCGAATGTCAAAAAGGGTGTGGACTTTCATTTCAGCATGGGAGATGGGATGTGGCTACCATCCACATTTGTAGACTCGTGTCTTTTTTTGTTTTGAAATGCCAACAAAACAAGCCATAAAGCAAAACATGGATATCAAAAATTGATAATTTTCATATTTGTTTTGTTGGTTTTCCTATTTCCCCTTAGGGCTGACATCGCTGTAGGCAAAATGGGAAGGTCACTTCAGCCATGGTGGAGTCTTGCCGGGCCTTCAAGCACAGGTAAACGGTTCTGTTGTTGGCGTACTTGGTGGGGAGTCTATGAATCGTACCCGTGGGGGTGCTATCAAAGCCCAGGTTGATCACTGTTGGTCTTGCAAGGGTTCATGAATGGCCCTTGCCTTCATTGAGGTCTACGATTGCAACCTGCTATTTTGAGACCCGTTTAAGAAGTGGAACCAATTCGTTGCTGGTTTGTTTGGAACAATGCTGATTCCCAGTGTAGCCAGTATCTGTGATTTCCAACATGCTAAGGCACGGTTGAAGAACACACCCCAGGACTTCTCCTCTTGTCAGGGTGCAATTCTTCTGCCTTTTGTTCACTGGAATGCGTCTTGATAGTTTCGCACTTGCTTTAATGTCGAAGTCGCAGAAGTGTGGCCGACACACCGCTGCCCACCACTATAACCGCTACGAGCTGCTGAACACATTCATGACTTGTTGGTGACCTTGCAATCCAAAGAGTAAACCAGGCACTCAGCGGTGGGTGCTCACTGACATTGAGGTCGAGTTGGAGCTTTACATTCCCCAAAACTTCCCAGAGATGCCACCATTTGTGAGGGTCATGAGCCCTTGCTTTGCACCAGGCTGGGGATGCTGCGTGGACTAAGGATTTCATTTCAGACATGTAGAAGGTGGTGCTTACTTCAGGTTTCGATTTCATTTGAGCCAAGATGGTGACAGATTGTTCGGTGATGGTCATCAATCCATTTTGATCAATCCATTTTTAGTTGGGTTTTTGTAGCCGTCGCAATCAAAATATTGGTGGAATAACCAGTGTGCCTTTGACGACTTCCCATCATTGCTTGCGCATTTGGTGAGAACTCAGAGGCTTATGGGTCCAAAATGGTCCCAACAATCACAAAACTACAGAGTTCCAGGCAGCCGAAACCATGCAGGGAGCGTTGCGGAGCACATGATTTGGGCTGATGATTCGGCTTAAGGCGTCATATGCAGCACACCCACTTGGATGTGTAGCTGGGTTATAGCTGGGATACAACCGTTGTAAATGACCCTATGAGGTATGTTATTACCCCTGTAACCACGATGAACGTGACCACAACCACCAGCCGTGGGGATGCACATCCATCCAAGAGGCAGCTTTTATGTACAAGAACATGGAGCCCTGTGCATGGAAGTGCTCACTCCCAGCGTGACTTGGCCCTTGCCCACAGCATTTCTCATTGGAAAAACCCAAACGAAAGGTCTTGCAGATTTTTCGTTCGGTATGGCTATGGGTCAAGATTAACTTGACTTAGGTAGGCGGTGTGGATCCTTTGGGCAAGGGAAATGGGTCAATATTAGTTAACCATCAATTTCATACAACCGTTAATGATGGTACACTAGGGGTACAGGGTTTTGACCCATAGCCGTCAGGGTTCTCTGGCTCATCTTTTTCGGAGGTTTGGGCACTTAGAAGCTAATGGATCCGAGCTATTTGGAATGGCAGAATTGTCCATCCCTGAGTCCTTGACTGTTTAAGTCATTGATGAAAAACCAAGCACCAACCAGAATTGCTCAGGATTACCCTCTGGTAAACTAACATGGCAATGGAAAATCCACCATTTTGTTCGGAAAGCCTTGGCAAATCATTCATTGAACTGGTGGATTTTCCATTGCCAGCCAGGTTACTGAACCAAAGGGTAGGCATCGTTGGTGATGAGGGCCGAGAGGGGACCATAGACCCCTCGGTAGCTCCCAGGGCTGGTCGCCTGCTTTGCGCTTGCCGCAGCTGGGGGTGCAGATCAAGGATCTACTCACTGCAGGCGGATCGGAGGTGTTGGGGCATCGCTGGTGGTGAGGGAGCGATGGTGGAGAATGGTGGATGAAATCGTGGTAAAGGAAGGGTGATTGTTTTTCAATTGTTTGATTTTTACTTGAGTCAGGCTGAATTCTTGATTGGTTGATGGTTGGTTGATGGTTAAGTTGGCGAAGTGAACTGACTAACCATCCATTTCATCTTTTCTTGAATTGTGCGAATGACCTTGGAGGATTGGATGTGGTTTGTTGCCTATCGCTTCACTTTGTTGCTTGACTTTGTTGCTTGAACTTCGTAGCCTTTGCAACATGTTCATCGCTGCTGATGATGATGTGTCTTTTGGGTCCCCCCCATGCAGTTGGCTATGTATGTAGCTCATTGGGATATGAGCTACGGTCAGCGATTACCGTTCTTAACCATCCATAAGGATGGTTTGACTGGCCATCATGATCGATAACATCTGTTACATTTCAATGAGCAGTGTTGCGTAACAAACGATTTCTAGACTTTAGCAGCTTAGCAAACATGGGTGTTTCTCAAAATAGGGGTACCCCCAAACCATCCAATATTGTAAAACCATCTGTACCAATAGTAACAGCGCATTTTTTAAGGGTTCCCTACGTTAAGGAACCACCATAGGAACCATGGTTCATACATCTGGGAGTATGCACCTTGTTTCGTCCCTACGTTTCACCGCTGTTCCAAACAAGTGTTAACTGTGTCTCACCGCTTTGTCTTACATCCTACAATTCTTGCAATCGGGCCAATCGATTTTGCTGTTCATTTTCTATTTATGTTTTGCCAGATATTGAGATTTTACAGAGACAGTATATATGTATTCTTTTTATAGAGTTCATATGTGTGCAAAAAAGCACTTTCTATCTTTACGCAGGTATATTTGCCTTGACCAGTTATAGATGAAACTGTGGCCCTTGCATGCACATAAATATATCTACTTCTTTCTTTCTGTCTGTCTTTCTTTCTTTCTTTTTTTCTTCACCTATTTATTTATCATGCAATCAATATTTTTCATATGAATTATAGAGTTCATATTATCACAAATAATGTGAAACTTTGAATATCTTTGAGCATTTCTACTGTCACATGGTATCTTTACATATCTAATATTCATATTGTATAAGTTTATTCCGCATACTTTATGTGTTGTAGAAGTTTCTCATATTTTTAAGTTTATATTATACTAGGCTCTAGTGAGATGGGACCTGTCGGACAACATCAAAAATATCAAGATTCCTATCTCATGAGCCTCGGCCATGTTGTGACACCAAGGGTTGAATGATAGTTTCGGAACGGCGTTTTAGCTATCTTTTCAAAGGGTTTAAGGCACATGAGTAAGGAGTTGATGTTCTTGGTTCCTATCTCATCTGTTAAAGCAACATGGTGCAAGACTGGATTTGACACAGTTTTAATATGTTTTAATAATGATTTCATGAATTTTTGATGAATCCAGGGCATTCCGAAACTACCCTAGTAAACTGGTTTTGGCTGGATGAGTGGGGACTTAAACAAGTTTGAAAGCCTCAAAGCCTATCTCAGCAATGAAGTTGGTTGGACCCTGTCGGAAGGGGTCAAGACATGAACCACATGAGATGGGAGCTCTGAGCCACAAGTCCTAGATCATTGGACCCCACAAGTCCTAACTCACCAGACCCTAGTATAAACTTCTATATTATTGACAATTGTATTGTTATGTACAGTATTCTATATTACTGTAGTTTTATATCATCTATATCATTTTCTATGGTTTATATATATTATACATATTTTATAAATATTACTTCTTTATTCCATAGTTTAATGAATAGAAAATCGATGAAGATGATTTCTTTATTTAAATAGTTTATCATAAGTATATACTTAACAATATTAATAGTTTACAATGAAATTGTCATTACTGGATGGCTTATACCCACTAACTTAGGTTTTTAGTGTTTTTGGGATATGATGGATTTACCATATAACCACTAAAAAAAATATTTTTAGCAAGGGATCTATAAGCCACCAAGATTACTATCTATGAATGAAGATGATTTTCATCCGTGAAACTTGTGAAATCTGCTTGAGGCCAAGGCCGTCTGCTGGGTGCCGGACCCATGGCACCTCCAACATGTGCGGCCAGGAAACGAGCCATGGAGGCAGCGACGGGATGGCGGAACTCAGAGTCATCACATGGAAAAACATGATTGGTTGGTTAATAGTGGTTAATAGTGGTTAATAATGATTGATAATGATTGATAATAGGGGATGATAACTAACAATTACAGGAAATATATACCAATTATATATGGTTAATGATAACCCCATTATTGGTTGGTTAAGATATAGCTGGTTCATTGTTAATAATAAGGGAGATTAACCAACAATAGTAGGGGATATACCAGCTATATATGGCGAGCTGGGTCAATATTCCCCAGCCAATAATGGTGGATAATGACCAACAACCAATAGGGAAAACAATGATTAATAGTGGGGGAACCAGGGGTACAGGGTTTTGAACAGCCACATATGAAAACCATTGCAATCATATGGGAGTACATGGAAAATATGAGGAAAACCGTGGAAAAAACCATTGAAATCATGTGGAAATACATGGAAAAGACAAGGAAAGCCATGAAAAACCATAGAATTCACTGGAAAACACGGGGAAAATGCAAGGAACAACATGGACTTTCTGTGAGAATCATCTGGAAAAGTAAAAAAAACCTAGGAACCATGCGGAAAGACATGGAAAATCTGAGGAAATCAGATGGAACATCTGCGGAACTGATATGGAATTTGAAAAATACAAAACAAAGTGTGCAAAATATATGGAAATGATATGGAGATATTGTTGGTAGCAGTACATTATGTGGCAACGGGTTGATAATGGGTCTTTTTGGGCAATAAACAAGACAAGCGGTTGATTCTGACGGTTAACTGTGATTGATAGGGGTCAGAATGCAGCATATGCATGTGTCCGCAAAGCATGCATAAGTATACTGTACGTTCACATTAGGTTGAATTATATGTACATGTGATGGACGTAGGGTAAGTAATAGTGCGCACGTTGACATGTTACGCGTACAAACTTGAATTCGTGCAGCGAATTCGCAGGCGCTGACGCAGGCGATTATGACGATGATGGTGAAAAGACCTCTTGCGAAAGCACATGTGGAAGCGCACCTGATTATTGACACTGCTGACCAGTATAGACCATTATTAATAAACGCGTATTGCTGGTTAACAGTTTTTGAGTATAATTGGTACTTATTATGACTGCTTAACCGTCATACTTCACCATCAATCATGAGACCGCAATCTTTGTTATTAAGCAACAATCAATGTTTCACCGCAATATTGATCATTTCTGCCTTGTTAACCATGGAAATCACACATCATCATGAACCAACTAGTGAACCATTCATTGTATTTAACCGTTCTTATCCATGAAAAACTAACCATTCATGGTAACTAGTTGACCATGAGCCAACTAGTTAACCATTGTATTTAACCGTTATTTAACCGCTATTTATTCACCACTTCACAGCAATCCTTGCAGTCCATATGCCACCTGTGGAGAAGGCTCCCCCGCAGGTGGCTCGAGCCGTGGAGCGCTTGCATGACGACTGGCGAGTCCCTGCGCCCTGACGGAGACCCTGGATCTCCATGACGAGCAGCGAAGCCAGGCGCCGTGGTGCCCTTTGCCGTGCCGTGTGCTGCGGGGATGACGAGAGCCTCGAGCCGCGAGGCAATTCAGCTGGGTCAAAAACATGTGGTTGGAAAACCAACCACTGTTGAAAAGAGGTTCTGAAATGACAAACATGAGATTTTGATTGGAAGCCAACTGTTGATGATTTTGATGTACCAACTACTTATTGATTTTCAATGATAAACCAACTTGTTGTCAACGAGAAGCTCAGTTTCCAACATTGATGATTTTGATCCACAGCATCTCTTCCTGGTGCCCGCCGCAGAGTGCCGCAGTGCGGATTCGAAGGAACAATGCAGCCATGTGGTAAAGCTAACAGCTACAGCTTACCACGACGGTGGACCAGCGCAACGATACCATGCGCAGATGAAAAAAGGCTGCACGCAGCTGTGGTGAACTACCCTGTGGCAGTTCCTAACCTGCAAGCTGAAAATCAGCATTTGCATAGTGAAGACTCTAAAACCAATATACAGTAGATAGTGGATTTTCTACTTCCAGGTTAGTGCCGGAGTGTAACAGCCAATTAGCTGGCTCATGGTTGGAAATGGGATATACCAACCCTGTGTGTACGGCAATGAAGTAGCTCAATTCAGCTGTTAAAAGCCCTAGCAATTGACAGCTCACAAGCGCCAGCATGATCCCTATTGACTCAGCTCAAGCAGCTCAAATCCCCTACATACACGATGCCTTGAAGTGTCGCTCGCAAAAAAAACCAAATGAGCTATTTGGGGATTTCTCAAGCCATAGGAGGACCCCCCAAATGGTTGGTTTATTATTATAAATGGTTAATGAACTGGATGGTTTGGGGGTACTGCTACAAGCACGTGACTAAGCAATTTTCCAACCAGTTGACTAAGCAATTTATATCTACAATCTCTATGTAATCCTCCATGTTGGCTTACCCAAGGGTTTTCAACAGTCGCTACATACCATTATTAACCTCAGGGTTTGCCCATTTCACCGGGTGTTGAGGTGGAACTCTTTTCGTTCCTCAGCGACAAAGATCTTTTCGCAGAGATCTACAGGTGGGGCCGGGGTGTCGTGAAACTTGAGGTGCTGGTGTGCGGAAACATCTATGGCTATGGCTCAGAATCACCCATCTAAGAAATGGTGGGTTCTCAAGCCAGAGGGGACCTCCCACTTATCATCCTTAACACCAACCATTCATCACAATGAACCAACCATTACAGTTGGTATGTCCCCAATTATTGGTTATTATCCCCTGGTTCATAACCATTGTCAAGCATAAATAAACCATCTATAGTAATGAACTGACCATAGCTTTGGGGTTCCTCATCTTTAAGAAACACCCAAATAGGTAGGAACATCCCAGCAAAGGTACCTAGTCTGGTCAGGGTACATGATACGTGCATGGGTATGAACCCATGGACGCACGCACATGTGTAGTGCTGTATAATTGTCGATTGAATGCATGGCTATCAGATGTGAATTCATTTCTACTATCTACTGATCCAGCTGTCCCTCTGACTGTCTGTCTGTTTGTCTGTCTGTCCGGTTCGCTATCGCTCTCTCTCAAAAGCTGTTTTTGTTTGTCGTTCTGCCTGTCTGGTCTATCTACACTCTACCTGTTTACCTATTTATCCAACTATCTACCTACCGAATCTATCTATCTGTCTATTTGATGTGTCGTCATGCTTGCATGAGTGGATATTTGCAAACTTATTGCACAGACATGGGAGATTTGGGACAATATCAATTCTGTATCATTCGGACAGGCTCTTTTTTTTGTCCTTAGCGATTTTGCGATGATTCTTGTTATAGATAGTACCTTGTATTAGTATCACAATCATCCCCATCACCCAAAGGACACCGGCTACACAGCTCAACTATCTTGGGTGGCTCATCTGCCCTTCTCTTCTGCATCTTGGTAGTGATCAAACTGCCACCACATAGCTTACAGCGGCTCTCTATGCCGATCCAGCTGGCCATCTTTGGGCTGCAAAAACTAAACTGATTGAAAACGACAAATCCTCGAGAACAGCTAGCTGCGGAATGGCAAATGTACGATCAAATGTGATGTGAATCGCCGTGCTTATGTGACACAAGCTACTGGTTTAGTTGACGTTACTTGCACTAAATACGTAGCGGACCTCCGCTAAAAGGTAATCGTCCGGGTCGGTGCACTCAGCGGGAGAAAGGACCAAAGCTGATGAACAGATGTTGGTGATCAACAACAGCACATACCCACTTGACCTATTGATATTATCAACCCAGACCATAAAAGGTATTGTTTTGCTTTGTTGCTTTGATCCTTGTTGTTCATCTTTGGTGATAATATCATTATCATCTCCAAACCATTTTCAGCCATGACTCCTGCTGGCTGATGATCATACCAAGATCAACCCCCTTCCCCAACTAGGATCGGACCTAGAAAGTTTGGTTTCGTTGGGGAAGCTTTCATTTGATGAAGAAAGTTGTGCCAAGTGCCCACGACCACGCATGGAATTCATCTTTCACTAATGATCAGCTAGCCATTACCAAATAAAGATAAACGAATCATGTAATAACACTATTTTATGATTATATAAGCATGTTGTTATCTTAAATTATAGAATAGTATTATCGATGATATCACCAGTTGAGGGTCAATAGCCATACCATCCCTGTTCATGTTATCATATACTACAGGCACTATTGACATATTTGATGATGACATACAGCGTGGAGCCCCCAAACGTTACGAACTCGTTAAGGCTCACCATCGAACAAGCTAGTCATATGCACCATAAGTCGTAGTTACCGTGTGAGCTAACAGTTGAGGGCTCCACCTTGTAGCAGATTGATTGGTAGCATTTCACATATCATATGCGAGTATCTCAACACTGCTATGATCACTGCAGTGATGAGATGGCTGTGAGTCTTGACCCATGGCCAGATCAACCAACACAACGAGACGTCAGGAATCAGTTGTCCAAGCGACTGCTCTACGAAACCAGTGCATCGGAAGATGCGGAGAAGAGTCCGGACCCTGGACCCTGGGGATCCCAACCGGTCGTGTGCACGTAGGATCCCACTTTGGTGAGATCAATGAGATATGGTGGTTGAAGGTCCATGTTGAGGTTCAGTCCATGATTGGTTCGACTGGATGGTGTTGAGAATGTTTGATTTTGTTTGACATGGGCTTGAAAAAGAACAGTTGTTCGTGGTGGACAATCCCGAAATGGCTGACATTTATCGATGTGGAAAAACCAAGGAGATACGCTCAATCACATGCAACCCTCCCAACGAGGGTTTCACTCTAAGTGGTTAGCTGGGATGGGTTGGGCGTGGTGACTTGCCTGGGGCATATGGCATGGCTTGCAGCCCCAAACTGAGGGCTTTCCTTGCGATGGGTTTGGGGCTGTGATCATATCTCAGCACCAGCAATCTTACAATGGCCGGTGATTTCCGAGCTGAAATCATCGATCTTTCATTCTGGCCATGCAGCCATATCCTGTGCAGACATGACTGTCATTTGCCTGATCAATTGGGTGATAATTGCTGCAGGGGTGGTTTGTTTAGATCTTGAGTTTTTGTTTTCGTTCTGCTTCTGTGCACGTTTGCTAGTTGGTTATGGGTCAAAACCCCATACCCCTGGTTCCCCCACCATTAACCAGCGTTTTCCTTATTATTGTTGGTGTTTATTCCCCATGAAAGTTGGTTGATTAACTGCTTGACCCATAGCCAGTTGATTATTTCTCAATACCATCCAATAAATTGCTGATTGCTGTGCCATTAGTTGGACTAGTAACTTCTCATGCCGGACCAGGGATACAGGGGCGACCCACAGCCATTTCACAGCACTGGTGGGGGCCCACCGACTGGTTGGACGTTCAGCACTAGCCTTGAGGTATGATCGCCAAATTGAAGATGAAGTTTCCTCCTCAGATGGTCTCAGACTGCCATGCAGAAGGCAGTTGTGTTGGCCATTCAGCCCATGTCCGTCGAAATCTGCGAGTTTCCCACCATGATTTATCGGATGGCAACAGTATTCCATAAACACCCTCAACCATTGAGAACATCAGTGAACTACATAATCGTGTCAGCATGTCTTAACTACGTGTAAGCTGGGTGAATTGCCAAGTTCGCCCAGCTGTTTTGATCAATTTTTCAAGTAGCTCTGTAGCATTATTGACCATCATTGACCATGATTTATTTGGTAGTAGTAAGCAGTATAAAG
>VSDK01012389.1:76393-93118 GCA_009767595.1 Symbiodinium kawagutii
AACGACCATTAACAACGATTAATAATAGTACAACCTTCCACGTGGTTCATCCATCATTCAGCTGCTCTGCCAGGCAACCATCGCAGCAAAGCTGAACGGCCGCAGGCGGCGATGGGACTGGTTTGGGTAACCAAGGGGGGTTAACCATGGTTGATTTGGTTGATCAGTGGTTGATAATGGTGGTTATCGGATTCCCAGGGTTAGCCATGGTTGATCTGGTTGATCATGGTTGATCAGGAGTTGATAATTGTGGTCGATAAAAGGTTGAGTAGTTGTTGCATGATGGTTTATGATTGGTTGGTTGTGGTTAGTCCCACTCAAGATGGTTTTATAATGACCCTTCAAATCATTGATTTGGTGAATTACTCCTAAGAGCGGTATGCCGAAAAAATCTAGAGACTGCTTAATGGTGGTTGAAATAGAGGCTTTTAATTCCAGGGGATAACACCCCATTTGATGACAGTGAATGGTGTTGATTCCAGAAGTGCCATGGGTCTCGTTTGGTGCTGCATGATGTGCATCTCACCTGGTGGCAATGAACCCATCCCTGTTGCAGCAAAGCTGGGACATCTCCCCTTGGGTCCTTTTTGCTAGTTTCTTAAAGTGGGAATACCCCCAAATCACGAAAAGCATCATTCTCTACAATCAATCATCCATTTTTTGGCGTTCCCAATTTTAAGAAGCCCCGCATTTGGGTGATTCTTTCCATGGACCCCACAATGTATCTGTCCCACGTGAGCTTCGACCAAGCTGAATGCCCGGCAGGCACGACTTGATCGTGAACTCTTATCAGGTGCGGCTGATCAGTGGCTCCACAGATTTTCCATGACCGGCCCATGGTGGTGCACATGACCATGGGAATCCATGCGGATGGTTGACCCTAAAAGGTGGTACTCCAGTGATGGTTGCAAGCCCTCCTTAGCACCTAGCAGTTACCAAACGCTGGGATGACGGGAGTTGAAGTCCGATCCCCATTGTGCCGATGTTTCCTGGAGGGTGGGCGGGAAGCCACGTGGTCATTGTTTTGCGATGAAGCAGGAATAGCTTTTTGATTATTATTAAGTTGTACCACAACGCAATTATGGACATGACTAACGTTACCGTTAGGTCTATATTAATAATCCCTAAAGTTTGCTTCGAATAGGGTGTGATGTACAATGTACCATTGAATAAAAGGTTTCCTCAACATAGGGGTACCTCAAATCATCCAATATTAACCATCTACACGGGATCAAGTGATAGTCAAATCATCCGAAAAATGCTCGGTTTCTTACTATTAACCATCTATAGTAGGAAACCCACCAATTTTTTGGGATAGGGGTACCTCAAATCATCCAATATTGCCCATCTATAGTACGAAACCGATCATTTTTTGGGGTCCCCCGATTTCAAGGGATGGGTTGCATGTTGTTTTCAAAGCGTCACAGGCGTTGATCCTGCTGCTCTTCACCCGGGATGAAGGTCATAACTTGAGCTTCATCCAGGCGCCGCGGTTGCGCCGTGTCCGGCGTCGGAGAAGTTGGTGGTTGTAGCGAGTGGATGATGGGTCAACCAACCAACTCATAGGGGATAATCACCAACAACAATGGGGAAAACAATGGTTGATTATAGGGGAACCAGGGGTGCTGCCTTTTGACCCACTGCCGCATAGGACAAATGTTGGTGGTTTCTTAATGGTTTTACAGGGGACTAGTGATTGAATGGCGGTATGAAATACTACAAGGGTTTTATATGGTCTTACAAGGGTTATATAGTCATGTGCACTGGTGAGTACTAGGGGATAGTCAACGAAAATGGTAAAACCATGGTTGTAGACGTAGATGCAAGGTGGGACCCCCCAACAGTACAAACTGGTCTTGACTCTCCATCTAGCTATAGTCATATCTACCATAACTTGATTAGATTATAGACATAGGACATATGTGAATAGAAAGATTATGGTGGGTTTTGACTATGGTGAAGGCATAGACGTACGTGGTGTGGTGAGGATTGATCAGTTTGTGGTTGCAGACATAGATACCTGAGGATTTAGAGAGATATCTATGTGAAGATGTGTGTATGCATACATTTACATACATATTGTTCGCCGATTTGCGAGCACAACCATGGGTTTTCCTAGCTGCGAACAATCGTCAAGAATAGTGAACAATAAAGACCAAGATTGTAGTCCAACGTCAACCAATGTCAGTTTGCCAACAATTCTGAGGGATACAATATGTACGCACGCAGGCACACATGTAGGTTACGCGACTTTGCAATTTCTTTTGAACTCTGCGACCAGAAATTTCTGTTTCACCAAGATCAAAAGGCCACGGGAGACTGGACCAACCCAACTTCTGGTTGGCTGCCCCAGGGTCACTGGTTATACGGTTATACCACCTAGTCTTGTTAGTTCAGACGATCAAACGTTATGCACCAAACATTGATCATACTCAAAATATCTCAAAATAATCTGATGTGGTTGATTTTGTTTGGTTGGTTGCTTGCTTGGTTGGTTGCTTGGACGGGTTTCACTAAACCTGCAACTCAGTACATTCCATGGTGGAAACGTCAGGGGGGCACGACATGTGGCGTGGCACGACATGTGGCGTTTTGTGTTGGCAACGGCTGCGCCTCGCAGAATTCGACGGGCTTGGAGCCAAGCATGTGCAAAAAGCTGGGAGCCCTGAAGGAGCGGCTGCTGTGACCACATCTCAGCAGGGAATACCCGGTGCTGGTAGTCCTCAACCTATTGGGGAAAATCCACTATTTATAGCTGGTTTACCAAGCTTTCTATATATAGATCATGGTGAAAATCAGATTTCCAGGTTAGTTTACCAGAGGGTAATTGATTCGGAACTCCACCGAGAACTTTTTGCAAGCATTTTTTTGGAGGTCATGCACTGTGGAAGCCTGTGACCCATGGATGCTGCCATTGAATCCAATTCCATATAGGTTTTGCCTCTTCTTTTGGACAGGATAGAAAGGAGTGAAACTTTGATTGCGGAACCAAGAACGTATGTAGGGCACAATGGCATGTTGGGTTTACCGACCAAAAAGGTTTGTAGCGTGCGCTGTATTCTGGTTGTTTTTCTTATACACAAACAATTAGACAAACATATGCCATGGCTGGTTGTACCAGCATTGCTAGTCCTAGACCCCTATGGGCTAGTGGTCCCCACCAACAAGGTGAGCATGAATGGGATGGGTTAATCAATTTGTCCTGACAACCATGGTTCTAAGCACTATACGGTGGCTGATGACCCCTCCAACCATGGTGAATGCTGCTAGTCAGAACCATGGGGATACCAGCACCGTAGCAGAACTGCGAGCAGTAGCTGAGGCTTTTGGCGACCCTGTCCATAGCCAAGTGCGACGATGGAAGTGGTCTGGAAGTCATCTCTTGGGGCTCCCAGCGGTTTCTATTGCAGATTCAAATTGGTGGAACCTGTACAATTGGGTGATGCTATGCACTATAACATCTATAACTTGGACAGTTAACAAGTCAGCTCGACTGAATCTCAGGGGAGTTTCTTTTTTGTTTCTTAAAAATGGGGAACTGCAGGAGCCACCGAACATGATGATTCTTGCCAGGGAGATCATCAAGTCACTGGGTAACCCCCGGCCATGTCTGGACACCAATCGGACGAACCTCATATTCTGGCTCTGAACCTCCGAACACTCCATGGGTAGCCACCAGTGTCGAAACGCTGGGCCGTGGGATTTCATATGCACAGTCATCTAAGACAGTCGTTTACGAATGGGAATCATTTCTCGGTCCATCACGGAGGTCCAAAGCCATCCCAAGAATCGCTCACGATTGGTGCTTGTAACTCCCTGCTGGTTGGTGGTGTGATTGACATTTTTTTGTTTCCAATTGTACTACCAATTGGTTGGTTGTTTGGTTGGTTGGTTGGTTGACTCAAGCATATTTTTCATGACGGTGTGGTTCAACCAACCAGCTTGGGATCGTAACTACTATGACCCGGGCCCCACTGCCCATGAGATGATCATCCAAACAGAAAAGTTTGATGGCTGCAGTCTCATCCGTGACAGGTACAAGATCCTGACAAAGACAGGAGATGCCAAGACCATTGAGGACCTTGGGTACGGAGATGCGGTGAACCAATCACTGAACATATTGAAACAGCCGAAGTTGACAGCGTTTCTGGCATTTCGGTTGCTGCTTCCTTGTCACAGTTGAAAGGAATTGACCACGACGGGCAACCAACCCTTTCCCCCAGAGATTACACCCTCCACAAACCCTGGCTTAGGAAGGGACCTATATATGAATTTCAACCAGTAGTCTACCGTGAACTTGATTAATCAAGAAATCAATAGTCACTTTGTTAAGCACTATGATTTCATCGATCAATTCACAGCTACAATCATAAGATGATCTGACAGCTCAATTAATCACACAGTCTTAAACACTAATCAATCAATAACTGTTACTCAATGAATCAGTGAACTTATCATTGAGTCTAGCAGAAGTTAGTCTTGGGATATCAAATGACTAATGAATCACGAATTAACTACCGCTAATCGATCACCAACTCAAAGTAAGTGGATACTCAAAGTAAGTGGATCATTTGTTAATTTTGATTCAGTACTATTGTTACAATGAATCACTTTTAACAAATGATCATTAACTAATGACCATTAACAATGATGAAATTAATGATCAATGATCATTGTTAGTATTGTTACTCAACTAATCACTTATACAATTAGTCACAGTGTTCATAGATCCTCTTGGGAGAAGCTGATCTTGGCCTGCGCTTAGCACAGGATGATGCGACCTTCACGCCCAATGATGGCTTCGTGTATGGGACTCCCAGCTGACCTCGAAGCAGATCGCAGATCGCGGGGATGGCAGTGCTGGCCTCACCAAGGTGTGATCCCTCGTAGTGAGCCAAATGGCTATGGGTCAAGCAGTTAATCAACCAATTTCATGGGGGATGATAACCAACCATTTTATAGGGAAATCAATGTTTAATGATGGGGGAACCAGGGGTACGCTGTTTTGACCCACAGCCAAATTGGAAAGCACCAATTTCTCGCTACTTATTTTCTTGGCTACAGTACACTTCAGTACACCATCTTTATGATACTTAAGATGAGCTGGTCAATGAGCTGGTGAAAACGCTAGTTGATGGTGGATCATACAGTAGAATGACCAGCAAGAATAGGGGATATCACCAGTAATGTTGTTTTTAGATGTGCAGATGTGCAGCGCGCCATGGTGGTTTCCTAGGCAAGTTCACCATGGTTGTACACTTTTTTTGAAGGTGGCTAGATGAGCCCATATGACCATGGCGAATGTTACCAGTTACAGGCACTGGGATGCAAATCCAAATATGGACACACTCAAGTTCACGAGTGCATTCTATTGCACTGGGGATGCCTTTCCACAGTCTTTCTGAATTTACATTTCGGGTTGTCAGTAGATGTCGCGATGGTGTGCTGATCTAGATTTCAAAGTTCATGCTCAAGGCCTTCAGTCCAACACTTAAGGATTCCAAACTGTGCGCACAGCTTTCTGTAGGAAAAATAGCCGCATTTTTGACCGCAGCTGGTCATAAGCAGCGCCTATTGGTACCCGATCCAGCTAGTGTTGTCACATCCCTCTTCTTCTTGATGAACTATTTCGTTTATTTTCCTTGTGCTCCTATTGGGTGAGCATTTTCGGTTTGCTAATCAAGCATTACCTCACTATTCGTTCCCTCTGACAATTTATATATATATATATACATATAGATATGTTGCTATATACATACATATATATATATATATGTATTTATTTATTTAGATTTACAAAAATATATATTTACAATATGTATATATGTATATACATATTTATATTTAGATGCACAAGCATAAATTCGAAGATACATAGATATATATATAATGTATCCATATATATATATATATATGCTGTAGACCCTCCAGAAACCATGTTTAAGTATTTTTTCAAGGATTCCTGATCGTGGTTTTGATATTCACTACCCTCTTAGCCGTTACCCTACAGTAGCCCTATAGCAGCCTGCTAATTTGATGGTTACCAGCCATCAACGGAGAAGGGGTCATGGCTTCACGTGTGCTCAACCACAGGTGCCAGCACAGGAAGATCAAGGTTCAACCTCCGGCAACGGAGGAGACGCACAACAAGGCTGGAGCGCCCAGCCCTGATGGGGTTGGGACCCCATGGTTCTCGATGATCCACTGGAAACCACAAAGCGTTATGGAAAAATCACTTCCTGGATGGCTTGGTATTGAAGCTGCCAAGCACTGTGGTATATCTTGGTATGGTCACATCATGGTCCCGAGAATTAGGTGATTCCCGATCACAAAGTCTCATCTGGGGTTTACATGCTCTTGCTGCTACGTTCCCAGTTTGCTAAAAAAGGAACCCTTCAGGCTGCGCTGCGGTCGAAGTAGCTTCAGTGAGCTGCGTCAGCGCACGTGTTGCAGGAACGAGTTGAAGAAGATCGATCCATCGCGATCGAGGCAGCCATTGTGCGAATTATGAAGATGAGAAAGACGCCAGGAATCCCAGCTGATCTCACGGCGAATGCTGTTGGAGATCTTATCCGGAGGGGATTCATGGTGAAATAACCATGAAATGATCAGAGGTGATGGAGTAACAAGAACCAACACTTGCGCATGTGGTTAACGACAATGGTTGCGAATGTCTAACAATAACCAGCAGTTGGTATTCTCGTCGGTGCTTAATCATCATTCTATAACAATTCAGGTGGTTTCTTAAAATAGTGATATACCCAAATCATCCCATATGCACCATTTATAGGAATAAACCAACCACAACTTTGGGGTCTTATAACTTGAGAAACCACCATTGAAACTATGATCGACGATTATTGACTATTATTCAACTATATGTTGAACATTCATGATCAACATTTAAACAATTGATGATTAATGTAACTATGTCATTATAGTTTCATCATTAGAATCATTCATGTAAATTCATAAGTAACATTATGATTAATTAACATTATTCACAATTGACGCTGTTAGTGCACATTAGCTAACATTAATGATTCTAGAAATGATTATGGAGTCTGTTAAGATGTGAATCATTGAGACTAGCATGTCTCAACATCATTATTTAGTATGATTTAGCTCCATCATGAAGTATTTGTTAAGAACTGGGGGCCAAACAATATCTACATCAAACCCTCAATTAATCACGGACAATGAAGCACCATATTTTTTCTTAGTTATCATGATTAAGCTTCATTATGAATTGCAGTGTTTGCGCACTTCCCCCATTGATGTCGCGCACCTTCAGGCTGAACCATCAGCAGCTGGTGACAGAGGCGTGAGGGGGCCGAAAGGTGTGGAAGGTTGAGAGATGACCAGTGACAGGTGAAGTGGTATATAAGAAGTATATTTGTTTGATTATATAAATAGATAATAAAGTATGTATATGTATGTATATATATATATGTATTTGAATATGTAGATAGATTACATAACCATGAGTTTTAGAACTATGCATATACTGCAAGAGTGAGAAAGATGATAGAACTATGAATCAAATTCTGGTACCCGAAGAATGTCCAAAATATCATTTTGACCGACTAGCTGTAAAATCATCCATCAGGATCAGGTTTCCCAGTTTTTCACGTTTTTTCAAGCATAGAACCTGATAATAATCCAGCCATCTGACCACAAGCTAACGCGGCCAGGTCTTAACACAGCTGGCTTTCTTTAAGCCAAATCCCAAGTTGGTGAAGCAGAGTCCGGAAGCCAAAAGGAGCAGTGCCGGGCGTCATTTCCAGTCGCTACGTTGCCTGTGCTGGGCGATGGAGCACTTGTTGGGGCTGGAAAACATGGCGGAAATGAGCCCCAAGCGTAGCCCAGTACCTTGGTTGCTAGCCACTTCCCCCGTGTCGCTATCAGCCCCTGTAGGATTCCGGATGGCACTCCGTTGTTGCCAAGCACTCATCACCAACAGCTATTCAACATCATGCTGTGTATGCAGTACAGTAGATGTCGGATCCAGTAGACAATATGTATGTGTATATATTATGTATGCATGTGCATATAACATAGATTAATATGTGATCATATAACATGGCTTTACCCAGCTTGCCATAGATACAGCTGTGCATAGCCATGTGTGTGTGTGTGTGCAAATCCTTATCTGACCCAAATCTTAGAGTCCCTGAACTGGTTGATGGGAAAAAGAAAATCCCTCTAATGGATGGTTCTGACCGAGCTTCCGACTTGTATGTTTGCCCCAACTGGGTGTTTCTTAAAACAGGGATACCCCCAAAATGGTTGTTTGATTACTATAAGTTCTTAGTAAAGGATGATAGCTGGGGGTCCCCGTATGGCCCCCATGGCTTGAGAAACCAGCATATAATAGATGTTCAACCAATATCGTTAGTCATTATCCCCCATTATTAACCATGATAAACCACCATGCTTAACATAATAGTAGTTGGTTGTTCGTTCAACCATTACTGTTGGTGATTATCCTCTACTAATCACCGTTATTAACTATAAACCATTACAATCCCCAGAGGGTTCTCACCGTACCCCATCAACCCGTCCAGTGATGTCCCGGATCTCCAGCCACACCCAGGGATCGAGCACCTCATAGAGAGAGAGTACCTGGAACGTGACAAGGACCAGGCCTGCACCTGGCTTCATGGCTGTCGAGCTGACCGGTTGATCGTGGTTCATAGCACTTAATAGCGCTGGTTCATGCTTCATGGTGGTTTGTTCAACCATCCAGTGTAATCATGTAGGTTGAAACTGCCATGAACTGGTTGATGAAATGATATAGCTAGGTTTGTAATTCTGGCTGCAGAAATTTAACATGGTGGTTTATGCCGGTGTTCTATCATTGACCCATCATGGTCAGTGGTGGCTAATGGTGCTTTAGAATCGACCCGCAAATGGTTGAGTACCACCAGTTCTAATGGTTGTTATTTTCAACCAAAAAGATGATACTTTGCAATAGTTGAGTCAGGTAGCCCTAAGCCCTAAGCCACGGGTTACCAGGCAAAAACGGATTTGTTTCTCCACGGTTGCCCAGCGTTTGTTGTTGCAAAGGGTTTTCATCCTTTTCGGGCAAGAGCCTGTTGCTTCATCGAAGCGCAGATTTTCCGCCAGCATGATTTTTGCAGGGTCCGGTTCGGTTGGAGATGGAGCCCAGGTCGGGGTTGAGACTGGAAGGGATCATATTTCCTGCCAGCCTTCAATCATGATAATCCTGCACGCTGGCCTGCTTTTGGGTGGTGTTGGCGTCACCAAGCAGTCCTGGTTTTGGCATGCTGACCTTGCAACATTTCTGGAGAAGCCCATTGAAGGGATTGCTTTGGTGAGTGACATCCCAACAGCTTTAGTGGTTAGGTTTGTTCATGTTTGTTCATCAAAATATCGTAGGGACACCACAGTTTTGAGCATGAAAGACTAGTTGGTAGCTTCAAGCACTTCCTTTTTGCAGTATTGAAAAATGGTTGGTTGACGACGTTTCATAGGGCTTGGTTCAACCACCGACCAGAAGATACCAACGTTGCCACCGGTGAAGGGATTGCCTTGCCAGCGCTGCCAGGCATCAAAATATCGCTACCTGGCGTAGCTCTAGGCACGGTTTGTGGCCAGTGCCGGGCTTGAAAAACGAGGCTTCATTGGAAATCAACGAGGGGCTTGATCATCTATAGTGGCCTACAGCTATACAATCATCATGATCGGATTTTTCTAGCCATCATCATCATCATCATCATCATCATCATCATCATCATCATCATCATCATCATCATCATCATCATTAGGTTCTAGCCATCATCGTCAGTAGAGAACTGGTTTCATGGATTATTCAGCCTGGAAATCAGGTTAATCAGTTGCTTCTCGTGGTAGTTAACGCCGTTATTGGGTTAGTTGTTGATGAACTTCCCTTGAACCAGGTAGCTTGATGACCCATTGTGAGGAACAACATCTTTTTGCCAGAGCTGGTGGGCAACGCCACTGGGATTCGTATCGTAGAAACCATCGGTTTTAACAGGGCATTTTATGCGGATTTTCAACACGTGACACACCCAGACATGGGCGCATCACAGGCATACAGGTGTTGACTTCAGCGATACTGGACACAGTATCAATGCTTTGCTAGGGGGAGTGCATTTGGACTTGTGGACTTGGAATTCTTTGAGGACATGGGGATTTCCTGAAAATCAGGGTACCCCAAAAATGGTTGGTTTATTACTATAAGTGGCTATCATTGGAAGATTTTTGGGGACTTCTATGAGGAGAAACCACCATATCATGATATTGCACACTTCCCTAGTCTCCAATGCCTCTCTGTTCGTTTCATCCCTGCCAAGTCAAGATGTCAACTTCGCCAATGCTCATCAAGTCTTGTTAGTCTTTGTGAGAGTTTCTTATTATGATGAGAAGCATGACTATGAAGGTAATTATGATCATGATAGAGATGGTAATTGATCATAGTGATGAAGAGAATGTGCTCCCTGTGCTGCTGCAGCTACTGCCCCTGATAGTGACAACTAGGATGATTGCAATGATAAGATATTCTTATGTCGCTTTAGACAAACCTACAAACACCCCACATGCAGCGTAAAAAAACACATATTTGGCTGTCTTGGGAAACCGGCGACGGCAGAACTGTTTTGCGCAATATCGCCAAGAATGTAGTAGGTGAACGTTCTTGCTGTCATCATTGGATGTTCACGGGAGGTACATTGTTGGATTTCGACCCTCGCATATTTGCCGTTGGTCGTGCTTGAATGTGCATCCCCAGGGACCGCAAACGGTAACTAACCATCGATCTAGGGTTATAAGCCACCTGATAGGGTTCATGACCTCGGTCATTTCCCAGGGGGAAGTTGTTGGTCACAATCACCATGATCACCATAGATCACAAGAGCCTGCAATGGTATGCGCAGCTCGCATGAGCAACCGCACCCTTGAATTTGAGCCTATCAATCCTCATAACCCATCTACCATTCTTGACCATCAAGAGTTTTAAACCATGATCAACCATGTTTGACCATCACATACAATCAGTAGTTACAACCATGATTAATCATTCGTGTATACTCACTACGGCCAGTAGGTGGAGCAAAGCACTGCTTGGGAATTTTGCCAAACAAATGGGTCAAAAACACTTGTTGACCAAAATTACTTACAAGAAAGAAACTTAGCATGGTTAGCCACTGTTGTTAACCACTGTTGTTAACCACTGTTGTTAACCACTGTTGTTAACCACTCTTGTCAACCATGAACTCAGTATCACGATGGTGCTCGCGCGACCGGTAGGTCTTCCATCACCAATCTCACCCTGAGAGCGCCAGCGGGCCCAGAGTGCAGTTTTCTTGCAGCCCTGGAAAGCCGTTCTTGGGGGTTTTAGGAAGCCACCCATTGAATCACGAAGCCTGAGTTGTTAAGTCATGATTGATAATGTTAAGTAATACTAAAGTTGGTTGCCAAGTTCAGGTTTCACCTGAGCCCTTAAGCCATGTTGTTTTAATTAGAATTGTTCAGTAATCCTATAGTTCTTGCGTGGTAAGTTATACAAGGCTTGACCAAGATATATGATAAAGTAAAAGCATTGTCTTATTTAACAATATGAATAACCAAGAACCAATATATCAAGCCCAGTTTTATATAAAGATGAGCCTTGTTTCTTGAGTGATTAATCATGATGATGCAACATTTCATCAGATTGAGCTGTTGTATCATTACGCGCAATTCCCACCCTTTGCCCCGCAGGGGCAAAGGGTGGGAAGTGCGCGTAATACTAGCAACCATGGTGGGTGTATCCAGCAACCATGGTGGGTCTATCCATCAACCATGTTGGTGGTATCCATCAACCATCCATCAACATTAATCATGTTATCATCAGAACTCATGCTGAACTAAATGTTTCATATTTACAAAATAACTCATTACCAGAATCAAATGTCCCACCCCCGCTGAACTATATGTTTCATATATACAGGAAGCCTTCGGTTCGGTTGGGTTCGGTTGGGTTCGCGCCCGGATCTATGAATCAGATTCCGTTTCGGTTTCGGTTTTTGGTTGCTTCGGTTCGGTTCGGTTCGGTTCGCATTTTTTTCAGTTCGGTTCGAGATCGGTTCCCAGCGTGTCTATTATTTAGAACAAAGGGAGAGAAGGATATTCGTTTGGCATCCCAACTGGCGCCAGTTTCAGGAATAGGCATGTCACCATCCCTTATTTCGGTTACCTCATCTCGGTCACTGCTGCCTTGAGCGGCAACATGAAAAAGCTTTGCAGATAGAAACCGCTACCACAAGGAGCTTAAAAAAGGATGGGAGCCCAGGGCGGGATCGAGCCCAGGGCGGGATCGAGCCCAGGGCGGGATCGAGCCCAGGGCGGGCTCGAGCTCAGGGACTTTTTCTAGATGACCTCGATTTTGGCGTTTTCGGAGTCCGAAACGCTCAAAATCGGGGTCGTTTAGAAAAATAGGCGGCAAGCCTTCTATTTCCATTGCAATGGTTGGCCCCCACCTTAAATTTTATTGCGATATTTATAATTTCCCATAGTTAGGAATAAATCACCCCCAAATCTGCCGGTCGTGGGGACAACGGTTCGGCGGTTCGGTTCCCAAATATTTGCGGTTCGGTTCCTAGCCGGTTCGGTTTCTCGACCGGTTCCTGGCCGGTTCGGTTCCTTCCGGTTCGGTTCGTGCGGTTCGGTTCGGTTCGTAGGCTTACTGCATATGGTGGCTTATCAAAATAGGGGAGCCCGCAGAATCATCCAACGTTAAGAATTTTTAGGGATTTAAGCGGAAACCTTCCATCTTGTGTAGCTATTGCATCTCAAACAATGTTTCCGCAGTTGTCCCTGGTTTAAATTTACCCTCAGCCTGCTGTTTCCTTGGTTGTCAAAAGTGCTTCAATCTTGGACATAATTCCACGTTGGCAGGTTATTGTGTACCAGATTTTCATACATGTGACACGTAAGTATGAGTCTGTACGAGAATGCAACTATCACTATTTTGTCTTGGCGGCTAGAACAGTGTGCCACTCTTCAAGTCGTGGATTGTTGACATGTACACGTATATCGCTGAACTATATGTTTCATATACACAAAAGAACTCAGTACCAGAATCAAATGTCCCACACCCGCTGAACTATATGTTTCATATATACGAAGAACTCATTACCAGAATCAAATGTCCCACCCCCGCTGCACTATATGTTTCATACATACGAAGAACTCATTACCAAAATCAAAAGTCCCACCCCCGCTGAACTATATGTTTCATATACACAAAAGAGGTAGCCCCTGGAGTGCGTGCGGGGCCACCAGGTCCCGCATGATAATGATGATGATGATGATGATGATGATGATGATGATGATGATGATGATGATGATGATGATGACGATCATCATGATGATGACCATGGTGATGATGATCATGATGATGATAATGTTGCTGATGATGCTGATGATGATGATCCCGTCACTCTTGTACCTGCGGGGCAAAGGGTGGGAATTGCCCGTATCATTACCATGCAGTCTTGTTCTTGCTCGAAGATCCAAGCTTGGCTGAGCCGTGGCTCGGCTTGCCATCCATAGCTACCAAGTTGGGTTCAGTCGCAGTTGCTGATGCCAACTGTTCATCATCACCCTCAGATTGTTTGTGCTAAATTAGTCCTCGTGTGATATCGCAAGCTTTCTGGGGGTTGTTCAAAGGTGCACCCAGGAAGTCTGAATGGTCAAATTGATGTGCATAGCTGCAAGCTTCTATGCAGTACAGCACAGGTCCCATGTCCTTAGCTCCATCACCCATGGTGGCCTCCAGCTGCTTGTTGTTTCCCCGAACCCTTCTGATCATTTCCAGAAAGCCTTACGGGTCCCTCCGTGTGTGGATATTCCCAGGTGGTGTATTTAGTTTTGTGTGCGGGGCTTATGTCTGGGTTCAAGCGGCCGTTACCCTACATGCGTAGGCCACTGTAAATATCCCCACTTTGGTGTGGGAGAAATGTCGGTTGCCTATCAGTTCAGCAGTTCATTGCAGACAATGGTTGTGAGTTTCAGGCTGACTATTTTTGGTGCCGCTCAATCTCCGTTGGCCGTGAACCGCTAGTCATGTTTAACTTCCAATAATGAGATATCTTGGGCCGCAGATCTGTTTGGTTGCTCCACTGATTGTTCATCGACTAGCGGGCATGTGACACGCCATAGTGGGACCCCCAGTCAACCAATGGTGTCCATCCGCAAATGATCATCTTTTGGTGGGGCCCATTGGTCACCCACCATGGCTGGGCACATATGGCTGTGAATACCCTGCATCCCTGGCTACCAATTTTAGAGCCACAACTGCACTGTTCGTCCATGACCCTTGGCTTTTGGCTGGTTAACTGCTTGACCCGGCTCGCCAGATAGTTGGCAGATCCAGTATTCTTGTTGGTCATCAATCATCATTGTATACTGTAATCATTACCATCATTGGCCATATTGCATAATGATTAACCATTAATAGTTGCCATACATCATTATCATTAACAATCAGGACCTAAACATTATTGCGGTCATTAACCACTATTGACTATGACCAGCTATAGTATGAATCACTATTGAACATCATAAACCAACTATTGTCATCATCAACCACTATTATTAACCATGATTATATAACCACTATTAGCCATGATTCACCAGCTCGCTACATAACTCCGCTATGGATCAAACCGCGATCAGCTTTCAACTGGTGATCTGCGGTTAACGTGTCAGGTTGCAGATCTGTAGTCCAAAGGTAAGGGCACCTTCCAAAGGTTTGGTTGTCCCCTTTGGACAATGATGGGCTATCATTAGCCATCCTTTTGCCATCCATTGACCATGCATTAACCATCCATTGATGGTGGTTTGTGTATAACATCCCGTGAACCATCCATTAACCATCCATACCTTCATGGTTGCCTCGCTATCATTTTGACAAATGATGTTTAGCATCCAACAATGCTATTAAGATAATCAGCAAAAACCAACCATGATAAGGATGGTTGATGGTGAAAGACTTGCTAACGGTTCATTAATTCTGAATATTGATGAATTGAAGATACACATTCAAAAGCACATTTTGGATATGGGTTCGAATTACTATGCAGGGTACGAAAGTCCTTTCTGTTTTATCAATCCTTTTGTTGAGCTATGGTTGGGTGTCAGTGTAAAGATACATACATCCTTTTATTGGTAATTTTGTTTTTGTTCCTTATTGATAAACATGTAGTCTATATGCCACTATCCTTTTACTTGTAATTTTGTTGGGCTATCAGGCTATCATCCTTTATATTGACCATTACAGTAATAAACCATGATAAACCATAACAAACCAAGCATTTTTAGGGTTCCCAGTTTTAAGAAATCCTCATGTAGTACGATTTTTGGATGTTTTCACTCAGGGATTGTGCTGTGCTGCATGCTTCCCTGGAGTGCGGCAGTGCATTTAGATCGCCAGACTGAGCGAATCACCTGAAGATGTCACCGGGCACGGCCCTTTTCGGCGTTGTTGATCGCGGTGTCCTCATGGCAGTGACCGGTGTAAAAAAACCATGGGAACATCAACTACACAAGTGGGGCAACCACATCGCAACATCAACTTTCGGGGATGAAGGCAAGACTGAATGGAGATTGTGCAAAATTGTTAACCAGCAAAATCAACCTGTGATGTTGAATATGAGTCAGTGCCCCCTGTCACGTCAGTGCGTGGCTGGCGTGGCCCGCTCCATCGAGTTACGCCCCCCAGTGCAGAAAGAGGAGCAGCTGACGGGATGGCCTCAGTGCTACTTGTGTTGGTGGATTTAGAATGGCCAAGTCTAGTTGGTGCTTTTGAACATTTGTTTCCACAGTATTGGCTAATTTTGGCATGTTAGTTAGGTAATTAGATAGACTGACATTTTTCCACAGTACTAGTGTTGGTTGGTGATTGAGTGGTTGATTGACTAATATTCATCCAATCACTATTCATCATTGCGTAACCTTTAGCAATAGTTGAAAATGGTTCGTAAACTGTTGCTTAGTCAACCATTTGTCCAGTAATGTTCAAACTTGCTGGTTTGGGATGGCGGACCTAAGCGCAAACTAATGATGAATCTCAGTTGGACGCGAATGTTGATGGATAATACTTTGGAATGGTTAATGAGCAACAGTGACCCTGGCCATGACATTTTCTGGTGGGTGGTTTGATGGACATTTTTTATTTTCCTCAATATGAACCACGGGTTGGTTGTTTGGTTGGTTGGTTGGTTGGTTGGTTGGTTGGTTGGTAGACTTACGCATATTTTTCATAGGGGTTCAACCACCAACCAGTCTTGTTGTGAAATACCAAGTGGTAGCCGCTAACAACGGCTGTGCTATATCAGGATTCCCTGGTGAAATGATACAGCAGGATTAAGGATAGCCTCATTCATGGTGATTACGTAGCTACCAGCAGACATGTCACACACACACAAACATGCACAAAATCTGGGAATATGATATCAGAATACATATCGCATGCCTCGAGAATGCAACTCAGCTGGCTGGAAAATGGCTATTCCCTTCCCAGCCAACCATCTAGAAATGGCGGATGATCCAGCTATAATGGATTACCAGAGGGTTCATTTTGGTGAAGATGGCAGATCCATACCACAAGTTGGAAAGTTAAGAATGGCATCTTCTGGTTTACTTGTGGCAAGCAACTATGCAGGAATGGTCCACTATCAAGGTTAACAACTATTGATA
>VSDK01012389.1:93128-105484 GCA_009767595.1 Symbiodinium kawagutii
AGCAGGAATCAGTAAGTGAAGTGAATTCAACCTAGGGCCAAGAATGAAGTGAATCCTCTGAGGATGTTCACCAATGCCCTTTTCCGTAATGCTCACATAGGAATTAACCAAATTATTCACCCATTGAAAATTACCTATGTTACTCAATAATGTTGCTAACCAAATGATGTTCACCCAAGTTATTCACCAATATCCATGTATTTGGTGTCAGTCATTTCCACTCACATAGGTGTGGATTCAGCAGCCGTATCTTGGAATGTCAACTGATCCAATCTTTTTTTCGGCCAGAATCACATCACTTGAAGAATGCAACGTGTTGAAACCTCAGCAGGTTGCATGCTTCTGTGGCAATGGGTCAATATTAACCATCAATTTCTTTTGGGGACAGTAACCAGCCATAATAGGGAAGACAAAGGTCAATGATGGCACACCAGGAGTACAGGGTTTTGACCCATATGATGCAAGGATAAATGCGATGACTATGACTGTGACTTGCAGCAGATAGAACTACAGGAGCCAAAAAGGATCAACTTGTGACTGGGGAGGTACCACTTTGAAGGGTACAGCCACCATCAGCCACCACATCTGAGCCTTGTTCCACAGAGGCCGAGTGTCATGAGCCTTGGCTCAAGCGTAGGTGACGTCAAACACGTCCATGTCAATTTGCAATCTCAAAGTAAGAAAATCATTCCGGGTCTTGCCCTTGCAATCAGTTGTAGCCATTCGCTGACATTTTGTCCACGCTTTCAGTGACGACTTTCGGAAGCAGAGCCGTGCCAGTGCCGACCCAAAGTTGGTTGGCGGATCATGAATGGCGGATGAGTGGCAAGAGGAGGTCAGCACCTCCGGACCTGCAGCAGTTGAGCGGCCATTTTTTGAGCGGCCTGATATAACAAGGTTCGACCATCAATGATTCGTACCCGATATCAACCCCTATGATTGGTCGTTTCCTCCATTAAGAATGGTCATAACTTTTGGAGAACCACCATTTATATATATATATATGTGTATATATATTTTCTATATATATATATATGTTTATACCATTACTGGACAAGCCCACAAGCTTTGGAAGGTATCGAAATCAGAATTCAAGATTCACCGTCCGGAGCTGCATCCAGAATTGTGCATTCTAACAGATGTAGATGGACTATCAACCTGTAACAAAATTCGTAACGTACTCATACCTGGTTGCATATGAAAGTTGTGGACATGCAGGTTAGCAAGAAGATCATCCACTATGTAATCTATGTAGGTAATATTGACAACAAGACAACTAGAGTTATTTTCTCATTATGAACGGCAAATTGATCAGGTTGTTAGTTTGTAAAAACACATTATGCAATTACTGTAGTTATTAATAACTGATTAATGATCACTGATTGATCTTATCATTAATGGGTCTTTAGTCATAGCACTATTAGCCATATCAACACGTTTTATCATTAATGACATGGTAACCAGATCATTATTGATAATATTCACGAGGTCATTGATAATTGTATTACATCTATTATCTTAATTGTCAATGACAATTATGTCACTATGTCTTAATTATCAATGATGAATAATTGTCTTGCAATTATTTCCATCATCCTTGGTCAATGATTGTTAATAACAGCATGCTCTGGCAAGCTAAGAAGTGGATAATCCCACCATTTATGCAGGCTTTACCTATGGCAATTTTTAGCTGCCAGGTCAGTTTCCCAGAGATGAATTGTCTTGCGTTTTGTGCTGTCATGCAATGCCATGTCCTTTTTTCACCGTGGCGTTGTTGGGAGCCAGGTCTTGCTGTCACCTGTCGGCCATGAAGCTTTCAAGGTGGTAAGCAGCTTGAGCAGTTCGTTGAGCGTTCACCTGAATGATTCATGAGAATGTTTGATGAACTGCTGTTGAGTGATGTAATCAATCTTGAGGATTGGTAGTGATAATTAATGGGAACTGCTGTTTCAAAACTCATGAATCATTGGTGATTGGTAATTCATGAGAATGTTTCACCAATTACCATTAATTCTGATGAACAATCATGAATGGTTGGTTGAATTCATCATGAAAGTGGATGAATGGTTGGTAATTGATGGTACATGATGAATCGGTGGTAAAACTGCTGGTTACCCGGCTATTGATGGTTGATAATGGTTGATGAATATTTGATATGAGTGGTTGATCACTGATCATTGACGGTTGATGAATGTTCATTACAGTTGATGATGGTTGATAAAAGGGTTAATGAATGCTTGATGAGTGGATGACACTGGTTGACAATTGTTGATACTAGTCAATGATCATTGATAATGGTTGATGAATGGATGATGAACCGTTGATGATGGTGATGGTTGTTGAATGGTTGATGATAGTCTACGGTGGTTAGTTGATGGTTAACTGCTGGTTGACAATGCTTTTTAATCGTTGAGAATCAACATTTGATCGTGGGCCAATCATGGTCAAGGGCTGGTTGGCTGAAGCCATGGTTGATAGTGGTTGATTATTGATCGCAGTGTTAATCTTTAGTTGGTTGATAGGGGATGATCATAGTGAACATTTGGTTGGTCATTTGCACCACAGGAATCTACACGGTGGTTGGAAGCAGCATTTTCACTGCAATCTGAAGGGTGGGTGAATGGGACCGGCCGTCATCGCGGGATTGGAGACAATCAGTTCATATGGTTTGTTTCCTTGTGCAAATAGATTCTAGAAATTTAGATGAAACATGAAGTGGAACTTCCTCTTCGACCAAGTGCAGTCGCAAACGCTTCGACGGGAGATCACGACTCGACTCACATCAGTTTGGTTCGCCGCCACTTGCGAGTTGCATAGCCACTTGCGAGCTGCACAAAGGATCCTATTTGTTTATAACTATTAACTACTGTAGCCGTAAAAAACGCGATGTACGACCATAAAAAGTAACCAAGCAAAATCATCACAAAAAATATTTGCATAATGGTTACTGAATGGATGACCTTCGATTTAGTCTCTTTTGGAGGCCTCAAATGATCCTCAGCTAGTGGTGGGAGTAAGATTGCCAAGGTGTCTCTCTTTGGGGCCAACCTCAGATGATTATCCTCCACTAGGTAATCCTCAAATGATAATCCTCAGTTAAGTATCCTCCAACCATGATATCCCCACCTGATAATTGCCATTATCATCTGAGATTGCCATTGATAATCCCTCAGTAATGGCAACCATAATCCTTAAATGATAATCCCTAAGGAGATTGCCATTAAGTATCCCCACCTCGGTAATGGCAATCCTCCCTCGGGGGGCCGGTCCATGCATCCGCCAGGTCCGTATTTGTGAGTTGCCAATGGCGGATGGCGCCCTGGTGCAGCGATGACCGACCGGACGGCCATGGAGGTAACGTCGGAGATGGAAAACATCGGAAGTTTCCATCAGAATTAGTTGGTAGTTACCATTTGTTGAGCATGATTTATGGTGAATCGTGGACAATTGTGGTTACTGAGCTGTGGCTACCATTGGGCTATGGGTCAAGCAGTTAACCAACCAATTTCATGCGGGATGATGACCAACAATAGTAATGGGAAAACAATGGTTAATGATGGGGGAACCAGGGGTACAGGGTTTTGACCCACTGCCATTTGTTGAGCATGATTTATGGTGAATCGTGGATAATTGTAGCTACTTAACTTAGGTGAATATGGGCTGTGAACCCAAAACCATCAATAGTTGTTTACCAATATCATTAACTAATTGGTCACTAATCACTACGATCAATGAACCAGGATTCAATATTTGAAAGTGGAAGTTTCCATGATTGTAGATAGTTTATTAACTGCTTTAAACCATCAGCATTGTTGACCATTGCTACTGACAATAGGGAACAGTTATTTGCTTGGCTAGTCACGCTATTTGCCAATAAAATGAAGAATCTTGGAAACAATCAGTGCTGAAGATGAAGATAGCTCCTATCGCCGAACAAGCATGTCCTGGATTTCGATGGCGGGCCCCGCACATGTGGCGGTGCCCAAACATGGCTGAAGCACGCATGTTCCAAAGAAAAAATGGCCGTGTTCTCATGGTCCCTCATGTACCATCTGAGTAGTTTGATAGTAGTTATCATTGATACAAATCATTCCCGATTGAGATACGTTTTCCTACCGATCTCATTCAGTGGCAAGTCTCACTTGTCAACGAGTGCGAAAGTGCGAAACTGTCATTCTTGATTGTTCTTGGATATATGGTGGTTTCTCAAGATAGGGGTACCTCCAAATCATCCCACATTTTCCATTGTTTCTTAATAAAGCATAATTTTTTTAGGGTCCCCTATGGCTTGAGAAACCATCGCATATTGTCCATGAATCAAGGGATAGAGCCGCTATAACACCCTAGTTTCAACTGGAATCGCATAGGGCTTTTTTTGGTGGCAGGGGGGAAGTTCCATTTGTACGGATGAAGACCGATCGATGCCCGGCATGTTCCAATTTCCCATCTGGTTGTGAGATTTTGAACACCCTGCACAATACCCATACCTTGACGACCGAAACGTGAAAGAATCAGTCGGCTCCCAATTGTTATACTGTAGTTTTACTATTGACATCTTCTGACCATCTAGGAAAAGATGCGAACTATGAATGTACCTGGTTGACTGATTTTGAATGGCAGCTTCATATGGTGATTTCTTAATAGCTGTGGGTACAACCAGTTGTCACTTTATAGTAATCATTTATAGTAGCAAACCAAGAATATCTTTGGGGGTTCCCTGTGGCTTGAGACACCCCCACATTGATCAACCACAATCACAAACAGCCAGTGATTTGTCAGAAAATATGTTGAATTCACAGCTGGATCTTCCATTCCGGGTTGGTTTTTGTTGGTCATTCAATCCTATTCGCAGCCACAACCATGAGTAACCACCGACAACCACAAGTAATCATCATGAATCATGAGCCTTATACAGATAGAAGCTATATCATGATACGGTATACCTCCTATTCTTGGTGGTCACTATCCCCCATGATCAACCATTAGCCATTGTTGATAATTCATGATTAGTGGCGGTTGTTCATGATTACTGCTGGTAAATAGTGGTTAAAACAAGCTAAATTGACCTTAATGACCATCAATATCCTATTGGCCATTACTAGCCATTCATATCCGATTGGTCGATGTATCAGCCAATACAACGGTTATTTTATAACACTAGTGACCACCAGTAGAGTAGCCACTAATAAACACTATGTTTTGCACCATTAGTATATTCAATACCCGAATCTATACCAATGATAAAACCTATATATGGGGGTACTCCCAAATCATCCAATAGATCAATAGTTAGTAGCAATAAACAATCCACTTTGGGGGTCCGCTATTTTGAGAAAGCAATATGTATAGATACATCGAATATATCATTATGTACTATTCGAGTAGTATATTCTATATACAAAAAACAACCATACTGGGTTATGGGGATATATTATAACATCACTGATTTATAACAATAACAACTACAATTCAGTACTATAACAACCATCACCGATTTCATATAGAGCCCAGGTTGTTATTTGTATATAGAATGGTGTTATTGTAAAACCATTGTCCATGGTGTGATAACCTGGATGTTATCACTAAGCGCAGTTGTTATCACTGCAACCAGTTATATAGAATGGGTTATCCATGGTGAAATCAGTGTAAAAAACATGGTTATCACAACCAGGATGATAAATCACAAATAACCATTAATAGTAGTAGATTTCACTAGAACCAATACAAATATGATAAAATTGGTAGTACTATACCATATCACTGAGAATATCCTGGTTGTTATTGATCTCATTGATTATCATGTTATGATATCAACCAATATATTACTAATAATCATTTCACTAGAACCAAATACTGTAAAATATTATTACCATTGGTATTATATCACAAAACAATATATTTATCAACCAATATATTACTAATAACTGTAAAATCCTGGTTTTACTCCATTGGTCTTCGCCCAGGCGTCCACGCTTCGACGGGATGCCAACTTTGGTCCTCCAGCATCATCATGGCTCGGCATCTCATGGCCAGGTGCCGTGGTTTTCCTCGTGGCCGCGATGCTCCTCGTGGTGCCATGGGCATGTGAAGCCCTTGGTTTATAGCGGTGAAATGTGGGTTTGTAATGGTCAACTAGTGGTGAAGCCCTGGTTTATAGTGGTTGGAACTCGGTTTAGAGTGGTTGGAACCGTTGGTTTATCAGGGGATACTAACCAACAAGACTGCATGGTTTATTACTATAGCAGTTGATATGGGTTGATACACTCAGGAAATTTGACATGGCCATGGAAAATCAGAATAATTTCAGAGAAACCCTGGGAAATGATCCATTTATTTTCCATTGCCATGTTAAATTACTTGAATCATGTTTCAAAAGGGTTGATGCACCTATGAACCAAGTTGCCACTGCCAAGGTACTGCAAAAGCATCATACCTAAACAATGATGAGTCAAGTTGGACCAAGCCAACTGAAGAATACATACTACCAATAAGAAACCATACAGAATCATCAATTGTGATCAGCCAATACGATTGCTCAGCAGCCACTGCCACGGCACGTGTTTGACGAGTGGGGCAGCCGCAAGGCCTCATTTGATCGAGCGAAAAAAGGTTTTGGAGGTGCAACCTGGTGGGGAGGGTCGTATGCCAGTAGAATCTCAAAAGTAGCCATGCAGCAAGACACAGTTAGATTGACTAATTAATTCTGGTCAGTCACTGGTAAATCCTGGTTCATCCTGGTTATTCATGACTATACTCTTGCTGAATCCTGGTAGATCCTGGCTGTACTTATGATCATGATGGATCGCGGTCGGTCAAGGGCATGAGCTCTGACAGCAGCGTGACATCCAGCGATGCACTTCATCGCTGGGCGCCGTTGCGGATTCAACCACCGAAGCAGCAGTAGATACGTTGACTCCTTATAGTTGTCAACTCCTCCATACCGTTGGATATTTCTAGTATCATTTGGTGGTTTATTTAAAATGGGGGACCCCAAAAATGGTTGTTTTTAAGTGAAAATGATGAATAAAGGATGATTTGGGGGTACCCCTATTTGGAGAAACCACCATATGAATACGGAAAAGGGACAAACACGTGCATTACTACAGCGCCCTGCTCTCCATAAATATGTTATGAAATGATCCTCTGTTCATAGCCATCACTGGCCGTCGTAGAAGACATATGACAAACCTTGACCAGGCGCTCGACAGATTTTCTGCTTGATGGTTCCCCCATTGTTTAGATTTCTCGGGCTTCTACAACTGCAAGCTACGTAGTGGCTCATGGGTTGACAATGGTTTACAATGGTTTACAATGGTTAACGGTGGTTAATAGTGGTGAATAGTGGTTGATAGAAGGTGATAGAGGTTGATAGTGGTTAATGATAGAGGATACTAAGTAACAATAGTGCTTCAACAACTGGTTTGTCCAGTTCGCCATGGTGTAACCCCCCTTGTTAGTCTTGCGCTTCCCCTGTGAATAGTGGCTATTGTTGGATGGGTAGTACCACCATTCATGAAGAAACCCGTACCTACCTGTCAACTGGTAGTTGCCGTTGTGCCCTACTTGTGCTCAAGAACTCACCAGCAGTTCTGGTACTTTTTCTTGTCAGTCGCCGCAGGGTGCTGTCCTTGTCGTTGGCCCATGTTTGCCTGTGAGCAACTGGACTTGGTGACGATTGAGACAGACAGGTCGTGACAGACAGGTCGTGGCCGAATCTAAGGACAAGGAGGATGTTATTCGCTTTAAGCGGGAAGATTTATGCAAAGACTTCTGACTGTTCCAACAGAATGCTTCCACGGAATCCAAGGAAGGTTTTGATCAAGCCGATGATTTGGATCGTCATGTGCAGAGGTAGCCTTCAAGAGACTCTGTTTGAAATGCAGAAATCTTCAACGCAAAGAGGCCAGGCAACCTTGCGGCCCTTGCGGACTGACAGCAGCTTTCGCCAGTCTTGATGTAATTGCAGTCAGCATGGATCCGATTTTGGTCCCTGCTGTGTACTTGAAAAAGTGTGTCAATCTGGCTGATAGAATCTTAGAACCAATGACCTTTATCTCTTCATGGTCCAGGAAGAGGTGTAGGTCGTTGAGATATGTTGAGATCTTTTCAGCCGGGCGTCTACTTATTTTGACGTGGTAAACTCGGCAGTGAAACACCGTTGTTGGGGTATCCATTCTCTTTTGCAGCGCGATAGGTCACTATTGAGCTTACCGCCCTCGAATCTATTTGCCAGGAGCATATTTTCAATGATCTGGAAAAGATAGGAAAAGTATCGTTACGGATTTTGCTCCTTGTTATCTACCAGTCCGGATGGCACTGCCAAAATAAGGTGATGCCAATGGGGCTGGTAGATAACAGGGGAGGCATCACCTTTCCTTCATGGACGTTGGATGTACACATGTCTCAGGCAGAGGCATCTCCAAGATCCCTGCGATTGGTTCTGTCACGCCGTGAAAAGAGCCGAATAGCAAGTTTCACGTGGGCCAAAGGATATACGTTCACTATGCAAGGCTAGAACCATATTTTAAAGATGTTTGGATGATCTGTTGACGACTCAGAAAACCTGACTCAACAAGTCGGCAGGCTTTCTAATTTATAGTTGCTTGTGAACCACTGCGTTTGATTTTGCTTGAATTTGTGGATAATTGTCATTCACCCTTCATCAGCCATTGTCACTGATTTTGTTGTCATTGATGTTGTTGTTGCTGTTGTATCTCCACGAATTATGCACTTTTTTCAGGATATGGTGGTTGCTCAAAATGAGGGACCCCCCTCTTCAATTTTTGCTGGGTCTTTAGCTGTGAAATAGAAACAGCCAATCATCCTTTATATGAACCATTCATAGTAATAAACCAACCAGAACTCTGGGGTTCCTTATTTTGAGAAACACCATATTGGCCTTATTGTTGCTTATTGTGCCAATTATCAATCTGTTATTAATCAATCTAATTTTAACCATATAAAAACGTCATCATTTTTATTGTTCAAGACATAGCGATGGCACCACAACCAGCCGCTTGGTATCACGGGTCGTTTCACAATGGCAGGTGGGTGCCGGTTGCGGCTTACTGGGCATGGCGGTGGCGCGCATGGCAAGGCGGAGATGGCAGTGAGTTGCGTTGCGAAAAGATGGCTTCCAACGAGTTTCCAGAATGTCTGGGGTCATCATGGTGAATCATGGTTTGTAGTAGTTAAAACATCGTATCATGATTGATTAACAACCAATGGTTAACTCTGGCTCAGCATGGTTAATTAATAGAGGGCAACAAGACACTATGATTAAGTAGGGTTGAGAATGGTTATCATGGCCACTGATAGTGGTAAATGATGATCATTGCCATTCTGTTAATGAAGGTTGATCATGTTTCTGGGGGTTTTGGCCGTGGAGCATCAATTAACATGTGGATGGTTGGTTGACTTGTGCACAGAGAGGGGTGGTTCAACCACCAACCAGTCATCATTGCTCATGACTATGAACCCTGCTGAACTACTGTTCACCATCATGAGCCTTCAATGGATCATCAAATATAACACATAACTGGTTGGTGGGTTTAGACATTTTTTCCCGAGTGATTAAGAGCAAATGGTTGGTTGGCTCATATTTTTCATAGGTGTGGTTCAACCACCAACCAGATAATGACTATCAATTCGCCATGCTCACCCATCATTACACTGGAATAATCTAACATGGCACTGGAGAACAACCGATTGGTGGATTTTCTCGCCAGCTATGTTAGACTGGCTGGTGGTTGGGAGGGAGCGATGCCCCCTTTGAAGGGGGAGCCAGTTGGAGCTACCAGGTGCAATCCCCTTCAACTGACCCAACACTTCCTCGACATCAATCGTTGGGGGATGAATCCTAGCATTTTCCAGTGCCATTCGATCCTAGAGGTCAACCTAGACACGTCTTGATCCCGCAATCATATCGCCAAAGTGGGACTCTCAAAGCGATACGCCAGAAACACACAGAATGCTGGGATCTTAGGGCATCCTGCCAACCTTCCTTGTGCAAAAAAATGTCAGAGAACATCTAGACCAATACCTCTTGGCCCAACAGGTCAAGCCTAAACAAATTCCGAAGTTGACCAGACCTTTTAGCCTCTCCATAGAGTTTAGCCATCCGATCCGTCCAGAGGATCAAACATTTCTTAACTTTACCAGGCGTAAGCTCTGGAAGTCCTTCCAAGCCGCAGCAAGCAAAAGGAAGTGCGGCTCTCTCAAAACCCCTACTAGGGAAAACCGGCTTCGGGTCCCGACAGCTAAGGGACCAATAAAATTTCAAAAGCCAAAAAATGCATCCAGATGAGGGGGAATCTCATCCACCCTAATTAACTTAATGCCCTCAACCCGTAGCTCGCAGGGATCGCGTAGGGTTTCACATTGGTAGCTCCTATCTGTTCCCAACAGTGGGGTGAGATTTATTTATTTATTTATCGGTCTCACACCAACAACCGTCTGCGCTGGAGCTACCAGGAGTGCCCGTTCACTAAATGGTAGTAGAATACGAGAGGGTAAGGTGGTTCCCGTTCAGAACTTGTCGCTGGCACTAAGTTCGACGCTCATCACGGATGGCGATGAGGAGGTGTGGCCTTCGTAGATGAACGTTGGGTGCGTTGGGTGTGTGGATCTTGGGTGATAGTGTAGTTATAAGTGGAGATATTGGGATATTAGTGAATTGTTAGTGGATAACCAGCAAGGGTAATGACCATCAATGTTGTTTTCATTTATGGTTGAGAATGATGAATAATCATGGAAAATGGTTGACATGGTTGGTTGATCGTGGTTGATGATAGTCATTTGAAACTAGTTTTTATCAGTGCAACATGTCACCAGTGGCTAGTCGACCTCACTTCCCAACAGCTTGGCGCACAAGATTCCCATGACTCATGGTGCTGCATTGAGATCCCAACCAACCAACAGCGACCCCCGTTGCGACCAACGTTGCGACCCACCTCAACCACCCTGGCCGGCCTGTCGTGAGTCAAGCCGCCTCAGCTGGAAAACGGTTGAAATCCCAACAGTTGCGCCTCTCCCATGAAGGTGTCCTTATAAATTCGCATGCCTTGCCCCACCCTTCCAGTTACCTCTATAATAGGTAACCAACCTCAAGCAACTATGGTAGAAACCAGCTGGTTGCCTACTATTTCATGGTAACTGGAAGCATAGGGTTGAAATACACAACATTCTTTTAAAATCAATTTTTAGTGGGAAAATGGACGGCCAGATTGTTGTTGGCCATTGTTGGTTCAGTGTTGCAATGAACCATCATCAACAATGACCATGAACCATCCAGTAAGCACTATCAAGAACCATCAGCCATCATCGACCATGACTAGGGTTCACTATCATTGACTTTGGTTGAATTGATTGATTGGATCATCAGCCATCATTGACCTTCATCAACCATCAACCTTCATTCACCATGGTATTGCCATCAACCATCATTGATCTGGTGGCACCATGTTTTTTTCGCTCCAGGTCGTGCCACCCCAGGCTCTCCCCATCATTGAAACGTCGCGGACAGCCCCGCCCCGTTCCGCAGGTGGTACGGAACCTGGTGCGGAACGTGGACTTGAACAGGCGCCACGGTGCAGGAGAGGTGAGCCATTGAGCAAGTTGCCCTGCCAGGGTGGGGTCCCCAGTTACCATTTAAGTTGGTTAATAAGCCATTTAACTATACCGGGGGGTAACCAAGTGGTGATATGACTAGGAACTAGGGGAACTACTGGTTATAAGGTGGTTGAACAAGCTGGTTATATCTTCCATAACTAGTACTTTCCCTGCGTTGTCTCCGATTCTCACAGTCACAACTCAGCCCGGGTTGCGAGGGGAACTGGCTGCTGGTTGGAGGCGGGTTGTCATCGGTTCTGAAATCCTCCAATAGTTGGGAATTAACATTCATTAGTCTTTGTAAGGATTGTCAAGGCTTTCAATAGAGATGATGATCACTGTCAACATTCGATTGTCAACCAATGTTCTCAATTGCTGCTCTCCGCTATGGACAACCATCATACGTTAAACATCATTTTCCGTATCAAATAAACATCACTAGCCATTCTGTGACTCATTGGACATTATTATCTATGATCAACCATCATCATGAACCACTATTGTCCCATGATGTTGTTGACAAGCATTAAGAACGATGGTTAACTAGTATTCACCCTTAACCATCATCATCATCATCGTCATCATCATCATCATCATCATCATCATCATCATCATCATCATCAACGTGATCATCATCATCAACGTGATCATCATCATCATCGTCGTCGTCGTCGTCGTCATCATCATCATCATCATCCTCCTCGTCGTCGTCGTCATCATCATCATCATCGTCATCGTCGACTTCA
>VSDK01012389.1:108516-133411 GCA_009767595.1 Symbiodinium kawagutii
ATGATGGGGAACCAGGGGTACGGGGTTTTGACCCACTGCCATATTTATCGGATTTTCTCGGTGTATAGGTATAATGATAGCAATGCAAGTGATAAAATGATACAACAACAATAGGAACAATTGACCGCAATCAATTTGCAACCAGCAGATGACCAAGAAGACTGAACCACCGTCTGCAGCGGTCTTCGGCGCCGCCGTCAATGCCGTGACCACCGTCAACATTTGACGACAACAATGAATTGAAACAACACCCAACAGCCAAAAGCAACCAACAACTAACAACCAACAACTAACAACTGACCAGCAACCAACAACCAAACAACACCCAACAACCAAACAGCAACCAACCAACAAGCAACAAGCAACAGCAGCCAACAATCTGGCTTTGTCAACGCCGCTCTCTAAGACGGCAAGGTGGTGATTTCTGGCGAAACATGATTTGGTTCCGAGCTGTTTTCGCTGGTGTTGAAGGAAATAGGGGCTGTGGTCCATATTCGCGGTCAACTACAGGGGGATCATTATGATCGGATTACAAGAATCCTATTCAGGAACCCATGAACAGGATAGCAACATATCGAGCATTGAGGAGCACCAGGTTTTCACCACATCTCAAGCGGTGGTAGTTCCGCTTCACTTTTGAAGCCCGAATCAGTGAACTTCCGCAGATTCTCTGGCAGCCTGATTTGGGCCGAATCACTTCGTTCCTTTGTTGGTCTATCAACATGCACATGCATATATGCAAATATGGTGGTTTCTCAAAATAGGAAAACCACAAAATGGATTCTTAATTACTACAGATGGTTAATAAACTGGATGATGACTGGGGTGTCCCCTAACCACCCATATACTGCATATAAAAAGCACATACGCCGCACAAAAGTTATCATCACTTTCTTTCGTGTGTTGGTATCACTTGCAACAGTTCTTAGTGCTTAGTCTGACCTCGTGACGTGGACATTCGGAAGCCTCAGTGTCCACCACAATGGGACATCAGCCATGCCTAAGTCTGCCTAAGGGCTTCTTGATGGGGGTATCTACCTGTTTTCTTTTAGAAATGGGAACCCCCAAGTTATGGTTGGTGTATTCATGGTTGGTTAATTAGCAATGGTTATTAACCAGAGGACAATGACCAATTATAGGGGGACATACCAGCCATAGCCATAATGCTTGCTTTATTACCATAAGTGATAACACTCTTGGATGATCTAGGGTTATGCTTGTGACTTGAGCAACCACTACCTGCAAAACATCCGGACGCGCCCGAAAACAGCAAAGTTCGCCATAGGCGCACCCGACCTTGTTCCTTACACTGCATCGTGGTGTGTAGCTAACTCACAATACGAAAACAACAATATCAATATGCATAGATATGATATATACCTCCATTTCTTGTCACTATCACTATTACTACTATCACGATTTATCATCAGTCTTAAACCACCATTATAATTTACAACCACTATTGCTACTGTTTGTTTCATTGTTGTGGTCTACAGAGATTGTGCGAACGCGACTGACCACGTAACAAACAAAAAGCCATAGCAAAGTAATTGGGAAGTCAACTACATGTGGCTAGAAACAAGTTTCATACCTCATCACTTTGCCATGGTTTATTGTTCGACTCATCGCTTTAGTATATGACCCATTGTCGTCTTATTCTTGCATATTATCCCTATTAACCAGTATAGGCCAGTATGATCCCATTGCGCCGGGTAGCAATCAACAAGTTTCACAGCTCACGAGCCACGTGCCATCACCGGTCGCCGTCCTCGAGGTCATCGTAGCTTCAGATGTGATCTATGGCAACTGGGGCGAGACCGTGGCTGAGGCATGGAGCGCCACGCTGGGAGATCGGTTGGACGCTTGGAATGGCCGCTGGCCCTGCTACGCTTGGAGTAGTTGAAAGCAACGTGATCCGGTTGTGATGCATGGTTAAAGAATGGTTGATTCATGATTACAGAGTGTTTTTTTACCAACATGTTCTTAGTATAAATGTTTGAATTCGTGCTTTCAAGTCGTTAATTCACGATATTTCCTGATTAAATCCAGTACTAACCTCGAAAACCTTACAAGATAGATCTCTGAGCGGATTCCCTAAAAGCCAACTGGTTTTCCATTAACCAATCAACCAACCTAGGGTTTAGCTTCGTCCGGGATCAACGTTAACAATGATCAATAGTGGTTGATAGCTGCTAGTTGTATAGCCATTAGTTAAACATTGATAGCCCTCAACAACCATCAGCAACCATCATTATTATTATCACCACTAATCGTCCATTCTTCACCATTACAAGCCATTTTTCACCATCATGAACCATTCTAACCCTGGATTATCCGCCATTCATAGCCACAAGCGCCACCATTCCACGGGCTCAGAGTGGTGCTTCCCCAGCACGCTCGGGGTCACCGCCTCCCTACGCAGGCGCTTTGCAAAGTGTTGGGACCTCGGCAGCGCGGTCAGTTGATCCATGGCAATGGGTATGGCGAGCCATGGTCCCATGGATGGTAGAACTATTTGATAATAGGGGATGATATTATCTATTGGGTTGAAATATCCAATTACTATTGATGGGTAGTAGTAGGGGATGATAACCATCAACAGTAGTGGATCATTACTATTATGGAAATAGTTGGTTGACCAGTTGACTAGCTAGTTGGTAGTATGGGATGAACAAGATAATAGGGGATGATAATCAACAACAGTAGCAAGAGGTGATCATAAGGGATGATTATGGCTGGTTAGTAATAGGGGGATGATAATCAATGATAGTAATGGATCATGGATCAAAATGGTTGATAATAGGGGATGATAAACAACAATAGCAGTGGATGTACCAACTACATGGCGAGCCGGGTCAAGGCTTTAACCATCAATTCTATGGTGGATAAGTTCACCATTGGTAAACAATTCTTAATCATGGGGGAACATTTCGATGGCAATGGGTTAATATCAACCATCCAATGGGATCATGCTGGCTTACAATGGTTGATAGTAGGGATAAGACAACATGGTATTAAGCAACGCAATTGTAAGGCACATGTGGTGGTTTCTCAAAATAAGGGACCCCACCACAACCAATCATTACTAGCCATTGCTAGCGATTACACACCAATACTAATCATTATTAACCACGAGTACAAACCATTACAAACCAGTACCTTGTGTACCCAGCGTAGCTAGTATATGCTGGGAAAGACCAAGTAACCTTGCCTTATACAACCTTATTAACCAACCACTTACCTGACCTAACCGAACCAACTGGTGATTGGTGTATACCTGGTCTACTATAGGTAGTGATTGGTCACTGTATTATAGTAGTAATGGTAGCACTAACCATAAGTATGGCCAGTATCAGCAGTATATACCTTGTATACCCCAGTTACCCTCTGGTGAACCAACCTGGCAATGGAAAATCCACCAATTGTTGGGGGTTTCCCCGGGTTTCACTTTGAAATATGGTGAAAATTCAGTGCCATGTTAGTTTACCAGGGGGTAATCATACCAATACTGGTGATGCCAGTACTCATGGTTAGTGGTGGTACTAGCAGTGATACCAGTATCACCAGTATATACCTTGTATACCCCAGTTACCCTCTGGTGCACCATTAGTATTGGTAGTAATGGTAGCACTAACCATTAGTACTTGGATGATCATTCCACTTAGTAACCGTGGTTAGTAACTACCCTAAGTGGGTTATACCCTTGATAAATAGGATACAATCATGGTTACTAAGCAGTTACTAAATGGGATGATCATCCAAGTATAGCCAGTATCACCTTGTCAATACCATTAGTATACCCCAGTTAACCAGTTATAACCCCTACAACTGGTAGTTAACCCTAGTTAGATGAGTTATAAACCAACTTAGTTCAGTGGTTGGGGGCCCACCTTGCAGTATCACCTTGTCAATGCCATTAGTCCAGTTGACCATGAGTATTGACCACTACCGATGACCTGAGGCTCCTCCCTGGAGGCGTGGTGCTGCTGACTGCTTCGGAGGCCGGCAACCCGATGGGATCGACAGATGATCCCAGATTGACGGGTGATATGTGGGGGTTTCTCAAGCCATGGTGATGAATGGTGGTTAGTTATAGGCTAATAATAGGTGAATACTGGCTAAGAATGGTTACTTAAATGGATAATAAGCAACAATAAGACCAATATGGGGGTTTATCAAGCTACAGGGAACTCCCAAGTTATGGTTGGTTTATTGATGATTAAGCATGGTTATTAACCAGGTGCTAATGACCACCATAGGGGATATACCGACTACAATGGTTGGTTGATTGCTATGATTAAATTCTTGGATGATTTGGGGGTACCCCTATTGTGGAAACCGCCATATTGCTTTTGTATCTTACAATAATCAAATTATCCAAATAATTGCAATGTATTGATGATCATTCTCGCATCAATCCAAGTATGGCTACATGGGCAATATGTCATAATCAAGATTGGACTATATGGATGATCATCAGCGGAAGATTTCGATCATCAGCGGATGATTTCATCATCAGATTTAGTGTACTTGGCTGACCATCATTGGATGAGATCGTCAATCATTGACAGGCCAAATCCATGAACCTTCATGACCATCATTCGATCACACGATTTACGAGTATCACACGGTGTCATCATTAACCACCCGTCTTCACCACTATGACCAGACTACTTGGATGTGCACCTGAGGTTATAACTCCATGGATAGTCACGCCCTACGGGTGGTAGCTGAACTCACCGCTAGAAACCATGGGAATTGTGACCACTAAGGGGGAGTGCACATCCAAGTATTGTCGTAGCCATACTAAAGCTAGAGATGGCCTTTGGGTGTTTCTCAAAATGGGGGACCCAAAAAATCGTGGGTTTATTACTATAAATGACTACCAGTGGATGATTGGGGGGTACCCCTATTCTAAGAAACCACCATATTATTAAAGTATTATAATCGCTACGATCATGATACCATCATCTGGGGGCTTTATTATGATATCACATAAGGTCCTACAATAGCCTAACTTATGCAGTGAATATGGTTAAGTAAAATTGTTATAGATAATCATTATGATACCATATGGTTCAGTCATGTCTATGATAGCATAATGGTGATCATATACTTACTTAGGCATTTGGGTATATGCTATAGGAAGTATATGCTATAGTAAGTAGCTATATACTACTTGTAGCTATAGGCTACTTATAGCATAAACTACTTACTATTACTTACTATTCGAAGGAAGTTTAGAAGTCTAACTTCCGACAATATGGACAACTCAGCTAGGGTAGATCGCCTGAGCAGATGTGTGAAAGAAGAGATGTGTGAAAGAAGAGATGTGTGAAAGAAGAGATGTGCGAAAGATGAGAATGCGAGCGCGCCAAAATGTTAGGAAAGTCGCGAAATGCTGTGTTTTGCAAGGTTTTGTGCCTCATGAGCGTCCAGAAGGGTACCTCGCTAAAGCGGCGGGTGCGGACCACTGTGGCGGAAGGTGTGTGCAAAAATCGTTAAAAAACCTAGGCGCGAAGCACATTTGGAAGTCAAAATCGTAAAAACATGTCAGCGTCGGAGCACTTTTGGAAGTTGCAACTTGCAAAATCGTTCAAAAACCTAGGCGCGAAGCACATTTGCAAGTCAAAATCGTAAAAACACTACATGTTCGGAGCACTTTTGATGACTCATGATTCTCAAAGCTGGCACGCTGCCTGCGCGCGAAGCAAATTTTTAAGGTAAAATCTCGTACCAAAATAAAAACTGCAATTTTACCAGCGTTTCGGGCCACTTTTCGGAGATGTCATATGATCATGAAAATTGGCACGCCGCCTGCGCGCGAAGCACATTCTCACGTCCGAAGTCGCAAAAACTCGTGGTTTTTAACAAGTTTTGAAAGTTGCATGTCCGAAAAAGTGCACGCGGCCAGGGCGAGAAGCACATTTTGAAGCAAATGTGTCAAAACACAGCACGTTTTGACACTTTCGGAACACAGGAGACAAAAGTCGGAAAACACTTGCGTTTCGCGTCACTTTTCGTGATTTATGTGGCCAAAATGTGCACAACGCTTGCGCGCCAAGCACATTTGCAGGTCAAAAGTAGCAAAACACTTGATGATCGGAACACCTTTGCAAGGTCCAATTATCAAAAGTGGCCAAACACCTAGATGCAAAACACTTCATGATCGAAGCACATTTGGAAGGTAAATGAATAGATAGACGAAAGATGGCTAGACAAAGAGGTAGCCAGATAGATCGACAAGTCGATAGTCAGATCGATGGGTGGCTAGATGGATAGTCAGATACATATGCATCGATGGATGAATAGATGGATAGATAGATGGATAGATAGATAGATAGATAGATAGAATAGCTAGAATAGATAGATGGAATAGACAGACAATTGGATAGCCAGATTCAGATGGCTAGATGGGTCGATAGATAGACAGATAGGTAGACGAAACGAGAGTCAGATAGAAAAGTAGATAGATAGTCAGGTAGATAGACAGAAAGATAGACAGATGGACACATAGATGATCAGACAAATACTTCGGTAGATAGATAGACAGATAGATAGATAGGCAGATAGATAAACAGATAGATGGACAGGTAGACAGATAGATACATAGCCAGAAAGATGACGAGATAGATAGTGAGGTAGATAGAAAGACAAGTACATAGGCAGATAGATAAACGAATAGATCATCAGATAGATAGATAGATAGACAGTCAGACAGACAGAAAGAAAACTGATCCACTGATAGAAAGATAGCTAGACAGATAGGCTGCCAGTCAAGTGGCCAGATCGATGCTCGCATTGGTAGGAAGTCAGGCCCAAGTGATGTTCAGTTCTCGGATCCCTCGGACAATCAATCGTCGCAACCACAACTGCACACTCCTATAGTGCTCCTATCTTGGAAACTTCCGCCACCGCCTTGTGCGGTACTACTGGTACTTACTTAGGCTACTTACTATTACTTACTTAGGCATTTGGGTATTATAATAGCTATAACCGTGGGGATGCACATGCGAGTCGTGCGACTTGAGCCCTGCTCCAGGACCGGCGCGGAGGCGTTCGTGGCTTCCAGGAGCGACGCTGGGTGATGCTGGTGATGGGTTTTGGGTTAACATACGTGAAGGTTTAGATAGATAGGTAGATAGGTAGGTAGATAGATAGATAGACAGATAGACAGATAGATAGGTAGATAGGTAGATAGATAGATAGGTAGATAGATAGATAGGATTTCATGCCGGTAGGTAGATAGATATGTAGGTAGATAGGTCGATAAAGCCGTATATGAAAAACATGCATATCGATTTGGTGGTCTTATCGACCCAATGCCGAGCAACAGCAATCCACTAGTACCTGGATCTGCGGTGAATGCTTACCTACTATGGGGGTGACTTCAAACTTCATCACACGAAAACATGTTAAAAACTGCAAGAGGCCCTTTCAACATAGGTACATTCTCAGAAAGGGTCGATTTGGTCGATTCTCACGATTTTGAACCGGCTAGGTTTCCAATTCTTCTCATTGCACACCTTTCGTGGTTGGGGCCCGGTGCCCTCCCAACACCTGCAACAACCTGGTCTCGTTCAGCACCAGGACATCATGGAACAGGAAGGCTTCAGCATCCAGGAGACGAAGCTCAGGTGCTGAAGCTCAGCAGCTGATGCTTCAGTGCTGGGTTGGGTCGCTGGGTCACTGGGTCGCTGGGTCGCGGGGCCTGTAAACTTCCAACAGTTGGGTGGTAATGATTTCATGTTGACGCTGGTTATGGTGACCGTTTCTATGACCGGAACTGTCACTTCATATCCTGAGAACTGGAGGGTTCTTTTTGGGACATGGAGCTGGGAAAGGGTAGTTGCTTAGCTGGTCAGCTGCATGGTGGAGATCATGGGTTTACATGGAATTCTACAGCTGACAAGGCGGAAAAATCTGGGTTTCTGTTGTTGGCTTTAATTGTATTTTTAGTCGGCTTGATGTAGATCCCAAACTTTGTGCTTTACAACCGTGCTTCGCAGCCTCATGCTCGAGCAAGTAGAGACAGAAACGGCACGAGGCGAAAGTGACACTTGTGGGTTGATGAGCCGATAACTGGCAACGATTCTGTCTGTGCCTCCGAGCCAGCCATGCTCCTCTTGTTGTGGCCAGAATCCATCAGGCTCTACTTGGTTGCAGGTCGCTTGACTCGACCAAGCCTGCGACATCGAGTTTTCCAGTTGCTCTGTTGGATGTCTTCTTGGAAGGTTTGGCTCGAGCAGCGGCTCAGTGCCTACATGGCCTTTCTGTGTTACTCCGAGCTGAAAATCAACGAGCAGCTGGCGCGGCAACAGCTGAAGAAGAAGCGCTTGCTGCTTCGAGAGGTTGCTAAGGCACCCCCCGTGGAGCCACGTGTGGAGCCACGTGTGGAGCCACGTGTGGAGCCACGTGTGGAGCCACGGAAGCCGCAGGAACTGGATCCCGATGCCTTGGTCAAAAGCCTCGAGAAGATGCTGTCCGGATAAAAGTCTGGGGCAGCGAGACAACGTGCGAGTTGTGATTTAAAAAGGGCTCCAATGGATGCGGTTTCAATGGGGTTAAATGTTTCAATGGATGCTGTTTCGGTGGGTTTAATGTTAACCCTGGATTAATCAACCCCTACTTGATGAATGGGGTGTTTAATGACTTCACGCTGCAAGTCTGCCAGTCCAATCTAGTTGCTGTGCCAGCTGCACCTTCCGTCTTGGTCTAAGTGTCCGCTGGTTGCACTTGTCCGAAGATCATTGGGTCGATGCTGGTTCCACCCAAGCTTCGATCGCAGGGTGGCAACTCGGTATCCCAACAAGACCTCCAAATTTGGCTGGTGTATCAATAGGGATCTGGCGGGAACTCCAGTGTTGATCGTGATTAACCACTATGGTTTATCAATCAATAGTCATGGTGGTTAATCATGGTCGTTATATAGTTGTTAATCATGGTTAACTCCAGTGTTCACCAGTACTTCCCATTACCATGATTAACAACCATGATTCACAACAAGGAATATATAACAACAGCCAAATGATATAGCCGATAATAGCCAAGCAAAACCATTAACAACCATTAGCCAAAAAAGAATCTCCCATTACCAGTCAGTCATCTTGGATGCTACTCTGGGCCGCAGGGTTCCGCCCCTGGGTGCCTTTCGCATCTATCACTGCGAGAAGGGCATCGAAGAGTGGGGAACTCGGAGACGAAAATGGCGAGGCTATCCACCTTGGATGGCCGCCACAGGTGATTTTGTGCTGCAGTGGGATCAGAGTGTCTGGGAGCTGTATGGCCATTTGGTTGGTTATAGCCAGTATATTTCGTGAGATAGCCATAGATACGATCCCGTTTTTTGCCAGTGGAATTAGTCAATGTCATCAGCTTCCAGTGAAGCAACCAACGTTAAACACAAGTCTCCACACCTCTTTGTGGTTATAACCCCTATAGAACAACCAGCTAATGGTTCCCCCACATGGCACAAGACAGCAACCATTTGCCCAGGGCTTTCCTGGAGCGTGACGAAGAATTGGAAGCTGGCTGCGTCATGGCGGCCGAAGAACTTCTGTCCACAGCTGGAGACCAAAAGGTTGGGCAGCCCAGAGCAGTCGACGGTGGCCGTGAGTGCAAGGTGATGACTGGTGAGTGACTGTGAGTGGTTGTGAGGATAGATCCAAGAATCCATAAACAGCATTTCTTTGAGTATCTGATCATATGATCCAAGATATCCAGTCTACAAATGATGAATGAACAGATATGCAGTCTTACATAAGATAAATGATCAAAACATCCAGTCACACAGATATGAATTCGCATTTCTGATCTGCATATGATCGAAACGTTGCATTCCAATGCTCCCCACGATCTTGGAAGCAGCGGTCTTGCGCTCGGCTTCCCAGGCACTGGGCTACCCGAAGGCGGCTCCCAAGGCGGGTGGTTGACCGCTGCGTGTAGCAGGGCGCTTGTGACACCTTGATCTTCAGCAGAGGCGGCAACTTGCCACTGAGCCGCCACTGTCAACAAGCTGTTCTTCACTGTTTTGGTTGGATGGAGGTAGACCTTAGTCGAACGATACCTGGAAGTGCTTCAAGGGAATCGATCCACATTGTCCTGGAATTGTTCGGGAGCCTTCTTCAAAATTAGGAGATTTGGGGGGGATGGTACCCAACTTTTGAGGCAGATTGATGTTAGAATTGAACCAACATCTGAACAAACTCGAGCTGGTACAGAGTGATACTCCCCAGTATCCCGTCAGTTGGTTCTTGAGCAACCGTAGAATATCGTACAACTATACTTAAGTATATCATCACCCAAGAATCAAACCTATCTTTTTATATATACATCTTCATGTAAGATGCAACCTGTCGATACAGGTTCAGCCTGTATCAACCTGTGAGGTGAATGTTTTACCTCTACACGTCACATGTAACCAACCAGCTTTCCGGGGTCCACAGACCTGGCGAGTGGTCGGAGGCGTGGCGTTCGTGGCGGGGATCACTGCTGTGCGTTGAGCATCGGTTCTTTTTGGGGCCCCTCAGCTGATGCTAAGCATCCCATGATGGATGCGACTGCCCTGGACACGACATCAATGAAACTGCTGGGAAACTTCCAGGCATAGGGTTCCACAGGCAGAGACCAAACCATCATGACATCTAGAGCTCATCCCAGGGTGCAAAAGATTAACCCACTCACCGGAAGTATGATCTAGGATGAACCACCAAGAACAATGTTTAGCAGCAGTTTCTTCTGAATTCTTGCGTCGAACCACGAGCACTGAAATGTCTCTTCCCTGGGGTTTCTTAAAATGAGGATACCCCCAAATCATCCTTTGTAAATCAGCTATAGCAATAAACCAACCATTATAGGGGTATGATATCTCTTGTTTTTGGACATCATTCCCTGGTTCAGTTATTAAGAACCATTGTTAAGCATAAATACACCTGTCATTTTGGGGGGTTTCCTGTGGCTTGAGAAACCACAATATTAGTCTTATTGTTGCCTACTATCCCTATCAGTAGCCATTCTTAGCCATTATTAGCCATTATTAGCCATTATTAGCCATTATTAGCCATTATTGGGCATTATTAACCTAATAGAAATTGCCATTAATCACCATGGCTTGAGAAACCACCTACATGGTGCTCATGGTGGTCCGGTGGCAAGGGCATTCTCGCTGCTTTCGCCGCAAACGCAGGTCGCAGCCAAGGCGGAATCATTGCTTGGGCGGCCCAGTCGTGTTTTCAGTGTAGCAGTGCTCGAACCAAACCCAGGTGGTTGGTGTTGATGCTGATGGTTGGCCCTGGGTGTTAAGAATCTAGTCACTTTGATGTTGGAAAATTTTGCATAAACCATGAGTTGTCGGTGTTTTTTGTTGGTGGTGATGGCTGATTGTTGCAGGGAAACTTGCATGAACCATGCGTGGCGATGAACCATATCGGTGATAATCTATTCATTTTGTTTTCGGCAAATTTGTAGAAATCATGAGCGGGGAAATTTTGCGTAGACCGAGAATGGGCAGATTTTGCAACAACCATGAGTGGGGATGAACCATGTTGGTGATAATCTGTGTTTTTTTTGAATTTGCATAAATCATGAGTGAGGATCCCGATAAATCAGGTGATGGAATCAATATCCACAGATGATTGAATGTTTTTGGTGTTGTGGGCAAGCGATGACATGGAAATACCAACAAGATCCTCACCATTTGTCCTATTATTCCTTGCATTACTGACATCCATATAATCGTCGCTTGCTTTTATCGCTAGGTTTGTTTCTTATATATCCTCATGGATGTTATGCCCTCCAATCCTGTTGCTGATATCTGTACCACCTATAGTTGTGTTGTTGCTATGATCACATCCCAAGAATTGCATCTGTAGACCAACCATCCTAGGATCCTCTCTTGGGGACTGGGATAAAACCGTGGTGCCAGCCAGTGCCGTGGGGATGTCCAAGTAGCATCCTGGCAGGTGGTCCAATGATTCGGGAGCTGTCGCTCAGGTCCGACATGCTCCTAAGGGAGTGGACAAGGCAGACTACGCTGGACGTTTGAAACATGGTGAGGACCTCGAAAGCAAGGAGGGCTGCTGCTCCGGAGGGATTGGAGTTGATTTCTAGAAGCTGTCCATTTTGCAAAGTTGAGGGGCACGAGTTTTTTTCAATTCTTGAACATTCCAAATTCTGATGCCATACCACCATTTGATCAGGGCTGATCACTCCCAAAGGTTCCAGAAACAGATGAACAGGCGCCGCATGAATACTTTTTGATGATGATCAGTGACTAACAAGCAATGTTGATGGTTGAGGAGCATTAAGTCATTAGGACATTTTACTCCATGGTTGAACCACTGCGACAATTTTTAAACTGCTCTCTGATCATGTTGATGGCTAAAGAATTGCGCAGTGCTCCCATATGCTTTCTAATCTGTGCCGTTTTGTTTGACCATTCTTGTGAAAAGAAACACCATGATCATAACCTACTGGTTCATTGCGAGACAAATGGATATGGTGGTTCATATGGTTTGAATTGCTGATTGGTATCATAACCATGTCAAATATCCAGATTCACCATATTGATCTGGTATCAATAGGTAACCATACCAAAATAGATTTAATATCACAACGGTATCATATCACCACAATGCGCAGTCATAAGCATATCATACCCATATCATAACCATATCAGAAGCATATCAAATATTCAGATTGGTGGTTTTAATCATTTTTCATCATTTTTCCCAAGGTAATTATCAACGTATGGCTGGTTGACTCATATAAATTTCATGCCGGGGTGGCTGTTCGCACCACCAGGCGCAGTGCTGGTGACGCTCCGCCACCATTGACCCATCCACCGTGGTGTCGTCCAGGTGCCTTGGTGCAAGAAGAGGCCAGAAGCGCTTCAAGGCACAGCAGCAGCGCGCTTCTGCGAAGGTGGAATCTGTGGGGGTTGATAGTGGGTATATAACTGGATGGCTTATACCCACGAATTCTTAGGTTTTTAGTGTTTTTGGGATATGATTGATTTACCATATAACCACTAAAGATATATTTTTAGCAAGGGATCTATAAGCCACCAAGATAATGATTAATGGTGGTTTAGGATTGGTTTATAATATGGTCAATAATATGGTTAATAAGGGTTAAGATTGGTTTACTAGGGGTTAAGAGTGGTTAATGAACTAACATAGTGGTCTATAATGGTTAACGGTGGTTAATAGTGGTTGCTAATACGGTGAAAAATTGTTAATAGTGGTTCAGAACTAACTGTTAGTAATGGTCAATAAAGGTTGATAATGGGTATTACTAACCATGTATAATGGATAATGGGGGTTATTACATACAATGAATAGGTTCACTTGTAGCGAATTGGAGAAACCAGCAGAATTCATGTGCTTTCCAAGGCTGCGGAGCAGGGTGTATGGGAAAAAACTGCAGCCCTCTAACACAGCGATCTGACAGAGGCAGTTGGATCATTCTTGTTCTTGTTGTTCTTGTTGTTGTTGTTGTTGTTGTTGTTGTTGTTGTTGTTGTGGTTGCCGTTGTCATTGATATTGGTTGTTTGTTGGCGTTGGCGGGGGCAGTTGTTGGTTGTTGGCGAAACGTGGTTCGTGATATATGGATAACGGGTGGTGGTTGGTTGCTTGTAATTGTTAGTTGGTTGCTGGTTGTTCGTTGTCTCTTTGACTGGTTCGCTCACAGAACAGAATAAGCATCTTGAGACAATATGCCCTAGGCGCTGCCTGCAAAAACTGGCCCCTCGAACGCCAGCATCAGAATCGGACAGGCGAAGAGGTGGGCGGTGTCAGCGCATAAGGGATCAAGTTCTGCAGCGGCGAGATTATACAACAACAATGCAGACCGCGTGTAGCAACGCAGGTCGTTGAAAACATGGTCTTGCAGGCAAGGGAAGGGGGGGGCCAATCACATGTCTAACGTCAGCTTCCAGAGCGCTGCCGTGCTCGCAGACAAACATGCGGAACTCTTCGCTCGCCAACGCCCTGAACGGCAGCACGGTGACCTTCTGGCAACCGTACGTCTGCCCTGGGCGTAGAGACGCGTAGAGGACAAAGGGAGCGGCCTAGGCAAGGAACGGCGTCAAGGGAGGGAAGTCTCACACGACAGCTTCGTGCCGGCGACGATCTGTGTGACTGTTGTTGCTTCAAAGTATTGACAAATTGACAAATGAAGAAAGTCTCACACGACAGCTTCGTGCCGGCGACGATCTGTGTGACTGTTGTTGCTTCAAAGTATTGACAAATTGACAAATGAAGAAAGTCTCACACGACAGTTTCGTGCCGGCGGCGATCTGTGCAACTGCTGACGCTTTTTTGAAGTTGGCAAATTGAAAAATGAGGGGAGTCTCACACGACAGCTTCGTGCCGGCGGCGATCTGTGTGATTGTTGTTGCTTGTGGCTGCTTCTGGGCTGCTTCTGGCTGCTTCTGGCTGCTTTCTGGCTGCTTCTGGCTGCTTATGGCTGCTTCTGGCTGCTTCCGGGCTGCTTCTGGCTACTTTTGGGCTGTTTCTGGCTGCTTTTGGCTTCTTCTGGGCTGCTTCTGGGCTGCTTCTGGGCTGCTTCTGGGCTGCTCCTGGCTTCTTCTGGGCTGCTTTGGTTTTCTTCTTGTTGTTGCTGCTGTTGCTGCTGTTGTTGTTGTTGTTGTTGTTGTTGTTGTTGTTGTTGTTGTTGTTGTTGTTGTGCTGCTTCTGGCTGTTTCTGATCTTGTTGTGCTTTGTTGTTTTTGTTTTTGTTGTTGTTTGCGCTGGGACATTATAGGCCCTTGATGGCTCCGAAAATTATAGGCGCGATTGTTTTCAGTTTATAGTGAAATCACCTCGGAAACTTCCGCCCCCGGCTTGCCCGGGTACTACTGGTAAATGGACTGGGGAAATTCTCCTGAGTTGGGGAGCTGTGCTGTTGGTATCGGGGGTGTTGCCAAAACTGTGACGCTGTGGTGGTGCAACTGTGCAAAAAAATTGAGTGCAAGCCGACGCTTGAAAACTAACTAAGAATAAAGGGTGAAACAGGGGAAGGTGAAAGTAGCTATGAACAGGGGAAACAAATGAGATGCTTTCATGTTGCAATGCAGCAGGTCAAGCCTTGCTGAAGTTGTTGCTAAGCTAAAGCTTGTGTCAAAGCCTTTGTCATGAGTATGAAAATGAATATTTGCCAAACCCTGTAGGAGGTAGATGAATGCTGACCGTCACCAATCAAGCCCAAGAAAACGCGTCAGCCCTCCAGGAGAACTACGCTGCTTGTACAGCGGAGGTGAAGACAGTGGACTGTCGCCTCCACCGGGAAATGGGCCAAGCAGCTTTTAGGTCCATCACCTGGATGTGTAAGCAGCCCAAGCCTGGACGGTTGCAGCGCTTGGGTGAGGGCGACCACCCAGCGTGCCTGCAGGCGCTGTACACAAAGGACCAGATTGGGAACCATCTCGACGAAACTGATGAGTTGGTGGATATGATGGGGATAGGAGGCCGTGGTGATTGTAGGGGATGGTAGGACGGTAGGGTTGGGTAGGAAGCGGTAGGGGCCCCGAGTGCAACCATCATGATTCTGACCAGCATTGTGTCCCGTGTCAATCATCAAAATGAAAAAACTTTGGCTGCAGTGTGGCCATCAGCATTGAGGGTTTCAGCTTGAGAAGTGTTTAGGTTCATGTAAAGCTCATATAGTTGACTTTGCTGCCGGGACTTGGAGAAAGGGCCTATCTTGGACTCGCCCACTGCAAGGACAAGGGCAAGACTTGGTACTCCCATAAGTCCGTGTACAAGAGCGCGACTGTGAGAGATACTTGGCTTTCTTGCTGGGTTGCAATGGGGAGCGAAGGCAAGCGAAAACCCACACATAGAATAGCACTATGACCGCGGAAGGCGGTGGTGGAAGTTTCTGAAGCAAGGAGAGCATATAGGTATAGGAAGAGGCAGTTGTTGGAGATGAAGTGATGGCGCGGATGATGATTGAAGGTGATGTTGATCATGTTTTTTGTAGTTTTGGCCCTTCAGAATTTACATGCCGCTTTCCTTGTGTAAGGTGAGAGCTTCGGCCCTGGTTCAAGCAGGGGCAGACTTCAGCAGTCTGATGCTCTGTGTGGACGTATTTTGACTTTGCAGGTCTTTTGTCTCCGGCGCGGGGGTTCTCCGCAAGCTACAATGTTCGTCGAGGGTCACAGATATTTACTATACATTCAAACCCCTGCAGGCAAAGCATTACCATACACATACACATCGCATTTGCTGTTCTTCATTCTAATGGATTCACGGGATATTGAAAGAACGGGTAGGACCATCCATGCCCTGCGCCTGTCAGTTTGTTGCCGAAGACATTCATCCCCACTGCGACGGCCCAACAAGCATTGAGCACGTGCAGGCTTCATGCGCCATCCAATGGCAGCCATTGCTAAATTTCGAGGCGCTCCTGTGACGCCGGAAGATCTAGAAGAAGCCTTGCTTGATCTTTGCTCCTTCGGGCGCATGGCGTTTTGCAACGTCACACCGGGCACTCGGGGGAAAGGGGGTCGTTTTGGAACGCGTGATAGGGGTCGTTTTGGAACGCGCGGATAAGGGTCGTTTTGGAACACGGTTCCTACCTTTCTCTTCGTTCCTTGGTGTGTTTTCTCATATTTTGCTCATTTTCCTGGTGGTCCGGATAAGGGTCGTGTTTGAAGGCGTTGTGGTCTCTCGATGTCTCGGTTTCTCGGTTTTTGGGTTTCTCGGTTTCTCGGTTTCTCGGTTTTTGGGTTTCTCGGTTTCTCGGTTTCTCGGTTTTTGGGTTTCTCGGTTTCTCGGTTTCTCGGTTTTTGGGTTTCTCGGTTTCTCGGTTTCTCGGTTTCCTGGTTTCTCGTCTCTCGGTTTCGTGGTTTTTCGGTTTCTCGGTTTCTCAGTTTCTCGGTTTCTTAGTTTCCTGGTTTCTCGGTTTCTTGGTTTCGTGGTTTCTTGGTTTCGTGGTTTCTCGGTTTCTTGGTTTCCTGGTTCTCCGCGACCGCTCACTACTACCTATTGCTACTTCTCTCACTGCCGCTTACTACTACTACTACTACTACTACTACTACTACTACTACTACTACTACTACTACTACTACTACTACTACTACTACTACTACTACTACTACTACGTGGTCGTTTGTTTTTTTGTTGTCTCGTTTTCTCGGTTTCCTGGTTTCTCGGTTTCCTGGTTTCTCGGTTTCTCGGTTTTTTGGTTTCCTGGTTTCTCGGTTTTCTCGTCTCTTGGTTTCTCGGTTTCTCGGTGTCTTGTTTTCTTAGTTTCTCGGTTTCTCGGTTTCTTGGTTTCTTGGTCTTTCGGTTTCTCGGTTTCTCGGTTTTTCGAGTTTCGCGGTTTCCTCCTTTCCCAGTCACTACTACCCGCCGCTACTACTCCACCTGCGCTCATTACTAGGACATGGTCTTTTGATCTCTTGGTATCTCGGTGTCTTGGTCTCTTGATGTCTCGGTTTCTCGGTATCCTGGTTTCTCGGTTTCTCGGTGTCTCGGTTTCCTGGTTTCTCGGTTTTCTCGGTTTCTTGGTTTCTCGGTTCCTCGGTGTCTTGTTTTCCTGGTTTGTCGGTTTCTTGGTTTCTTGGTTTTCGGTTTGTCTTGGTTATTCGGTTTCTCGGTTTCTCGGCTGCTCGGTGTTTTGTTTTCCTGGTATTTTTTTTCTTGGTTTCTTGGCTTCCTGCGCTTGATCATCTGGTTTCTTGGGTTTCTTGATATCTGGTTTCTCGGTTTCTTGGATTCCTGGTTTCTCGGTTCCTGGGTTTTCTGGTTTCCTGGTTTCTTGGTTTTTCTGTGTTTTGAGTTTCTTGGTTTTTCGTTGTTTCGGTTTTTCGGCTTCCTGTTCTTTCGGTTTCTTGGTTTCTGGGTTTCTCGGTTTCTCGTTTTCTCAGTTTCCCGGTTTCTTGGTTTCTCGGTCTCTCGGTTCCCTGGTGTCCTGCTGTTCTGGTTTCTCAGTTTCTCGGTTTCTTAGTTTCCTGGTTTCTTGGTTTCTTGATTTTTCGTTTTCTTGGTTTCTCGGGTTCATGTTTCTCGGTTTGTCGGTTTCTCCCTGCTGCTTTTATTGCTACTACTCTTACTACCACTCACGACTACTCCGTCGTCTGTCGATTTTCTTGCTTTTCCTCTTTCGCTTTTTTTTTGAGTGGAAGCGAGGCGCCGAATGGTAATTGTTGAGTTTCACAGTGGCTTTACAGATGCTAAATTTTATGTTTGGTTTAACAGCAGGGTTACTATGATAAGCTATATAGATTGGTGCTTTATAATTTATAACCACCATCTTTGAATGATCTGCGTGAACATCTTTTCGACGCAGTCGCGTAGTGTGCCTGCATGGTGCTGATTCACATCGAAATAAAAAGCAAGGAAATCCACAAAGCGTTAGGTTTGGTGTTAGAACCGGACCACTGACTGAAGAGTTCCAGGGGACACCGTGATGCTTCATGGATGAAATTCGACGTGCCGATTGTCTTCCCGCAGCTATCCCATGGGGAATGCGTCAGCACTCACTATTCCTGAGCAGATTCACAGATTCACATGTATGATATATGGTTTTGCAACGTTGATAAGATCGGAATATGTTGATCAGATTCGAACATTGATTGCAGACCTGCGCACCAGCAGCAGCAAAGTCGATTAAAAGCTTCGAGGGTACAGTGCATTGTTAAGAAAAATATTTCACTTCTTCACCATGCGGTTGCTCGCGCGAAAGCATGTCGCGCTGTGCTGCCTGTTCCTGTTGGCGAGCGCGCTCCAGCCACCATGTGGTGGCATCACTGCAAAGCATCCTGTCCTGGCATCGCTGCTGTATGAGCGCTTCAGGCGTGCAGGGTGAGGAGTGGTTGGTGCACTGAGGGTTTGTCTGTGCGGCGACATGAAAAAACTGCTAGCGTATAGGCAGGGTTTTGGAGAGATATCACGAATCGTGAGCCGCACGCTTCACATGTTTGGTGTTTATGATGGGTCTTATGTTGCCAATATTGAGTGGGCTTATATAGTTCAAGGCCTAGGCTTTGACTTCAGGACTGGTGTGTCGATCAAGCGGGCTTCGTTTAGGGGGTGGGTTTTGACATCAGGACTGGTGTGTGGATCAAGTGGGCTTACTTGAAGGGCTAGGCTCTAACTTCAGAACTGGTGTGTGGATCAAGTGGGCTTACTTGAAGGGCTGGGCTCTAACTTCAGAACTGGTGTGTGGATCAAGTGGGCTTAGTTCAAGGCCTGCGCTTTAACTACAGGACTGGTGTGTGGATCAAGTGGGCTTAGTTGAAGGGCTGGGCTCTAACTTCAGGACTGATGTGTGGATCAACTGGGTTTGGTTTAAGGCCTGCGCTTTAATTACAGGACTGGTGTGTGGATCAAATGGGCTTAGTTGAAGGGCTGGGCTCTAACTTCAGAACTGGTGTGTGGATCAAGTGGGCTTAGTTCAAGGCCTGCGCTTTAAGTACAGGACTGGTGTGTGGATCAAGTGGGCTTAGTTCAAGGCCTGCACTTTAACTACAGGACTGGTGTGTGGATCAAGTGGGCTTAGTTCAAGGCCTGCACTTTAACTACAGGACTGGTGTGTGGATCAAGTGGGCTTAGTTCAAGGCCTGCGCTTAAACTACAGGACTGGTGTGTGGGTCAAGTGGGCTTAGTTGAAGGGCTGGGCTTTAACTACAGGACTGGTGTGTGGATTAAGCGGGGTCAGTTTAAGGGTTTGGTTTTGACTTCAGGACTGGTGTGTGGATCAAGTGGGCTTAGCTCTTGGCCTGGGTTTTAACTTCTGGACCGGTGTGTGGATAAAATGTTGATAAGAAACCGGCCGTACAAGTGTAGTAAGCTTCATTCACGCTTTTCACAAGTTGTTGCCAAAACAACCCAGGAAGGAGAACCAAGGAGGGTAGGGTGGAGATACATGGTGTGCTCGGTGTGGACGGCGCCTACCTCCCTCAACAGGCTCTAGCCAGTACATGGCAACTAAAAATCTGTAGCCGCAATCTCTGCTGCGCCCGTCCTGCTGTGAAGATGCACGTGGTCGCAGAACACAATGCTTCTCCGCGATGATCACCACCAGAGTCGGCAACAGGGTTTGTGGCGAATCACGCCCCAGTCGGCAAATGCGACAAGGAGGTTCTCCAAGAACTGGCACATACTCGACGTCCACCGCGCACTCCGCCCACCGCGCAAAATCGTGCAATGGAATCAAGGCTGTTGGCACACCACCTGCGACTGGTGTCACGTCCAACGGCAAAGGATGCTCCAAAGCAACCTTCCAAGCAGTTGTGATGATATGCTCTGGTAGGTCCTCGGCCAAGTCCGCCACGCGAGCGGCTGCAGCCACATGCAAGGGAAAGCAGCAGTGCTTCCTACCCAGCCACTTGCCTCCATAGTCCCAAAACTCTGCTGCAGCACCACGACCTCCTTGCATACACCCACCAGCAACAAGTTTGAGTTGCGTCTTTGGTCTTCTGACATGGTGGTAATAGTGAGTCGAAGACGAAGGGCATCACGATTCGGACCTCTGCCGGTGCAAGCGGCAGATCCACAGATTTCCCCAGCACCATGCTTCACTGCTAACTCGAACAATTTCTGCGCCAAATCGATGCGTCCTCGATCAAGACGCTTCATGGCATACACATCGGTAACCGTGATGTGCTCTCGCAGCCGGTACTTTTGGAGCAAGGCGATCAAGTCCAACCTGCGGCGCAGAGACACAGAACACCGCATATCATGCATTCAGAATTTTTGCACAAACACTTTATTTCAATCTCAAACATCTGTCTGCATCTGTGTACAACTGAGGCATTAGCTTCTGCGCATCTTCTTTCGGGACCTCTGGCAGGAAGGCTCGTGGATCTATCTCCACAGGTGGGTCGGCCCGCAGCTGCACTGGCAATGACATCTCATTCCGAATCACATGTAGCGAGTTACATTGCTGCCATAACCAACTGGGAAGCTGCATGACGCTGTCAGCATCAATACGAAACCAGTCATCAGCCAGCAAGCTGTTCGCATTCCCATGTGTGGCCAGGCTCCATTGCTTCGACACAGCGATAGCCTTCTTAAGTCTTATAGATGTGACCCATGAGGACAGGGCTCGCAGCAGTAAAGTAGTGTTTTTTCAATGTGGGTTTCAAAAATGCAAGGGGGCCATCGCCACTCTCTTTCGCCAAACCTTCAGCCTCTTGCTTGAAAAGGCTATGCATCCCAGACGCCACTGAACTCCCGAGCACCATGCTCGGAACACATTCCGACGAATGCCCTATGTTGGACACAATAACATCCTCAGTCACTGGGTTAGACCATGTCATGGTTGTCACAAAGCCGGCGTGTACACCCAACAGTCGTTATCAGAAATATGATGCCGGACAACTACCCACACTAAACTCTTCTGTCAAAACATAGTATAGGTCAAAAAGGGAAAGAAGATTCATCTTGTTATCAAAAGGTTCCCTCTAATGTAATCCCACGAAAGCCGCATGATGATCACCTACGTCATTATTTCCGCAGTGCGTAAAGCTCCCAAATTCTGCAAATACCGTGCGGATGGAAGGCAGAAGGTTCCAAATGCTGCAAATACCGAGCAAATACGAGGGTATGGCCCGGTAAAGTTACAAAATGTCGCAAATAGGGCGCGCATGCGAAGCTGAGGCTCCCAAATGCTACAAATAGCCCACGAATGCACCAATGCGAAGGTACGGGTCGAAAATGCTATAAATAGCGAGGAAATGGGACTCGAGGGGCCGGTGAGGGGGGGGCTTTATACTTGCGGTTGAGCTTCAATCCCGATGCTGTTCCTGCTGTTCCTGTTCCTGTTGTTCCTGTTGTTCCTGTTGTTCCTGTTGTTCCTGTTGTTCCTGTTGTTGTTGTTGTTGTTGTTGTTGTTGTTGTTGTTGTTGTTGTTGTTGTTGTTGTTTGCGCTGCGACATTATAGGCACTTGATGGTTCCGGAAATTATAGGCGCGATTTCTTTCAGTTTATAATGCAATAACTTTGGAAACTTCCCCCCCGGCTTGCCCGGGTACTACTGGTATGTTGTTTCAGGTCAGAGTTGTTTTTGAGCAGAGATGCTTGCAACCCATGTGTATGATTACTTTGCTGCAAGAGGCCTCTGGAACAAAAAAGGCGAAGACCAGCCGAGAGGTCAGCGGAGAACATAATGCATTTGTGTCAACGGATAGTTGTGCGATTTTCGTGTGAATGCAGGCAATGGCAAGAACTCCTCGAGAAATTCGTTCCCAGTATATTTTCGACCAGAAGGCCTGACCGAGGGAGTGTCGAGGAAAAGATCCTGTATGCATCACAGGCATCAAGTCACAGTGAGCAGATCAGGGTCCATGGTCTTGCATGCGTACCGCATGCTTTTGGTTTTGTATGCCTGGCAAGCTGCGCAGCGCCAGAGCCAGCGGAAGTGATCGTCCGCCGCTGGCGTAAGAAAAGACGTGCTGCGCAGAAGTGCTGGTGTGTTCTAAAATGGCCCTTATCGGGTGTGTTCCAAAATGACTCTTACCCTGTGTGCCAAAATCACCCTGCTCCCCACTCGGGCGGCTTCGAGGTGCTCACTCGTATTTCCTTTCCTACGACAGCCGGCGCTGATGCCACACGACATTTTCACGTAAGTGGCGGTCGCCGGCGTTCCTCGTGCGCTTGTCCGGTTCATTTTGATGGAAAAGGCAAATATGCGCAAGATGGGCAGGAGCCACCAAAAAAGTTGGTTGATGTCATAATAGTGTGAATGGCAATAGTAGAAGTAGCAGCAGCAATGATTATAGTAGCCAAAAAGGTTGTAATTGCAATAGGGGTATTATAGTAATAGTAATAGTAACAGTTATCATCAAATGAAATATTTAAATAAAAGAAACCGTAACGAGCGTAAAAAACAACAATAGTAAGAACAATACTATCATTCAAGATCGTGATAGTAGTAAGGGCAATCAGAATAAAAGCAGGATAGCGCTATAGCCAAGCAACGCAGCCCAGTCCAATGCAGCCAACCCAAGCAATGCTTCTGATGCTGGTTTCGAGCATCACTGTGATGTATTAATGCGAACCGCCTGTTTTAGGAAAGTGGTAAATTGTCTGTGGACAACAGTCTATAGAGGTTGTAGCGACACTCTCGCTGCTTTTCTGAATTTCGGTTTCGGGTTTGCTCATTGAAAACTCTGGCCACTCCCCCTCTGCAAAGTACACCAGGCATTTTTGAGGGTGGGGCTGCCGGGGTTTTTACAATGTGATCTTGTATTTGCCACAAGTGGTCGCGAAGGCATCCTAGGGGCAAGATGAACGTCTTGTTTTCTAAGTTTGCAACCAATCCAGCAACACAGCCTCCAGTAGCAGCTGACAGGCCATGTCTTTCTTGCATCCTTCTTAGTCCTTTGACTGCGTCGATGCGTCGCGGAGTTAAGCATGGCATTTGTCCGCAATCGGGCGCATATGGGGCGCCGATACCCCCAAGAACCAGCCGATCTTCCGAAGCGCGGCGGGCAATGGCGATGGCAATTGCAATGGCAATGGCAATTGGTGACTCGACCGTTGGGTGGTGTTGGGCCCAATTCTGACACAGGCGGGGTCCATATGGAGTGAGTTGATGTGGTGGATCGGCCAAAGGTCCCGGTTCCCAGAAGAATTTTTCTCCAACGGGTGTATGAAAATCTGGACGGGGGTGATTCGGGGTGGGCGGGGATTTAAGTGATTCCGTTTGAGCTCTTTTGATTTTCAAGGCCCAAACAGAGCCCAACGCCCATTTCGGACAAAACATGTTGCCGGGGGCATTTCCAAATCGAAATCCTACCTCAGTTTTTGACGTTCAATGTTTATTTCGTGCCAACAGGTTGCAAGGGATTCTTTATATTAGGCTCTGGACGTCAGATGTGCGCAAAAATTTTGTGCCTGTCACGTTTGGTGGCGTTCCGTCGGACCCGCCGCCTTTACAAAACAAGAAAGAAAGAAAGAAAGAAAGAAAGAAAGAAAGAAAGAAAGAAAGAAAGAAAAGGAAGAAAGAAAGAAAAAGAAAGAAAAGAAAGAAAAGAAAGAAAAAAGACAGAAAGAAAGAAAAACAGACAGAGAGAAAGAAAGACAGACAGAAAGAAAGACAGACAGAAAGAAAGAAAGACAGAAAGAAAAGCAAGCAAGCAAGCAAGGAAGGAAGGAAGGAAACAAGGAAGGAAGAAAGAAAGAAAGGAAGAAAGAAAGAAAAGCAAGGGGGATGATCTGCAGATGTGAGGGTCTGAAGTAGTAGATCTGCAGATGTGGGTGTGAAGATGTAGATTTGCAGATGTACAGATGTGAAGATGTAAGTTTGCAGATGTGAGGGAGTGAAGATGTAGATCTGCAGATGTGAGGATGTGAAGATGTAGATCTGCAGGTGTGAGCATGTGAAGATGCAGATCTGCAGATGTGAGGCTGTGCAGACGTAGATCTGCAGATGAAAGAATGTGAAGATGCAGATCTGCAGATGTGAGATGTGAAGATGTTTTGCAGTGGCAGCTTTTTTATGAAGAATTTTGGCAAGTAGTAGTAGTAGTAGTAGTAGTAGTAGTAGTAGTAGTAGTAGTAGTAGTAGTAGTAGTAGTAGTAGTAGTAGTAGTAGTAGTAATAGTAATAATAGTAGTGGTAGTAGTAGTAGTAGTAGCAGTAGAAGTAGTAGTAGTAGTAATAGTAGTAGTCGTAGTAATAGTTGTAGTAGTAGTAATAGTACTAGTAGTAGTAGTAGTAGTAGTAATAATAGTAGTAGTAGTCGTGGTAGTAATAGTAGTAGTAGTAGTAGTAGTAGTCGTAGTAGTAGTAGTAGTAGTAGTAGTAGTAGTAGTAGTAGTAGTAGTAGTAGTAGTAGTAATAGTAGTAGTAGTCGTGGTAGTAATAGTAGTAGTAGTAGTAGTAGTAGTAGTAGTAGTAGTAGTAGTCGTAGTAGTCGTAGTAGTAGTAATAGTAGTAGTAGT
>VSDK01012389.1:133906-169348 GCA_009767595.1 Symbiodinium kawagutii
GTAGTAGTAGTAGTAGTAGTAGTAGTCGTAGTAGTAGTAGTAGTAGTAGTAGTAGTAGTAGTAGTGCTAGTAGTAGTAGTAATAGAAGGAATAGTGTGTTCGTTTATTACTAGGAGTAGAATTTGTGGCTGACCAGTTTAGATGGTTGCTATCCCCTCACTGTTACGAAGCTCCTCGTTTTGATTACCAATTTCACACCATTTTTAGACCGCTGGAATTTAGCTTCACTTTGGGTAAACCTTCTTCATTGGTATATTATTGACTATTGCTCATTATCTTTTTGTGAGTAACCATTGTCAGCTTTGTAAGCCATCCAATATCAACAATTTTTGGGTTTCCAATTTTGAGAAACCACCCGATGATATTTGTTCAACCATCGTTGTTGATGATCATCCCCTATTACTAACCATCATTGATGGGTATAACTGGTATCACCCCTGTTGATAGCCCCTATTGACGAAGCCTATCAACCAATATGATCAATCATTATCAACCCGTCTACAAACCACTACGAAATCACATTTTTTTAAATGAAAACCATCGCGACATCTTGATGAATCTTCAGCGCCCAAATCGTAGTTCTCCCTGACACAGGCTGCTGTACACCAAGTTGGAGGGCAGTGGACCGGAACGAGGTGCGGCGTAACCGATCCATGCTGCCATTGGGAGGTTGGTTCTTGTGGCCATGGGTTCCGCTAACCATGAAATTTGCCAGCACCGTGATTCATGGGTGGACCATGCATGAATGATGAAACATGCGCAGCTAAGCAGGAAATTCATAGCTGGGGAGAATGAACCATGATGAATCGGTGCACCATGAATGATGCAACATGAGCCACCAACCAGGAAATAAACCATGGGCTCATGGGTTAGAGTGAACCATGATTAGACATGAAGTTCACCATGATTAAACATGAAGCCTAGGCAGGAAACATTGTCAGCCGTTACCAGCCATAAGTTTTTTGTTTCTAATCACCGTCAGCCATGGGCCAGAACTAAAATCATTACCCTCGCGTAAATTCACTTGTGTCGCTCGAAAATCACTATGATTTTTTTTTGGCAAGCCTGGGAAACCGATGATCACAATTGCTTTGAAGGGAAACCTGGCAAACCAGCCATAAATGATCAAAAATAGACAACGGGGAGTTTCCCTTTGCCGGGTTCGCCAACATCTGTGCCAGGATGGGTGAGCTTCAGTTCAGCCAAAGGTGCTGTTTTGATTCGCCGCGAAGGATCGCCAGAAGCAGAAAAAGAGGGTGGGTAATTTGGGTGGTGCATCGCCGATGCAGCTTCTGAAAGGGTAGGAAAAGCAACCGCTCTCCAACTGTCATGGCGACTCAAGTTTAATACTTGGGTGCTTCTCAAGCCAAAGGGAACCAGAAAGTTATGGATGGTCTATTACTACTCGAATAAAGGATGATTTGGGGGTAACCTATTTTCAGGAACCACCACTTAATCCCATTAAATCATCCCATTAAAGGGTGTGATTCTCGATGCTGAAGTTATAGTCCACAACGGTTCATCAAGGATCTTACTGAATACCTTGGGGGCAGCAACTGCAAAAAATCCAGGCTCCGAGGTTTACAACTGGCAGGTCCATCAACCATGGGATCTCAGCACGACTTATGTTTTGGGCCCTGCTTGTGACACTGGAGACGCCCTGATTTAGTGGTAGAATATGGCTGATCAGGTGCTGGAAGACAGGTCCCACAGACATTTCCCCATTTTATCGTCAGATCTGTGGTCAAATGGAGGAAATCAAAATCCTCTTGAGTGAATCCTTATCTGATTGATTTTGTGTACATTTACAAACAGGAGGAAATCAGTACTTTTGTGGCTCTTTCCTCCTGTTTGTAAAGGCACGTCACCGCAATGAACAGGACGCACAGGGCTTGGGGCCGCGGCCTCCCAGGAGATCTATAGGCGCCCAGCAGGTCCCAGGGTGCATCCGCCGCAGCGTATGCGATCGAAGGGGTCCATGGATGGCACACGGCAAGTTTCAAGTTGAGGCCTCAATGTCCTGGAGTTGTCTCAGCCAAACTCCGACTTGAAGAGAAAGTGTTTACCACCAGTTGCTCTTCTGACCGAAAAGAAGTTGTTGAAAGAACTGCGACGTGCAAGGCTGGCTGGAGACACCGTTTCTGAAATTATCAGTGCAGCCCATGTCAACATTCCAGTACGAACTTGAGCCAATTTGAACGAAGGCGCATGCAACTGAGCACAAGTATAAAAGTTGCAGTATCTGCATATATATGGATAGATATTTTCTGCGCAACTCTACTGACAGTTTCAAGTCACAACATTTTGCAGATCCATTTTGGTTCGTCTTGAACCACTGCATAGATTCCGCACTGCCTGAAGTGCCATGCGGGCGATTGCAGCGATAGCTCTCGCGCCATGGCTCTCCAATGGTGCAGACTTCCAGGAGATGGGAACAGGGTGCCCTGTCTGCAGATGGTCATCCCAAGTATTCGTGGTGGTTTATGATTGGGTAATCGCAGTACATAATGGTTGATAATGGTTGAATATATATAGGGGTAATAACCAAAAACAATGGCTGACAATTGCCAGCAGTGAATGTTTTGTACTTCATTAGGATAGTTGTCCAAGTTTTGATACGGATACGTACGCCTGTTTGGGCTCAATATTGGCACCGCTTGATCTATAGCGGGGCCCTGAGTTCATGAAGTCCCCTGCCAACAGGATAGGAATCCGAGAGTCACCAGTCACCACCTGATACCCATAGCACCAGCCATGTACCAATGGGTTGACTTGATTTTTGACAAAGATCACAAACCGATACCAAGCTGGCATTTCTTCCATTCTTGTATTCTGAATCGTCCTTAGTTGGCTTTTGCTGCACAAAAATCAAATAGAAGTCCATTGATCTTTGAGACTGAGAAATGCACAACGGTAATCCAAGATCGGATGAAGCGGGGTCAACGATGGAAGAATGATACAGTAGTGTTGAGCTAAACATCAAGCTCTGTCAGGGGATTATCATGTGCTCAATGCACTCACCATTTTTAATTACACATATCCAATATGGAAGATGAACTCCCAATTTTGATAGATTACTGGGTGATTCCATTCCCTACTATTGTTGGATATCATCTCCTCGTGCGGCCAGCGGCAGCGGGTGGCCATCGATGACGAACATCGCGAACCCACCATCAACCATCATCAGCCAGCAACTCCCAAGATCAACCCACCAGATCCTGCAATTGTTGCCAGGTGGTGCATGGATTCTCAGAGTCTTGGGCATGGTGTGGGGGTGGATCTGCTTATGGGGACCGGGCGGCTGGACACTACACATCGAAGAACATCGAAGTTAAATCGAAGCTACCTAGCGTACCTGGCCTGTCCAGAAATGGTGTTCTCTACTTTTGATGCAGGGGAGCCGGACATTTGGGGAGCAAACTCGGCCTTGGCACTGCAGCTCAGCTCCCCAGAGCACCAAGGTGAGAACCCCAATGCCCAAATCCTCCACAGCTCAGCAGCTCAGCGCCAGCAATCCTCCCAGCTCAGCTCCCTCCGCGTGTCCTCGCTCCGCTCCCCCCAGGAATCTCTACTACGACCGCTTCACCGCCACCAGCGGCGAGCTGGGCTACGACGGCAGCCTGGCGCAGTGCGAGCAACGCTCCGAGGCCGAAGCCCAGAGCCCGGGCTTCTCCTTTGGCAGCTCCCATGGATGCACGGCCACCTGGCGCACAGCGCTGAGTGGCGCTGGGGATGGCCATGGGAAATGCTGGGGAAATGGCTGGGGAAATGGTGGGGAAATGGTGGTGGATGACGATTTTGGAGTTGTTCAGGGTGTAGAAGGATTGCTTTATGTGTTTAGTAGTGCTTGGTGAGAATTACTGGTTCACGATGGTGAATCAGGGTAGCAACCAACAAGACCCGACTCAATGATGCGAGATCCAGCACTTACCAAACCACCTGAAGATGGAACCGCGAACAGTTGCAAACACTACAACAATTGGTGATTGGTGATACCGACAGCCTTGCGATTCATCTGTGAAACTGCCATGTTCCTGACCTCTGCGAGGTCAACATGAACAACAACCACGTGCCCTCCACTTTTCAGGCGCGCCCAGAAGCTGCCAGGGGCCAGTTTGCCATGAACACCATGGCAGGACTGTCATGAGAGAATGCTCATAATCAGGTGACTAGGCGTGTAAGCAAACAACCAGCAGAAGTGTAAAGAACTTTGTAGCTGCGCCCCCAAGTTGAACTGTTGTCATGAACTGCGACTGAACCTTGTGATTGACAGTGCATCGAAACAACGAAGCTTCAAAGTCTGGAACGTTTGTAGCTTCACTGATGTCAACCCATGATGCAGCTAGGCCCCTCTCTGCTGAAACAGGCGTTGAACCACGGATTTTCCTAGCAAGAATACAACCATGGCCTAGACATAGAACAACCATGGCTGGTTACTGTGGATACCATATGAGCAACATCTTTATTTACAAATGAATTGGCTAGTCTTCGGGTGGAAATGTTTTCTTCTAGAAAACCCGGAATTCGCATGTAAAACATTGTAAAACGAGGTAGGAACACTTCGAGAACGAGGTACCATTGAAAGAACAGTACGGGACTGGAGAACGAGGGTAAAAAAACGTTGTGGCGTTGGAGAAAGAGGGTACCATTGAAAAAACGGTACGGGACTGGAGAACGAGGTAGGAACACCTGTCAATTGAAGTCAATTGAGCCAGACAATGAATAAAATCCATCGCTCAAGTATGAGGTGATCCACCATGATAGCACCTCTGACCAAATAGAACCACAGAACCCTGCCATTCATATCCAACTATCATTGCTAGAATAATAACGGTTCGAACGTAATGATGAATGACCCAATGACCCTCAGATGATAGCTTAACCGCTATAAGCACTTATCAATTATCAGACATTCCAGAGCAACCTCAAAACTGGTTTTTTCCATCCAACTATATGACCATACGAAAGCACATATGGTTAAGTTATTTCATTGCTATTGCGCGTGCTTGTAGTTACTGATAGTTTGTTATAAGTTAATTAGTAATTTTATCATTTACTTACTCAGTAACTTGTAACCTTAACCATAGGTTACTTGCACTTTTAAACCGTTACAACCGTTATACAGCACTAACGTTGTTTCTTCAAAATAGGGAACCTACGAAGTTATGGTTGATTAGCTCCTGTAAATGATTGACACACAGGATGATTTGGGGGTCCTCAATGACTTGAGAAACACCCAAATGCTTAAGTAAGTATATGATAAGCATTATGCTATGTTGAGCACGACTTAACCATGTGTGCTATCATGATGATTATCTATACCAATTTTACTTAGCCATATGAGCTACATAAGTTGTGCTATTATACGATCATAGGTGCTATCATAATAAAGCCCCGCAGATGATGGTATTTTGATTATACCTATGAAAATACTATAATAGTATGCTATCTATAGCGTTAGTATGGTAATAATACTTGGATGTATAATGCCACTTACTAAGCGGTCACAATTCCCATGGTTTCCAGCGGTGAGTTCAGCTACCAAACATAGGGCGTAACCAACCATCGTTAGTTCAGCTCACTAACCATGGAGTTATAACCTCAGGTGCACATCCAAGTAGTAACCGCATGTTGCTATCCGCGGTATCGGTGCCAGGTACCCACTGGTGGGATCATGAGCTCACTGCTGGGCACCGGAGAGGTGAAGCAGGCGCCAGCGATGGAAAATCATGGGAAAACCGTGGAAAATCATAGGACAATCATAGGAAAACCCTAGAAAACACCATAGGAAAACGACGGAAAATCATGGAAGCTCACCATATTTTATAGAGAAACATATCAACCAACTGGTTGTTTAAACCTACACTATTTACCCTAGTTATAGCCTAGATACATCCCTTCCTGGAAAATGATGACCAGACTTGGATGTGCATCCCAGTACTTTAACTGATGAGATTCACCATGGTTGTAGAGGTTCCTCCATTCACATGATCGGGTTCATGACCATCATGATTTCCCAGGAAACTGATTCCATTTGCACATCCAGGTACCAAACAACATCAACCAACAAAGCAATGAGCCGTGAAGATGTTGTTGGGATGTTGTGTGCCGCGTAGCAACCACTTTGTATCATCATTGTTATTGCTATGGTAATTATCACAGCTGTTTCATTTGCTTACAGCTTGCACCCGTTTCAAAATCGTTGCTTCAGATTGCGGATGCTAACCCATATAGTGCAGATACCTGGTATTCTCCGGTCTGGTTCTCGTTGACCCCTGACAAACTTGACTTTTCATTTTTACCGCAAGGACCACATTTCTTGATGTTTCAGTTGCTGCGCCACAGGCCTCTGGGCATGACTCAACAATGACCTGCTACAAAAAAGTGCCCACTACCACGTCCAGTACCAGCACCAGTTCGAGCTCCACCGACTCCACAACGAGCTCTACGACGACAACGACGACTACAACGATCGAGATAACCTCAGGCCAATAGATCCGGGCACATATGCAGATGCACGTCACATTGCCTCGCAGTGTGTTACTCTGCATTGTGTGACATTAGAATACTGGCGTCAGCTCAAATTGCATGCTATTACATACATACGTTTTTGTGTTTCCTACAATGTAGATACCCCATGGTTACGTACATATAAAATCATATACACATATATATATATATACATACATCGTTTACATACACACACATATGATAATTGATACGAGATGCATCATGCATGACGCACGATATCTGATGGGTGGCATTGATTGCATAGTATCTCAACAGAGTAAGTCACAGTCACATCATGAGGGAAACCATTGAAAAATGCAGTTGATTTTTATGTCAGGCGTGCCCTGCTCTAGATCTAGAAATTCTCAACTCGTCTACTCGGGTGTGCCATGTCCACTGCTCACAAGTGGTAACGTGCACCATGGTTGTTGGGGTTACTTCACCCACCTGTCACCTCACAGGGTGATCTACACTGGTTATATGCCAGGGAACTTAGCCCGACTGCACCTCCCACATCCGCTGCAGGGGCGACCACCGCCCGATATTCGGTCACTGCAGATTCTTTCTGCACGAATGCCCTGGTTAGTACTGCTCCATCGACCCTCGGCTCATGGGTGTCTTTTTTGGAGACGGACCACACTGATGGGAAGGGTCACCTTGTGTTGCCCATTGGCCATCTGAACTATTGAAAACACTGAAAACCATCAACAACATCATTTTGAGGCAGAATTGCTGTTGTGAATCCCTACCCAGCGAATATATATCTGCACTATCCGCCCCAGAGCTATTTTTTTCGACCAAGAGTGAAAACCCTAATTCTGGATCTGACCTATTTGACCATTGCCACTATCTTTCAGTCTCGTTTGTCGACTGTTGATTGTGAATTCCTACAGACAATTGATCAACGTAACGTGGCATGACTGGCTCCATGACTTTGGCCTCTCTTGTTAAACCTCGACATCAACACCAGTGGTGTGCGAAGCAACTCAGGATCTTAGGGACCTTCGAGTCCAAGGAGCTTTGTTGGGACTTCTGCGGTCAAGAAGCAGCCTGTGTGGCTTGCTTTCACTTCTGTAGTGGTTCACAAGGCAGGCGGCTGGTGCTGGTGTTTCGATGGTTGTCTTGGAGTGAGCCACGACAGGTATGTCACCCTGGTTGTGGCACAAACAGAATAGCTATGCTGGGACATGGCTTTGTCCATCAGTGTGTGTACCCCATGAATGAAACGCCAAACTGATTGGTGGTTTCCCCATTATCAATTGTTATTTCATGGGGCCACCATTCATGAACAATCCCATACTCACCATTGCCGAGGTTGGAGTGCATGGGGACTTGACAAGGGTGGTATTCATAGATGAAGCACCCATTGGATACAGTGAATCTAACACAGCAATGGAACATCACCATTCCCTTGCTAGGTCAGCAATCTATTTGCATGGCGGATCATCCAGCAAGCTGAATGATAACTAGAGGGCAATAGACCCATAGTTATGAACCATGCTTAGTAACCATAGCCAGTAATTGCTTCACCCTAGCTAGCAATCATTGTTGATTAACCATGGTCAATTGCTCAACTGAGGTTAGGAAGAATGGTTGCTAGCCATTGTCAATCCAACTTAGTTGTTAGGCCATGGCTTAAGATGTTTTTAACCTAAGATAGCTAGATTGGATCCGCCAGACGTGCAGGTTGCGTGAGCGAAAGCCGCTGAGCTGAAGACTTTCTTCGTGGGGGAGTTGTGGACCATCCTTTTGCGATAGTTGATGTTGATGTTGTTGTTGTTGTTGCTGTTGCTGTTGCTGTTGCTGTTGTTGTTGTTGATGATGCTGTTGTTGATGTTGTTGTTTTTGATGTTGATGTTGTTGTTGTTGTTGTTGCTGTTGTTGATGTTGTCGTTTTTGATGTTGATGTTGTTGTTGATGCTGCTGTTGATGATGTTTTTGTTGTTGATGATTGTTGTTGTGGTTGTGGTTGATGTTTTTGTTGCTGATTGATGTTGTTGTTATGGTTGATGTTGTTGCTGATGATGTTGTTGTTGTGGTTGATGTTGTTCTTGATTGCTGTTGTTGCTGACGATGTTGTTGATGTTGTTGCTGACGATGTTGTTGATGTTGTTGTTGTTGTTGTTGTTGTTGTTGTTGTTGTTGATGTTGTCATTGTCGTTGGTGGTGGTGATGGTGGTGGTTGTGGTGGTGGTTGTGGTGGTGGTTGTGGTGGTGGCGGTGGTTACCAGCTAGATGGTTAGACTGATGGGTAAAAGCTTAATGCTGGTTAGTCGCGGGCCCAGGCTGCATAGGCACTTAGCCTGGGACGGGGTGTGCCTAAACTCTAAGTAATGCCTGTCCCGTTCCGTACATCATGCACCATGATTCCTCATTGGTACATAACACCCATGTACAGCCACCTCAAACACAAGTACCAAGCATCCGTTTCTTCTGGGTGATTGTGATTCCCTAGTTGAGGAATACCAGCTTAGACTCCTACAGCCACATCACGGAAGTGTTGGGAAAATGAAGCCCGGATCTGGAAATGCTGATGCATTGATAGAGGGTGCCTCCTCAACGTGATGTGCTTTCCTTCACCCAGGGTTCAGCTCACATTTGTGAAGGTTACCCCATCTGCCAAGTTTGCGATTTCGACCCTGCAACATCACAGAACTGCTGCGCGGCTTGAATTCTGAGCAGTTTCGATGCCATGCAGAGGCTCAAGTGTTCCCAAGTGATGGCGTGTGGCAGCAATGCTGGTTACGTGGAGTCATCTGGTGACGCCACTCAGCTTCTTGAACTGCATGTGCGCTGCTTGAGTGGTGAAGGATGCGTCTTGAGCCTTTGCCCTTCCGCATTGGGGAGGGAAGTGGTTCAGATTGTTTCAAGGCAACTTTCGCCAAAGAAAGGTGCAAAGCCCACTCTCCACAACGGTACTACAGCATTGATTTTGCACCAAACATTGCAAGAGCAAATCATCACGGGTAAAAGCGCCACACTGTCCTGCACCTATGTTCCCACTGATTTGCTTGCTGCGTGGAGATTCGTCACAGGAGAATCTGAGGAAGAGACCGCATTGGACGGGGTGACACTGATAGAAGACGTATCATCCACTCGTTGCTTGCACCATCTTCCCGAAACCCTGGATACCTTGATTCTTGGCTTGGACTTCAACGAGAGCATGGAAGAGATCGGTTTGCCGAACAGCTTGCAATCTTTGACTTTCGGTATGGATTTCAACCAGAGCCTTGATCGGGTCACCTTGCCGAGCAACCTACAAACTTTGACTTTTGACGGTTGCTTCAATCAGAGCTTGGATAGGGTCACCTTGCCCAGCAACCTGCGAACTTTGACTCTTCGCAGTGATTTCAATCAGAGCCTTGATTGGGTCACCTTGCCGAGCAAACTGCAAACTCTGGCTTTTGGGATTCAATTCAATCAGAGCCTGGATCGGGTTACCTTGCCGAGCAACCTGCGAACTTTGGCTTTTGGTTCTCGATACAATCAGAGCCTGGATGGGGTCACCTTGCCCAGCAACCTGCAAGCATTGACTTTTGGTTCTCGATACAATCAGAGCCTGGATCAGGTCACCTTGCCCAGAAACCTGCAAACTTTGACTTTTGGCAATCGTTTCAATCAGAGCCTGGATCGGGTCACCTTGCCGGGCAACCTGCAAACATTGACTTTTGGTGATGATTTCAGCCAGAGCCTGGATGGGGTCACCTTGCCCAGCAACCTGCAAGCATTGACTTTTGGTTCTCGATACAATCAGAACCTGGATCAGGTCACCTTGCCGAGTAACCTGCAAACTTTGACCTTTGGCCATTGCTTCAATCAGAGCCTGGATAGGATCACCTTGCCGAACAGCCTGCAAGCATTGACTTTTGGTTCTCGATACAATCAGAGCTTGGATCAGGTCACCTTGCCCAGCAACCTGCAAGCATTGACTTTCGGAACACTTTTCAGGCAGAGCCTGGATCGGGTCACCTTGCCGGGCAACCTGCAAACATTGACTTTTGGTGATGATTTCAACCAGAGCTTGGATCGGGTCACCTTGCCCAGCAACCTGCAAGCATTGACTTTTGGTTCTCGATACAATCAGAGCCTGGATCAGGTCACCTTGCCCAGCAACCTGCAAGCATTGACTTTTGGCAATGGTTTCAATCAGAGCCTGGATCGGGTCACCTTGCCGGGCAACCTGCAAACATTGACTTTTGGTGATATTTCAACCAGAGATTGGATCGGGTCACCTTGCCGGGCAACCTGCAAACAATGACTTTTGGCATGGGTTTTGACTGGAGTCTAGATGGGGTCACCTTGCCAAACAACCTGCGAACTTTGACTCTCGGATACCATTTCAACCGGAGCCTAGATGGGGTCACCTTGCCGAGCAACCTTCACACTTTGACTTTTGGTGATGATTTCAACCAGAGCCTGCATCAGGTCACCCTGCCGAGCAGCCTGGACTCTTTGACATTTGGGTATTCTTTCAACCGGAGCCTGGATGGAGTCATCTTGCCGAGCAACCTGCAAACTTTGACTTTCGGTCATAGTTTTAATCAGAGCCTGGATCAGGTGACTTTGCCAAGCAACCTGCAATCCTTGACCTTTGGCAATGATTATGATTCCAAGCAGTACCTCCAAAGGGTGAAGTTGCCGAGCAGCGTTCGAAGGGTCTCTTGGGTATGCATGGGGCGCGAGAGGAGGATAAGCACCTTGTGATACCTTCTGAGTAATACAGAGGATCTTTGAGCCACACAGTGTGATCCTAAACGGGTAGCTGAACATTGCGAAGCAAAAAATGCATCTGGTTTCTAAAGGATGATCGATGGTAGTATGGGGAATCATCAGCTCAGAATCGGGCAGGTGAAGCTCTCAAGACTTTGTTTCTATTCTGTTGAGTTTCGGGTGACGGGATACTGGGATGGAATTCATGGAGTTGCCCCGCAAAGCTGATGGGTTCGTGAGAAGCAAACGTTTGTTTTGGGAACCCTACTTGTTGTCCTGTGCTCACAACATTCCGTGAGTCTTTGGTGATGAATCATTGGCCACTCCACATTTCAGTTGTCTGAAAAGGGGGCGTGCGCAAAACAAAAGCAGGCTTGAACGCCTACTGGGGGCCCTAGTATATCAGAACCCTAGCCATAGTGGGGGATAATCGTTTCTGACCTTCCAGCCAAGGTCCTGCCCCACTTACATAGCATGAACTCGTGTTTTGATCACTGACAAAGGTCCCTACTATGCAGCTGCTTGAGCTGCAGTCCCGATGTTGGGCCCATGGAGATAACAGCAAAGACTGCCCCAACCAGCTAAAGCTGGACCACATTGTCGCCATGAGGCCATACCCCAACCATTCAAAGATTGGAAAACAGCGGTTTGCAGGGCACATGGCTAAGGATGCCTCTGATGTTTAAGCATCCAAGATTTTCCATGACACCCATGGTACCAGCCATCCACGACTAGATGTTTGGTGTTTTTTGGGTTCTGGTGATTTACTTGGTACCCCAAACGAACCATTTTTAGTCAAGTCAGCAGTGCACAAGGGCGAACAGCCCCATCTTCGGAAGCAACCACGCAATCACCAGCCGCCCGCTGAGGTAGTTGCGATGTCTTGGCGGTCTCATTGTGCTCCACGCGCGTTTCAGACGGCTGCGGTGCACAAATTTGGAGCCACTTGGTGGTCAAGCATGGCTAAAGGGCGTCAAACCCATAAAACACCTGGGTTTCTGGATCGCTATGGGTTGCCATGAGATTCTGCGTATTACTGGCACGGTTCTTTGGAATTTTTGATCTGATAGATTCTGAGTTGTATCCAACTACTGATCTTACATAAGTTCCATTTAGGATTTGTACTGGTTCCCGTACCAAACGTATCAAATGCACAATCTGATTTCCAAAACCATTGGCACCTTGGAAGAGTTCCGCTTTCAACTTTGGTTCTTGGAGGTCCCCAGGGATTGTAAGTGCTAGCTGATACCAAAGTTGATCAAGCTAGCAATATAGTCACCATAGTATCAATCAATCATACTTAATTATCCATCATTATTAACCATACTGTAGTCGATTGACCATTCTTCACCATGATTAACGTTTCCAATCACCACTAAAGTAGGTGATCAGCTGGTTTCTACCATTGTTGTTTCGGGTTGTTTACCTATTATCTTCCTTCAAGTCACTTTCATAATACTCGTAGGTAACCAACCCCAGTTACAAGGATGGTAGAAACCAGCTGGTTGCCTACGATTTCATGGTGACTGGAGGGTTGGGGATAGTATAAACGAACGCTGATTGCCGTAACCGGCACATCCCAGCCGTACCAGCGATCCCACTGCTCAGCAGTTTGAGGAAAAATGGCGTCGAACTACTCCGATCCGATGCTGGCGCTGCGGGTGGTGCTGATCGTTTTGGGAACCTTGATCTTTGTAGGCACAGGGTGGTCACCGCGCTGGGGGGTTTGGTAGCCATCGGCACGGTTGGATGCTGGTCACCAGTGCTGCACCCGTGTTCGACATTGACCGTTGATGATTTTTTGCTTCTGTCGAACAACTTGATAAACGACCATCAACTCACGTGCAATTGTCAGAAAAATATCTGCATCATTAACCATTTAACCATCACATTTAACCTTTATGAACGCAGCTTGTCATCTGTTATTGGTGCGAAATAAATCGAATCATTGGCTGTCTTGTCTTGAGTTTCCGCCGAGCATCAAGCCTTGAACTTCAGCGGATGTGCGGTTCACGGGCGAGGCTCATTATGAACCAGTATGGGGGGTTTCTCAAAATAGGGAACCCCAAAAATGGTAGTGGTTCATTGCTAGAGATGATTAATGTATATTAATGTTGGATGAATTGGAGGCTCCCCTATTGTGAGAACCCATCTAGAACTCATCTCACCTATAAACCACAAAAGCATTGATGATGGATCAACATCCTTACACACATCGACCTGAGTCCTGACAGTCGCCCAAACATGCAGCTGCGGCTGCGAAGGGTGGGGCGATGTCACCCCACCGAATCCGTCGAGTTTGGGACCCGTTACAGGGCAAGGGGCTTCCATGGATTTGGTGTGCTGCCGGACACATTTCACGTCGAAGAAACGGATGATTTTTGGATACTGAAGATTTTATCATTTTCTTTCATTTTTATTTCGGGTCATACTCGTTTGGTGCTGAAGACAACTTGTACCATGCCCAGAGTCTTGAACCCGAGCGTCCCCGTTCCAGGCGGCATTGTTGCATATTGCCACTTGGCGAAAAACAGCTGCCGAGGACCCAGCTGGCTGCCTGAGGGGGTAATCCCAAGTGGAATGACCTGGCGCCACATCAACCCACAACAGATGTTGGCTAAGAATTCCCACGTGAAGTCAAGGACAGCTAATTATGCCTGCCTCTAGCCTGGCCCGCTTAAATCCTGCTTTAGGTTGCTTACCTGCAAGCTTCGTTTACTATGGATTTACTATTTCAAACCATCATTAGTCGGGGCATTTCCTAGTGTTGTCATTGTCATTAATGTTTTCCATACTTAGCTATCATCAGCCAATATTTGACCATGATTGTCACTCGTAGCCATCAGCAACCACTACATCAACCGCTCTTAGTCATTGTTATAATAGATGGTACCCAGCCATTGATCATCATTGATTAGCCATCATCAACCATTATTGACAATCATCAGCGATAATCATGGGTCATTGCGACCAGCGTGAGAAGGCACGATCAATCACTCTTGGCCATGATCAATCACTTCCATTCATAGCACAGTAACCAGCAATCAACTGATCATTGCTTTTTTATTGATACTGCTTGCAGGTCCGCCACGATTCATCACATGAACCAGTAGTCAGTAGTCGCGATCCACCACTATTGCGAACCACCTTTCACCTGCGTAATTTACTGCGACTTTAGCGGAGGTGACTGGGACTTGTAGATTGCAATGAGAAATGGAATAAAACTTTTCGGACCCCGAAAAGTTTTTTTCTGATTTCGGGGTTCCTCAAAGAATGGAGGCTGGATTCTTCTATATTCTGCCCACGCGGGCTGGAAAGATTGTAAGATGCTTGCCTTAACTTCTATCCAGACGAGGTAGTATTTGGCAACCCATTTCAACGGGACGAGGTGCTATTTTCCAAAAAATATTTAACGAGGCGAGGTGCTTTTTCTGCGCGCAACGATGTTATCAACGAGGTAGATGATGTACCCTCTGGTAAACCGAACATGGCAATGGAAAATCCACCATTTTGTTAGGAAAACCCTGGGGAGTCATCCATTTATGGTGAATTTTCCATTGCCATGTTAGTTTACCAGAGGGTAAGAATTTAGTAAAGTACACAGATTCACCATGATCGTCAGCCATGCTAGTCAGCTGGTCATCAAGCACTGATGCACTACAGGCCACTACTAGCTGATCATTACCACAAGCCATGGTGAACAACAAACTCGCATGACTAGTACAAGTAACATCACTAGATATCATAGATATCAGAAACCTATGATTCAAAAAACCAATGAAACACTAACATAATCAGCACTGCCTTGTGCTAGTAAGCTCACTGACATAATCAGCAACTAATCAGCATTACTAGTCTAGTGATTGTAAGCCATTACAAGTGATCTCGTTGCCGGTTTCCCATTAGAATCCCTACACCTTGCGCCACGGATCCCAGGTTGGTACAAGCGCTCGCGGCATCCCGCAGCGTTTCGCGCGCCCTTGGCAGCCAAGGATTCGGCGCAAGTGTCCCTGGGACGTGATCCGCAACCACTGGGAGGTCTGGGGGTGATCCATGGTGAGGAATTGATAGGTTAAGATGGTTACGGTGAAGTGATGGTGAAGTGATGGTGAAGTTATGGTGAGGTGATGGTGAAGTGATGGTTAAGTTATGGTGAAGTAAACTGGTGGTTGATGGTTAGTTGATGAGTAGTTGATGGTTAGTTGATGGTTCACAAGCTGATGAGTGATGATGAAGTAATTACTATGTAATGATTGACAAATGGTTGATGGTGAGTACTTGATGAATGATTCATCATCAATCGATCCATCAACTGACCAGTTTAACCACTGAATCAGTGTTCTGGTTTGACGGTAAAGTGTTTAGTTCCATAGAACTTATGATGAATCATGGCCATGAATGGTCAATTGATAGTTATTTAATTCATGGTCGATTGTGATGGGCAGCCGCTATTCTTGATGATGTGGAGTTTTTCCAAATTACGGGGCTATAAGTGACACTCCAGCAGTTGATGGCGAGGTGAATGAACCATCTTGGTTTGCAGGTTGCTGTCAAGGTTTGACAAGTTCTAAAGGAACCTCCCAGTTTGGGGAGGATTGACCTTTCTGAGCCATACTATGAGAAGTACTTAGGTCATGCTGACAGTGCTCTTATGAGCAACTACACCCTGCCTGTACTGAGTCGTTCTTCCCACTCATGTCTTGAGGACAATTCCAATCAATAGTTGTTACTTGTTACGGATGTCGCGCTGTGCAGGTGATCCTCCATGTTGGTTCGATTGTTTGTGCTTGGGGGCTTGAGAAGACTCATCATCGTTTTTGGCACATCCCGTCAGGATGATGGTTTCTAAAACTAGGGACCCCGAAAAAATCGTTGGTTGACTACTATCAATGGTCAATACAAAGGATGATTTGGGGGCATCCCTATTTTGAGAAAAATAACATATCCATTCGGGAGAACGGTTTCTTTGCTGATATTTCCTCTTCGGTGAGACCAATGTCCTTCCTTGAATTCTTGGATGAACAATGATGATACCAAGAAATCGTTGGCCGCATTAGCAAAGTATTAGCATGTTTGCGGTAAACTGATCCCAGAGCACGTAGGCGTTTGTGTTTTTGTATGCTTTCGTTGCAGTGTCGCTTTTCTATGGATTTGCGTGTTCTGTGCGTGCATACACATGCAATTCTGCACATCACACCATACTTGGTCTTTAGACGGTACTGTATATTCTAAGTTTTTGCTAGGTTCCCTTTGTGTTCGTTGCTTGTCGTTATTCCTAACGATGTGCTGGTCGTTTCTCACCATTGTCAAATCAACCATGAAGTTCCATGAAGCTTTGCAATCATTCATCAGCCTGCGGGCCTGTGGGTGTGTTGTTGCTCACAGTGCATGGTTGATTACTCATGTTACTCCCATGCAGCGGCTCAAGCACTCTAAAGTGATGAAGCGGGTGGCCGCTGTTGCTTTCCCTGCGACGTGCAACGACCGTGTGGAGCCACCATCTGGTGACACCCAGCTGATTGAACTCCACGTGTCCTGCTTGAGTGGTGAAGGATGCATTGTGAGCCTGTGCCCAGGCACCACCTTGGGAAGGGAAGTGGTTAAGATAGTTACAAGGCAACTGCCAAGGAGAGGTGCAAAGCCAACTCTCCACCACAATACTTCACCTCTAATTCTGCAGCAAACCTTGCAAGAACAAGGCATCACAGGTAGGACTGCAACATTGTCCTGCACCTATGTTCCCACTGATCTGGTTGCAGCGTGGAGATTTGTCACCGGAGAATCTGAGGATGAGACCGCGTTGGAAGGTGTGACAGAGATAGCAGGCGTATCGTCCACCAGTTGCCTGCACCATCTTCCCACAAGCCTCCAGACCTTAGTACTTTCCGATGATTTCAATCAGAGCCTGAATGGGGTGACTTTGCCGAGTAACCTGCAAACTCTGGCTTTCGGCGATGATTTCGACCAAACCCTGGATCAGGTGACTTTTCCCGGAAACCTGCAGACTTTGACTTTCGGACGCCATTTCAATCAGAGCCTAGATGGGGTGACTCTGCCAAGCAACCTGCAAACTTTGATTTTGGGCGATGTTTTCAACCAAAGCCTGGATCGGGTCACCTTGCCGAGTAACCTGCAAACTTTGAGTTTTGGCACTCATTTCAATCAGAGCCTGGATCGGGTCACCTTGCCGAGTAACCTGCAAACTTTGACTTTCGGCAATAGTTTCGACCAAACCCTGGATCAGGTGACTTTACCGGGCAATCTACAGACACTGAATTTCGGATGTGATTTCGATCAGCGACTAGATAGGGTGACTTTGCCAGGCAACCTGCAAACTTTGACTTTTGGCAGTGCTTTCAACCAAAGCCTGGATCGGGTCACCTTGCCGAGTAACCTGCAAACTTTGACTTTTGGCAGTGCTTTCAACCAAAGCCTGGATCGGGTCACCTGGCCGAGTAACCTGCAAACTTTGACCTTTGGCCATTGCTTCAATCAGAGCCTGGATAGGATCACCTTGCCGAACAGCCTGCAAACATTGACTTTCTGCAGAAGCTACAGAAGCTTCAATGAGAGCCTGGATGGGGTCACCTTGCCCAACAACCTGCAATCTTCGACTTTCGGATATTTTTTTGATCAGAGCATGGACAGGGTGACATTGCCGAGTAATCTGCAAACTTTGGCCCTCGGCGGACGCCATTTCTATGAGAACCTGCATAGGGTAACCTGGCCAGGCAACCTGCAAACTTTGGCTTTCGGCGATGATTTCGACCAAACCCTGGATCAGGTGACTTTACCGGGCAATCTACAGACATTGACTTTTGGACTCCTTTTCGATCAGAGCCTAGATGGGGTCACTCTGCCAAGCAACCTGCAAACTTTGAGTTTTGGCACTCATTTCAATCAGAGCCTGGATCGGGTCACCTTGCCGAGTAACCTGCAAACTTTGACCTTTGACTATGCTTTCAATCAGAGCCTGGATCGGGTCACCTTTCCGAGCAACTTGCAAACTTTGACTTGTGGCTTTTATTTCAATCAGAGCCTAGATGGGGCGACTCTGCCAAGCAACCTGCAAACTTTGACTTTTGGCAATGTTTTCAACCAAAGCCTGGATCGGGTCACCTTGCCGAGTAACCTGCAAACTTTGACCTTTGGCTTTGCTTTCAATCAGAGCCTGGATCGGGTCACCTTTCCGAGCAACTTGCAAACTTTGACTTGTGGCTTTTTATTCAATCAGAGCCTAGATGGGGTGACTCTGCCAAGCAACCTGCAAACTTTGACTTTTGACAGTGATTTCGACCAAAGCCTGGATCGGGTCACCTTGCCGAGTAACCTGCAAACTTTGACTTTTGGCAGTGCTTTCAACCAAAGCCTGGATCGGGTCACCTTGCCGAGTAACCTGCAAACTTTGACCTTTGGCCATTGCTTCAATCAGAGCCTGGATAGGATCACCTTGCCGAACAGCCTGCAAACTTTGACTCTGGGAGACGATTTTGATCAGAACCTGGATCGGGTGACTTTGCCGAGCAGCTTGCACAGTCTTTCTTGCGGGGAGCTTGAGATGCGCAAGGACATTGTACATCGATGAAACAGTTCAGGATGGGATGATGTTGGCGGAGTACAAAGCCCGCATGGGGATGCATTGAGGGTATCAAGAATCAAGAATTCATCATCAACGAGATTTGGCTCAGTTTTGGTATTTTTTCTGCTGGGTGATAATTGACCCTTGCAACCAATCATTGTCAAACACCACATGCTCAGTAACAACTACAAGAAAACAAGAGCGTTGGTCGTTAACATCCATTGACATTGCCACCAACATCTGTCAAGTCCTATTGCTGCAAAGGTGATTATGAACCATCTTGACCATGATCAACCACCATGAACATGCCATTCGTGGCCAACTATGGCAGAGTATCGCCCAACCCCAATCGGTAACCACACCATGATCAACTGCGATTCTTAACCAAGCGCGACTACCAATGATCAACAATGATGAACCACGATCAACAATGATTCCCCCACTACCAACCACTGTAAGCCAATCATTACACGTCGGGTCATTTCCAACGGCGTGATGCCCCCCACGATCTCGGGGAACCGCTCAGGACGCCCGATCCTGCCACTGTGGGTGCCGAAACCCCAAAGGCGGCCCGCCGTTGATGACGGGGCGCTTCGCGCCGCTTTCTCAATGACTGGTTGGTGGTTTTTATAGGGATTACAACCATTAATGATGGTTGATAGTAAGGGATAAGAAGCAACAATGATGGTTTAAACAACCACTGGTTGGTGGTTTTAAACATTTTTCATAGGGGTGGTTCAACCACCAGCCAGATGATGGCATCTCACCAACAAGAAATGATGGCAAATAATGTTTGACGATCTCAGTGACATAATTGATGTTGATGATGGTATATGTTATTTTGATTGGCTGAGGGTGATTGAGTGTATTTTTTTCTTTTGTTTTTCCGATGGTAGAGGATAGGACATGATCTCAGGGACAGACGTGGAAAATTATGGTTGACGATGGTCAATGATAGATAGCTACAGGGGATCATGATCAACAATGGTAGGGAAATATAGGAAATATCATGATTATTGGTTAACGGATAATCGAGGATGTTTTCCGATGGTTGTTCAATACTGGCCAAGTATCAACTGTCAACTTTTTGATTAGGATACTTAGTGACATTGATTTCCTTACTACTTGCATTTTTTGATGGTTGTGCAATACTGTCCATGTTTGATTAAGAAACCCTGCCCTTTCCACAGCAAACAATGGCTGATCCAGCAATCAGCGTCCTTAAGTGACCTGCGGTTGCGGATCAAAGCAGGATGGTTGTTTGAAACCCATGAAGTTTGAATCGATAGATATAATTAGATGCACACACACGTACATGCAATACGTGCTTATATATATTTATATACGGTGTAAAGATAGATATGTGTATTTAACTACATACGTATATGAAAAGAAACGCATATATATATATGTATATATATATATATATGTATATATAAGTTCAATGGATGATTATACGTCTTGCGGACATGGGCATATGTTTTTCTACTGCACCAAAAATGCACACCCAACGAAGTACGCGTGAAACGTCTCACAGCCAACAGGCTTGGCTGTTGATGATCTGGCCAAGGATCTGTCCCTGATGACAACACCACTCTGGTGGCTTCATCACTTGTATCCACGTTCTCTTGGCAAGTTGGAATGTCGCCAGTTGAATCAGCTCCTTAGTGGGACACTTGTTGCACTGAGGGATACAGTAGGTTGCTGGCAACTCCAATCCCCACGATCTTTTTGGCAACTTGTATGCTTAGCTTCCCGAGCGAGTCCTATGGATTGGTGGGCTCCTGGTTGTGAACACTTTCTTCATAGCTACGGAACAGTCGCAATACCCGAGGCACCGGCTGTATCAGTGGTTGTTGGATGTTGTTGATTTTCACCATCTACAAATTTAGAATCTCATTTCTGATCATCATTTCCCGATATACCATCATTTTGTACCAATTTCTCTATGGAACACTTGTTATATCTCTATCAACCCCTGTAATCAGCCATGGTTAGATGGTGAGAGTTAGACCATGGACAATCCGCATAATCACACAATATTTTCAAACCATCATGTATCCAATATTTTCTGTATAACCCACTTGACAGAAAAGGGGCCCAATAATATCAATCATGCATCATAGCCTGTAATAGACCAGTTGATTTTCAGCGAATTATCAGTTGATTATCATCATCCCAGTCTCTACATAACCATTATCAGTAGGGTATCCAACCATTATCAGTAGGGTATCCAACCCTCATTTTCCCATAGAACTTCCCTGTCCATATTGAACACTTCCAAGTCAATGGTTAGAACCCCTATCAATATCCTCTATATATAAACCATGATTATCAGCCATTATAATCCGCAAGTCAAAACCATTCCGAAACCACCTTCAATGGTTTATGACCCCTGTTAACCACTACAATCCCCTATAAAACCAACCACCGCATAACTCCATGAAGCTTCTCCCCATCGCATGGAGGGAGCGCTCTGCAAGGTGGCGCCGGTTTCCGTGGACAGCGAGGAGGGCGCGAACATGCCACAGGCTTCGCGACAGGCCTTGCCAAGCTATTGGGGATGCTCCGGCTGCAGATCTGCTGGGAGCTCTAGGCTCAGAAATGACTGGTTAAGGATGCTTAAGGAGGGGTTAAGGATGGTTAAGGATGATTAGTCATGGTTGGTTAGTTGGATATTGATGATATTTGGCAATGATAGGGTCATGGATGGTTAGTAATGCATGTTGAAGAATGGTTACCCTCTCGTAGTCCCTAACATGGCTGGAAAATCCATGGAAAGCCTTGGGAAATCCAAAACTTGGGGGGTACACCGTGGCTTTGGACAAAGCCATTTAGTTGTTTAACCAATATTGTTGGTCATTATCCCCTATCACTAGCCACTATTAACCACTGTTAGCCCATGATTCTTGTGTATTGTGCAAGGCTCAAACATTCAACCATGGATCAGGCACCGCCCGCATCAATTCCATACCTCGATCCATTTCAAAACGCAGGCGATCTAGATGATCCATACCCCAATTTTGAGCCACAGACATAAATGGCTACCACCTATGATGCACTGGTGCTGTTACGGCAACATACTCCAATTTTGAGCCGGTAAATGGTCTCCCATAGGTGTGTATGTGTATGCTGGGGTATGGGTTCAACCCGATAGCTAGTGGGTTGCCCTGAGACATCACTCGCATGTTGAATGATGATCATGTGGAGATGGGACAAGGGGGGTACATGGCCATAGACAGCCACCGAGTTGAAAGGTTGAAACTGAAGAGCGCAAGGGGTCTCCCAAAACTGAGATAACCCCATTGCTACTCCGGCGAACAGTCCCTGGGTCCCTGGTCCCCTTGGAGACCATCAGAGAAGCCAAGGCTCTTACGGAATGATAGCCACAAGGTAGGATAGACGACGTACCCGAACCAGGGTAGTGTGTAGAGCTACCACTATTGAACATGCCTAGCTCATCTTTGGGGTCATCGCCTATAGCCTGAAGCCCAAGAGACTTCCGCGGAGACACCGTCCATCACTTTCTACCGGATTTTTTCCATTCACACGAATTCTCCGCACAATTTTCTTCAGACCTCCCCCACTACTCGGACGTACATTGGTTACTAACCATGGTAATGGGTTATAAGTTATTACCTATCTGATAGGGCAATTTATATCCCACTGACCATAGTCCTAGCTGCACCTCCCCGGGACTGAGAGTGGCCCCAGGACACACCCGCGAGAGCACGGAATTTAAGTCGATGCTTTATGTTGCGGAAGAGAAGCACAAGATCTTTGAATCTTTGTTGTCAACGACCTACAAGCCACGCATCACCCAAGACAGGTGGCACCTGGCATTTGCGGCAGCATCATGGTGGGTGAGGCTTCGATCAATACATTTTTTTATGATTATTGTAACTACAAGTTGTGGTAGACGCAACTGTAGTTAAATGGCTTATTGACCTGTTTGTAACTAGAGGCCCCCCACCTTATACATGTTTTTAGATTACAATTACTAGTATAAAGGCAGAGGTGCATGATCTTTCAACCAACTTCTTCTCTTTTATGAGCAGAAAGGTCTTGCTCGACCGAAAATTGTCACGACTGTCAGCATTCTGCCCATCAACTTACTTTTGGTTGGTTTCAGCCCAGGAGCAGGCCAAATCAGACATTCTTTGACAAGTGGCGGCCAATCTGAACGATGCCTGGTCTTTACGATCATGAACCCAGACGGAATGCGCAATTCACACCTGCTCCAATTTGCCAGTCCAAAGTGATTGCTTCACGTACTCACCCAACTTGCACCATATATTGTCCTCCTATTTGCCACCTTCAACCACAATAGTATGATTGATTTATTGATGTTTGATGGCATGTTCTTGTTCTTATTGTTGTTGTTATCCTTCTTGTTAAGATTGCTGTTGTTGTTGTTGTCGTTGTTGTTGTTGTTGTTGTTGTTGTTGTTGTTGTTGTCGTCGTTGTTGTTGTTGTTGTTGTCGTTGTTCTTCTTCTTCTTCTTGGTTCCCATCCCCTGGTACCGTCCATGATCAATCACTCTTAATAACCATGGAGCAACATGTGTCCCACTGGCCCGCGTTTCGCTGCTTTGCAGGCCCTGTCCAAATGGATCTTGTGCCAAGACGCCAGGCCAGCAATGCACAGTTCACGAACTGTTGCTGGGGAGCAAACCAGTCATAAATGATTAGTTGTAACCATTGGTCATGGTTAATCATCTCAGACAATCGCCAACAATCATGGTTAATTAAACAGCTACTGGTTGGTGGTTTCAAACATTTTCAGAGGGGATTATACAGTAGTGGTTAATAGGGAAGCATAGGCAACAATGATGCTTAACCAACTACTGGTGGGTGGTTTCAAACATGTTTGGTTTTCCCTGTTTTATAAACAAAAATGGTTGGCTGGTTGTGGGCAAATGGTTTGATGATCATCATTTTGTTGTTGTATTCATAAGTAGAAAACCCTTAATTATATATTTGCCATCAGTGGTACCACTATTTGATGATAACCATTGATAGCTGACCCAGAGCAGGACATTAAGGGGTATAAGTCTGCAATCATTTGATCCACTGTGCTCCTTCATGAGTTGACGAGCTGGTTGCGTGAATTTTTTGTTGGAGAGTATGCATCAGCACAATCAACTTTACCATACTTTAGGATCGTTGATCCATATTCACCATGATTAATCATGTTTCAGAACCTTTATAAGCCTTATGAAACAGTATTATCCATGATTAACCCATGATGAGAATAGTTAACGCTTTGAACCTTGATTAATTAATCATTATTAATTATCATAAACCATGGCAAACCATTATGAAGCATCATTAATCATTCTGAATCATTACTGACCATTATTGACTATCACTCAACATATCTGGCCATCATTAACCATGATCAAGGACTATTCACCATTCTTAACCCCATGATTAGAACTACTTGGATGTGCACCCCCACGGCTCGTAAGTGGTCACAATTCCCATGGTTTCTAGGGGTTATAAGTTACCTTATAGGGCTTATGGTCTCAAAATAGGGGTACCCCTAAATCATCCTTCATTCATCATTTATGGTAATAAACTATCCATTTTTGGGGCACCCCTATTTTGAGAAACCGCCTTATAACCATGGTTAGAACCCCTGCTGCACATCCAGCCGTAACCATCGACCAACATCCGACATCGGGGTCGCCTCACTGGCAGGCGGTTGTCCTTGCGTTCAGGTGGACGGCACTCCAGGCGTTGGTGCCAGTGATGGACCGGGGGTGGATCAGTTGGCGATTTGATGGTCATTCTCAACCAACCAATGGTTAGTGGTTAGAAATAGGCGGTAACAACCAGCTAGATATGGCGAGTTGGGTCAAGCAGTTAACCAACCAAGAATAGCCAGTTGTTGGTCATAGGAGAACTAACATCCCCTAGTTTTGTTGGTTAACATTGGTCATTATGCGAGTGACTTTGGGGGTCAAGCAGTTAACCAGCCAGTTCATGGTCAATGGTAGGAGATAACAACCAACAATAATAGGGATTCTACCAGCTATATCCAGCTATGGGGAGTTGGGTCAATGTTGGTTTATATTGGTTTACATAGGAAATAGGGCCCCCAAAAAGCGGGTTGGAATCGCTAATAATAGGGAAACAAAACTAACAATGACAGTCAAACAACTACTAGATGGGTCGATATTAACCAACCAATTATAGCCAACTAGTTGATGATAGGGCAATATAGGGTATATTAACCAACAAAACTGGGGGATGTACCAGCTGTATATGGCTACGGGTCAAGGAGTTAACCAACCACCAACCAATTTTATGGGGAATAAGTTCACCATCAATGATTGGAAAAACAATGGTGAATGATGGGAGAACCAGGTGTACGGGGTTTTGACCCACAGCCAATTGGATTTTACCCTAAGTAGCTCGTTTGTTGTGATACAAGTAAGGTTTTCAATGCTTCAGAAATGGATTTTTCAACCATGATTCATGGTTACAATGATGGTTGGACCATTTTGTTCAGGCTACGATTGATACTGGACTGTTCAATGGTTCATAAGCTAATCGACAAAGCCGGGTCGGGTACCGCTCTGCAGTAGTGCGCATCCTTTTTCTGCAGCACTTTCGTGAGATGAAACTTTTTAAGGCTGGCGATCCAACCCCATTTAGTGGGAGTTCCCTTGAAAGGTGCCTTCCTCAACAAGTTACACTTTGGCTAACCTGGAAGTGGAATATCCACTATTCGTAGCTGGTTGACCCATTAAACATGGGGATGCTTAGCTTCCAGATTAGTTTACCAGAGGGTAATGACTTCCGCCCTTCCCAAAAAACACAACGGCCTTTCTTGAACCTTGATCCCATTCAGAATGGGACACACCTGGATATCATTCTGTTCCGCAACCGTTTTTGTGGTTGGGCATGGCTTGCCCAATAAGTATGGAGATTCTTGAATAACGGCGAAGACCAAGATGTTTCTGGCCTCCAACACGGTTGATGTGAGCCCAGGCTGAAGCTAAACCCTGGGTGGCTCCCTTCATGGGGTAGTTTTATGAATTTCGTCGCCAAAGTGACCTTGGGGGGAATACTGTGCTTGGATGTGCAGCTGGGGTTAGTGGGGCACAACCATGGTTACAAACCCTACAAGGTAGCTGAACTAACCCCTATAACCTTGGTGAATCTTACTAGTTGCTAGCTGGACCCGGCACATCCAAGTAGCAACCACCATCATCAACCTTTGCATCCATGATTAGCTACCAGTCAATTGCCGGATGCACATCCAGCTACTCCCTATCCGATCCACCAGGGGTTAGCATTCCTCCAGAGTTACCATTGAAGACATGAGATAAGCTACCTGACCACCTGTGACCAGGCCTGCCTGCCAGCTACGTGATCCGTCGCATCATCCGGGTGGAAAATTCCAAGCGCCCTGACAGCAGAACTTGGCGCCTGCGGATCGTGGTCAAAGTTTTTAGGCAAAACTGCCGGAAAACGGCTATTCCCTTGAAAGGAAACGGCAGATGATCGACTGGGCATACGCTGGTCTCAATAGACTATTCATGGATATGTTGGATTACTTGTTCCAGGGGATAGTTCCCACCTCGTTTCTGGGAACGAAAGCGATCCATCGTGGAAATGCCTTTTAGGCGAATTTGGCTAGTGCTGGTCAGGAGGGATGACTTTAATTTGCGGTCATCAAACATCATCAAGCAGGCGCAATTATCATTTTCCATTTACCATTGTTGGCCATTGACAATCAGTAACCATCAACTAACTATCAGCGTTCACCACCGATAATCATCATTGGCCATAGATTTTGTTGGTTAACCATCACTCAACCATCGGAATCATCAACGCCATCAACCATCACCAGCAATCACCATCTCTCTATTCACCATCCATCCATCACCACCATCATCAACCGTAAACCCGATAAACTAGCGTAAGCCATTAACAATCACTTTAACCTTCCGCATAAACAACATCTACCATTACTAACCGCTACAATCAAAGTTTTTGATGGTATTCATTGACCATTATCTACCCTCATTGACAATGACTAATCGCCATTATGAACATTATCACCATATTTATTACCATAGACCAGAGTTATTATTAACCACCATCATCAACTATCAGCTATTATTAACCATTTTTACCATTATTACCACCATTATCAACCATCAGTGACCATTACTGACCATTATTCACCACTATGATCATAGTTATCATTTATTATCATAGTTATTGCAATATTAATCCATTACACTATTAATCAGACTCATTACGATAATCATTGTCATTGTGAACCCTGATCTAAACATTATTATTCACAAACATCAACCGTTATCAACCATGATCGACAAATATTAGCCATCTCTCTTACCATTAGTTCCGTAGTTACCATAGGTTTTGATGGTTCTGATCGTGGTTCTTATTCATGGTTTTTATTGGTTTTAATCATTTACATTATCATATAACATATAGAAGCAAATTATTGACCGTTCTTTTTAACCAACATCAGTCACTATTTAGCACTATGATCACTCTTACTAAAACTTGATACCATTGTCAACCATGATGAATTATTGTAACCACTTTTAACCATTGCTAACCACTACCATCATGGTCATTGTATCATTAACCATTTTTACCATTACCAACTATCCAATATTATCCATTCTTCAACACTCATTGACCATTCTGATCATCGTTATTCCTACTGGTGATTGATTCCAATCACCATTATCATCATATATCATCTAGAACCATTATGAACCAATACTAATCATTATTAACAATGGAAGCCATTCAGTCTTGAAAACCACTTATTACTAACCATTGTTAACAATTACAGTATTACTAATGCCATTATATGTTTAACCCTTAGTAGATGGTATCTATGACCATTATTTGCCAGTGCTTACCATTACAAACCATTATTAATCAATGTAATGGCTAGTGGTACCATTATCTATTTACCATTTAGCTACCACTAACCATCATTTACCACTACTAACCATTCTCAATGCAATTACTAACCATTACCACGCATTATTGATACTAACCACTCATAATTAAACCTATTCATGATAATCATTAGATGGTCATGGTAATGGCTAGTGGTCATTATGATAACCATCATTATGACCATTAATAATGGTTATTAATAGGTTAATATGACCACTATGATAATCATTATCAATTACTATTCATGGTTATTATCATGGTTATTAATTAATAATCATTAACCAATACTAGTCATCAACCAACTATTACTAACCAATAACTACTAACATTTATTAACCAATATAATGGTCATAGCTGGTATCCCTCCATTTATTAACCAATGTAATGGTCATAGTAATGTGTAGTCCTCCACGCCTTCCACGGTCCCAAGGATGTGGAGCAGCTACTTGGCCAAGCGCGAGAAGCTCCGCGCGCTGCGCGGCGGAAACCCGCCGGTCGCGGCGCCGGAGCCCGAAGTGGAGACGAAAGGAGCCGCGGCGGGCGCCACGACGCGCCGCCGGGGTGGCCGCCGGGGTGGCCACGGCGGTAAGGGACTGGTGATGGGTAAGGTGGTGCTTAAGCATGATTAGTAGTGGTTAATTGTTGATGACTGGTGATGGTTGAGAATGGATGGGTCATATTTGTGGTGATTGTTGAGTATGGATGATAGTTAATGGTTCAGTGTGGTTGATGATATGATGAATCTTGGTTGATATGATGGTTAATCAATGGTTCATGATATATTTGATAATGATCATTGTTATTGACTAGTCATGGTTGATAGTGCTTGACATTGGTTATAGCTTTAGCGATCATTATGGATTTGCGGTGATGGGTATTTAATGGTCAATAGTGGTTGGTTTGATGCTCAATAATGGTTAAAAGATGGTTCATAGGTTTGTTGGTTGGTTATTAGCCACTGTGTCCAGAACACATATGGCTATAACCGCCCTCATCATTGTAGCCATAATGCCTATCACCATCTCATAAATTCAAGCATTATGAGCCATTACGACACCCTTCTTCAACATTGGTAGGCTGACGGGTCGCTAGTGGTGAGTTCACCAGTCTGTCAACTAGCTACTCCAAGCCATTGGTCAGTGGTTGTCGGGATAACAAGCTTCACTTTCTTGGACAAACTAATGGGTTGCTAACTAAGGGTTTAATCAGCTGGTTAATGTTGATACTAGGGGATAAGACGCAACAATCATAGAGGATATACGAAGTATATAAGGCTATGAGACACAATGATCCAAAAAGGAGGTAGGTGAAGCTCCTAACAGTTGGGGCGTTCACGGTGGTATGGGGTATTGACCCATAGCCATGTATATGTAACTCCGCGGCAATGACGGGTTCTACTACTGCCGATGTACTTGGTAGCTGCGATGATCAACCAGGATGAGAGGATTCGCAAGAGTTGCCAGACTTGATTTGCGAGTTGATTTACCAATGACACTTTGGTTGGAAATCCTTTTCTTCAGTTGAGTGATCGTGATCAACAACTCCTATGTGGTGGTTTCTCGAAATAGGGTACTTATAAATCATCCTTTATTAGCCATTATAGTACTAAACCATCCATGTAGAAGTGTTTGAGAAACCCTATGCCAACAATCCTGGTGATCATGACCAACAAGTCACCACAACCTGAGCTGATGAACTCGCTAAGCTCAACCCCGACGCCCCGTAACCCACCGCCACCAGGAATCGTTGCCGAGAACCCGGATGTCTTCACTCCCCTGGACTCTGCAGCCCCTTGGCGCACCGTGCTTCATCAGTTCTACACCTGTGAAGGGGTACCTTCAGTCATCATAGTTTCATAAGCTTCAAAGGTTTTTTACATCTTCATAAGTTCATTTAAGTTGAATTCAAAGTTGTGTCTTCATTGTTCATATATTGCATACCCGTCAAGCTCAAGTAGTTGGTGGTTTGATTGAGTTCGAATGATGTTGTTTAGCTTGTCGCAAGGACTCTGGGATCGTTGATCGACACCCACTTTTTTTGAGATGGGTTGCAACCATCAGCCGGTCAAATATGGCTAGGATGTTCCCAAAAGTGTGGCTATTCCAACGGAGATCTAAGGATCTTCCTGGGGTTGTCTGCTTCCCATGTTAGGTCAATGAGTTCTACTTGTGGCATGGCACTCACATTAGAGCTGCACTCTCCATCGCGCGAGAGGAGTGGGAGTCTCTTGGGGGCCAGGTGGTGTTTTCTTCTTGGCATGGACCGCTAGAACAGCGCGAAAAAACTGGAACAACATGAAGATTCCGCCAGCGACAAATGCACCCAATTTGACTGACTGGCGATTTGGTTGCGCTCTCTGGTAGTCCTTCGCATAGCTGGAGCATCCGAAGCGGTTGCATCCCTCTTGCGCATGGCACGGTCATGTTCCAGCCACGTGAATGTGGAGGAGTGCCGTCATTGCCAATCAAAAAACGTAAATCGTTAAAGATGATCAACAATTTCAACAGTAGGTCTTTTAAATCTATAATATAGCAGTTCTCTTCAACAATGTTTTTTTGTCCCTTGACTTTTCTCTTTGGTTCTAGGTGTAAACGTTTCTCTATATCTTTCTGCTTCTCTTCCACTGTGACTCTTTTCTGCTGCTACATATCCATCAGGTTCTACTTCCCAACAGGAGTGATGGGAAGCAACGGTTGGTATTGTGAACAAATCCACGGTCAGAGATCCAGCATTGGGGTGCCACTCCCTCCTGTATCGATCAAGAAAAAGCCTAAATAGGGGAGCATATCAAATTAATGCAAACAAATCCAGGGTCAGAGATGGTACAAAATGCATTTCGAGGGTCAAATGCCACCTCATTTACTTTATTGTTGGCAAACATTTCGAGAGCCAGAGGGCACAGTATTGATTGATATGCGGTATTGATCCCGGACTAGTGTTGCTTGATTTTGAGCCCCTATTCAGGATTTTACAAACTACTTGGCAACAAAAAATCCCGATTGATAGATTCGTTGGGATTATTCACTATTTGTGCATACCTCCAGTTTTTTATCCGCCCATGTATAAAGCTCATCCACCATCTATGGGGCACCGCCCCTGGCAGCCAGCCTTGTGTGGCTGAAGCAGGGGGAACATGGACTTGACAAGGTGGTGATCAGGATTGGCTGAGAACTCATATGTGATATGCATGTATACATTTGAATATATGCATGCCGTATGCGCATAGTTATTTTCTACGTATCTATACAATTCTATATGGTATATTCATACTATACAAATGCAGTGATATTATATATACATATATATTTGCCTAGATGATGGCTTTTATAGATATATAAATTTTAAACTTGGTGTTTCTTCATGGTTTCACAATCCAACCAGTTGGAAGAGCATTACTCCGTGCTTGCTCGGATCCTTGAAATGTTTCGGCCCACAGGGGCCCACACCCAGCGAGTTGAGCAGATTGCAGGTCATTGTACCAACTACGTTTGGAAAAGCTGAACCAACGTCAATGACATGCAGTTTATTGTCTTCCTGAATGAACATTTGTTTAATTTATTTGTGATCATTGCACCTTAACCATCATGGACCATGTTTTTTTGCCCAACCACGCCATCCGCGTTGTGCGGGACCACGCGGCATCACAGCGCAGGATTTCCGCATCGATATGGCAGGATCCAACGCGGGTACCATGTACGGAAAGGGTTGCTATTTGGCCGAAAACTGTTCCATGGCCTATGTTAGGGGCGTGGTGGAGGCAAGGGAGGAGGGATGTTGAAGCAACGGAGGGGAGCTGCGATGGGATCGGAATCCACAGATCCTTTTTGATACGTTTCACGAAAAACATCCGTGCACAGGCAATCACACGGATTCATTTGTCGTGCAAATGTCCATTGTAATTCTGTTTCATGGAGGCTAACTGGCCAACCAGATCCGCTGCTGTTTTTGGTTCCTGTTCTTGTTGGTGATCGCTCATGGGAGCAACCACAGATCTCCCAAGAATAGCTGTGATGCTGTGGTCATAGTCTCGCAGACGCAGCCGCAAGAGGTGTGGGTGTTTCTCAAGCCATAGGGGACCCCTCAAAAATAGTTGGTTTACTATGGATGATTGGGTGTACCTCTATTTGAGAAACCGTGTGAATGATAAACCTGCTGTTGCCGCACAGCTCCCTAGATGTGGTTAGTCAAGACTGGCTTTTAGAGACCAGAAGGTTGTCACAATTTCCCATGGCGCATGAGATTGTTGGTAGCTACTCAAAGTCGACCAGCAAAAACTTGACCAAGAAAGCAGTGATTTGAGGTTGCCCCCAGGAAATTCCAATGTATCATCACGGTATTTCCTATCAACCCATGCGCTTCGCACAATTGTGGTTCATGGTTGGTGATTGTGGTTCCGTTTGTCTTTGACCATGGCTAAAGCACGCAGACATCATATGGCAGATGGTGAGAGGCCTCGAGGCTTTCAACCCTTGTATCATTCCCTGTCATTATCCATCATTGGCCAACTCCTGACCATTGCAAACCATTCTTTATCCCTAGCTGCTGTAAACCACTATCCATACCAACGATTCTCAACCATTATTGACCATGTATAGCCACTAAAAAACAACGAATGGTCGATTACCTCAATAAACCACCCCCAGTTGACCAACCAAAAAGCTGCGATCCCAAATAGCAGGCCGGCGATCGGGCTGGACCCTTCGGCCACCACCAGCGTAAACTGAGGCACCAAGGCGGATGAATACGCCAAAGACGAACCCCATGGCCGCTTGGAGCTTCCAGGGGCGGCGGAAGTCTGGAGGAGGATCCGGTACAGTGGATGATCCTTGAAGGTATGGCTGTCTGCTGGATGGGCGATGGTTCGTTTCCAAGATCGCCGTGGTGTTTGGGTGTTTCTCGAGCCAATGGGGACCCCAAAAATGGATGGTTTATTATGGTTTATTACCATAAATGATGACTATGGAGGATGATTTGGGGGCGTCTCCTACTGTATTTTGAGAAGCCGCTATATAAGGCAGGTGAAGTAACCCTGAATCTTGCCAGTTAGGAGCAGTAGGGGTGCACATCCTGCTGTAGACATCATTGTTGGTCACGACTAGTTGGATCCTCCAAATTGTTGCTGCTGCTTCTAGATTTTTAGTGGTGAATTCTTGGTACGTGCAGTGCTGATGAAACTGCTGCCCCCCAGCCTCCAATCAGGTACCGGAGCAAAAACGATGAGTAGCACATGCCTTTTGCCTGTGGTCACCTACCTTTCGTTTGATTCAAAGTCCAGTTTCAGCAGCTGATGCCGTTTTTGCGGCATTGTCTCATGATTAACGTTGGTTTCTGATTAGTATCTACCTGTTGGTTTCATCTATTTTCATTACTTTAGGGGGAGTTACGCTAATCAGAAACCAACATTATTTGGGTCCCTTTTTGCCAGAAGCCTTCATCCCAGGTTACTACGAAGGCGTCTTTGCGCTTCTTTTATGTCGTGCTTCCCGGCTGACATTGGCGAAGTGGAAGCCAAAGGTTGGTGCGTCAGCTGCATTTTCAGATGCTCACTTGGTAGTCGTGGATAGCAGCTTAGGACATCATGATGCCAGCACCAAGCCATCGCTTGCAAGCATAGCACTCCAACACCAATTCGTTGAGTCCCTTTTGGTTTCCTGGGCCAAAATTCTTCAACGGTTGATGTTGAGTCGACGGTTGTTGAGGAAGCAGAAAGAGCCATGATGAAGCCATGTTGGGAGATACTGTCACCCTCACCGCACATACCGGCCAGTCTCTCACCGATCTCTCCCCAAGCATCAATGAAAAGGACCTCTGACAAGCTGTCTGTAGAAGCCAAATCAACTTCCAGCTTCTAGATTGGGACAGGAAGTGGTTCAAATAGTTTCAGGGCAATTTTTGCCGAAGAGAGATGCAAAGCTCGCTCTCCAACACCTTGCTCCGCCCCTGGTGCTGCAACAAACCTTGTAGCAAGGCATCACCGGGAAATCTGCAGCATTGTCCTGCACCTATGTTCTCACTTATCTCCTCGCTGCATCGAGATTTGTCACGGGTGGAAAGAGGAAGAGACAGGGGTGGAGGGGCTGACTGAGATAGAAGGCCTATATGCCCCGAGTTGCTTGCACCATCTTCCCCGAACACTTGTTACCCTGAAGCTTGATCATGACTTCAACCAGAGCGTGGATGGGGTCACCCTGCCAAGCAACCTGCAAACTTTAACTTTCAGAACACGTTTCAGTCAGAGCTTGGATCAAGCCACCTTGCCGACTGACCTGAAACCTGCAAACTTTTACTTTTGGCGATTGTTTTGACCAGAGCCTGGATCGGGTCACTTTGCCGAGCAACCTGCAAGCTTTGACTTTCGGACCCTGTTTCATTGAAACTGTGTCCGAAAGTCAACGTTTGCAATCAGAGCCTGGATGGGGTCACCCTGCCAAGCAACCTGCAAACTTTGACTTTTGGAAAACGTTTCGGACAGATCTCGAATGGTTGATCTTGCTAAGTAACCTGCAAACCTTGACTTTTACTGGTAACTTCAATCAGAGCCTGGATCCAGTCACCTTGCCGAGTTTGGCCATGATTGTGAGCAGAGTCTGGATCGGGTCACATTGCCCAGCAACTTGCAAACTCTAGCTCTTAGATTTTTTTTCCTTTTTTTGCCTTGAAGGGGTGACCTTGCCGAGCAACCTGCAATCCCTGACCTTTGGCAATGGTTTGAACCGAAGATTGGACTGGTCGCTCTTCCAACCACTGTCCGCTATTTATTTTGGACACGCTCGCACTTTGTTGAGCGTGACCGTCATCTCCGGTTTCAACAAGTGAGGGTACGCACCTTGTGATTTCATGAAGCAATCCTTCACCAGAGGGATCTGAGGAGCTCTTCCGTTGTGAAAGTACTTCGGCACGAGGTTAGAAGGGATGACAAACTGCTCAATCTGCTGGCCACTGCGCAGCCGATGCGTGGTGAACCTCCTGGCATCCCCGCATTTCCAAACGCATGGCCCAACTACTCCGTAGCGACTATAGAGATCTATACAGCTCTTTTATGCACATGTGCTCGATGGCACCCTCCACAGACAATCATCACCTCAGTGGGAATCAGGTTTTGCACGTCCCAAACGTATCCAAGCATCATTCACCTTGCTGACAAAGGAAGCTGAAGGGAAGGATTTCGACCCAGCAATGGGGCACAAATCGCTCGCCAGCTACTGGTCGCTCAGGTTTCGATGGGGAAGTACTTTTACACCACTGAGCGCAATGAAGAAGCAGGCGCGGTTGGGATTTGCCACACTCAGCCGGTTGGTGGAGTTATAACTTATAATCATGGATTATGCAAGGCTTGATAACTTATACCCAGTATAGGTGGTTTTAAAGGGATTTTACAGGGGTTATCACCATTAATTATCTATGGTTAATTGATCGGGAAGAATGAGCGACCAAGTTATGGTTAGAGAACTACTGGTTGGGCGTTTAAGTATTTTCAGTTTTTAGTTGTATTAACAAATGGTTGGTTGGTTAACATGCGCATATTTTTCATAGGGTTGAAGCCACCAACCAGTCAGGGTTTCGATTTGAGTGTGGGTTCTTCCCTTCGACAAAAAAGAAAGTGCTTTTTTGCAGGGAAACCAATTGGGGTCCAATCGCTAACATTGGTCCCCACCAATCTAGCTGGGGGTTTCAATCTCTTGG
>VSDK01012389.1:169358-192579 GCA_009767595.1 Symbiodinium kawagutii
GTCTGTTAGTTTGTCCAGTCCATTCCCAACAGGTTCGTTGGAGATCGGCAGGTGACAAAGTCATGTCTGGCGCCTTCGATAGCACAGTGGGAGACAGGAGTCACCGCGAGTGTTGTGCGTGGATGCGCGCCAGCCTTAGTTACGAATCCCTAAGGGTAGCTGAGAAACATACAAGGTGATACCGCCCAGTGAGTTATGTGACTTTGGTAGGTACACGTAGTGTAACTTCCATGCATGCTGGTTAAAGTAGGGTACATGTCATTGAACAACATTGTTTTTTGTAAAGCCCAGTTACACAAATCCTTGGACCTGAAATCAGCTGCAGGCTCCCCAGGCTTCCACCATGGACAATGGTTGAGCCAGGGTTGGATACATGTTTGCCATTATTAGTGGTCAAACATATGCGTAGTCATGGCTGATGAGGACTATGCAAGCTGCTCTCCAGTGGTCAGAGCTGTTTTCTTCACTAAGCCATAGTTGACTGCACCCGGGGATAGTTTCCAGTGCGTCATCTCGAAATGCCTGGGATTTTCCGTCACTCAGGCCAGTCGTAAGCATAAACACTACTAGGTGGCTTTGTGCAAGCGCTGAGTATGGCTGTTGGATGCTGTTGGAAGTTCTGCGTCAGCTTGCTCCTTAAAACAAAGGGTTTTTTTCAAACAGGTACGTGCACATAAGCAATAAGATCTGCGTAAGCCCCTGTTGACCCACATGCGCAAGCGTACAAGCATTGACTCGTGTTGTCATGTTTGATATATGGCAATAGTTTCGGCTTTCTTCGTAGACTCAACCAACTTGCCATGATGATCATTGATCAACCATTCACATCATCAGCCAACAAGGTGAACATTGACCATAGCTCCTCAAGAACCACATCTGTTTGATCATTGCCATGGCAGAAGTGCCGGAAGGACCAAAAAGGCCAACACCTTCCGAGAGTTTGTGGTCTATGACTCGGAGCAGGCCCGATGTCAGGGCAGTGGATCACCGAACCGCCTATCGTTCTTGTTCGGTTGTGGTGGCACCGGAAACCATTGGTGGTGGTCGGTGTCGCCACTCTTGTGCCTTTTCCTCCTTCCTTGCGCTTCGTCTTGTTGTTGGTGCATATGCGGGCGGAGATTCTTGGACTTGATGGTTTTTGCGCGCAGAGAAAAGCAGTAATTATCGTTGTCATTGCCTCAGCTCACACGGGGAATACTGGCAGAGATGGGGTCTACTTGATGGCTTCACTTCGGCAGATCATCAGCCTGTTCAGTGGGACAAGCATAGTTCCAACTTGGGTCGCCAACTTACTAGGGTCCACGCCATCAAGTAGCCAGAGAGCTGAGAAACTGCAAAGCACGGTTACATCACCAGTGGTTTCTTATTGGGGGATGTTGCCACCCAAAGCTGTTGCTAATCGCATCAGTAGTGCTTCACAATACTTACTATTCTTAAGCATGATTCACCAACCCATTATTGGGAGATGTAACCATTATTGGCAACTAATTACTCAAAGCTGTTAACCAGGAAACGAAGTAATTAAGAGATACCTTAAAACTGGTTCTTTTGGATCGTAATTAATCAATCCCAAACTGGCAACTAATCGCCCAAAACTGTTCTTACCGTGGCAGTTTTGGTCTTGAAACTGGTTCTTTGGAAAACCTTTCCCTTAGCGAAGATTTACTAACCCAAGGATACCCAAAGTCGATCTAGTGGTTTAACCAATCATAGTTCACCAATCACTAGCTGATAAATCATAGTTGATTCACCAATCATAGGCTGATTGATCAGCTTTTGGAAAGAATCGATTGGTAAATCGCCTCGACCAGCTGTGAGGTCTATCCGGAGTATGTGGTCCTCTACTCTCGGCAGCCACGAGTCAGGGCCCCTTCACGGGGCTGGGGCTGCGGTGCCGTGCGGCCATAGCTATGTGACGTCACAAGGTGACGATTTCTTGGCTTGTGCCAGCTGATTTTCTGGTAAATCATCATCATCATCATCATCATCATCATCATCATCATCATCATCATCATCATCATCATCATCATCATCATCATGACTGTATTGACACTATCATCAGTGGTCACTTTTCCTTAAGATTGGTGTAATCCCAAGGAGCTCTGATGATTAAGAAACAATGGGCAAAGCAAAGGGGCTGAAGATCAGCCTGCTGTCCTGCTGCTGCATGCTGCTGTTGTTGACTTTGAACATCGCTGTAGCTGCTACGTTCAACCATATTTGGTGGTTATCAGATGGGTTTTGTTGGTTATCATGTGTTATTATTATGGTTCAATTTGTGGTTTAGACTCCAACGATTTGCTGACTGCATCATTAGACGCAATCTACCATTGAGGTGTCACAACGTGTCCGCCGTGTTTCCGGCGTTCGGATTGTCATTGATAGCGTCCCATTGAACATTCCAGTGCCACCATTCCAAACTACCAATGGCTCTGATCTCAACCCCCAGAGCATCCCAAACAGAACTTGAACGAAATCACAGAAAATCATTCAGAATGCATATGACACCACCCACCTGATAGTTTCTTCTGAGTACGTCCACCCCTTCTTCCTGGAGATGACCAGCTCCAGGCAGCTCTCCCTCCCAGGTCGTAGCTCTGGAGAGCTTCCGCTTCGGATTGATGGAGCTGCAGGCGGAGCTGCCGGTCTACTGGCAGCACTGCCACGTGAATCCCACCATCAACCGCTTCGAGGTGTGGAGGGGGCGGAGGTTGGTGGAGATGACTGGAGGTCAGTGGAGGTTGGTGGTTGAGATTGTTGAAAATGGTCAAGATTAGTTGGTTAGGGTTGGTTGAGATTGGTGATGTTAGTGATGTTGGTTGAGGTTGGTAAAGTTGGTGATGGTTGATTCCTGGGACTCACCCATCATTCCGACAGCAGCTTGGGGTTGATCAAGGGATGAGATGAGAAGAATTCGTAACGTCACTCAGCCGCTGTAGCATGTTGGTGTCTGCCAGAGCTGTCGCCAGCCAGCCAATCCCTGCTTTGTCCTGTTTTTTCCGGGAACATGGCAATCAAACCACTACTGACTGAGCTAGGAAGCTCTTGGCATCAAACCATCATCAAACGCAAAGTCACCGGAGTGGAAGATCTTTCTAAGCTGAAGATGGCTTGATGACCAGCAGGTAAGCTACCAGCAAGCAAATGATCCATCACTGTCCATCACTCCGACCACCAATCGCTACGTCATCAGTGAAGAACCGACCTGAGCAGCACCTGCTACGCCAGAAACAGTATTGGGTTCGAGCCACCTCCCGGCGGTTGCTGGAAGATTTGGCCAAAGCTTGTGGGGGAACTCAGGGGGAGGTGGCTGGTGATGGGTGGATGGCGGCTTGCAACGATGGTTGGGGGTTGCTATTGGTGTTTGTGGGCAGGTTGATGCAGGTCAGATGGGGTTTTGGCCATGCTTGTCATTAGAACGGTTCAGGGTTAAGGATTGATGTAGGATGTTCAGGTCATGAATGATCCAAACCCGAATGATCCAAAGCCACATGGTCAGGTCATGGACATTTATTTGATATACCATATAATTTTATCATTCGACCAGGATTGATACGATTGATCATCACTGTTAATACACTACTAACCGACCATATTCGAGCATTGATGACCATCACTAGTTGTTAACCATGGTGATTGCCAACCATTCTTAAGCATTGTGAACCACCATTGCTCATTATCAACCATGATTAACCGTTGTTTAATTACTATTAAGCATCATTTACGCATTCTGAACATATTTTCAACTAGACAATGATTGACAAGCATCATACACCACTAAATTGTGGCACCAATGCACGTTGTTATCCTTCATAACCATTGGATGCTACCAGATAATAGTGGTTGACCACGTTAATGGATAGCACAGGATATAGTTATTCATCACCATTAAGGTGGTTAACCATTATTAAGTACTATTAACCACCATGGTCCATTGAGGTGGTTTATCCATTGGTTAACACAGGATATAGTTATCCCACTAAGGATCCATGATTAGCCACTGTTAATCACCTCCATGGACCATTCATAACCACTATTATCCACCTCAATGGACCATGATCGTTTCTACCCCATGGATGTTTCACATCCACAGATGCTGAGGCAACTGCACAGGCAGAAAGGTGGGACGCGGGTCTTCGCCGGGCGTGGCCAGGGGGGGGCTAGCGGCCAGTATCCAAGCTGCCTTATTTAATGAAGGTTTGATCATGATCCAGAAATGGTTTCGCCATAGTGATTCATGGTGGTTAATACTAATAGTGGCTAGTGGTGGTTGATAATAAGGACAATATGCACCAGTAAGACCAATATGGTGGTTTCTCAGAATGGGGGTACCCCAAAATTGATGGTTTACTACTGTAAATGATCAAGATAAGGGATGATTTTGGGGCACATATCAAGAATGGTTCAGCTTGATCAATAGTTTTTGACTCAAACTGGCTGTTGGTTTGGAGGGAGCTAAGGAGCCAAGGGTACCCATATACCCCTTTAAGAGGGGAGCAGTGTGGAACTACCAGGAGTCTTGTAACCAAATGTCAGGTATAAATCAGCAATCATTGACTAATGAATTCTAGTTATAGATGATCAGTAGCTACTATCAAGGATTCTCATCCATGATCAACCATAGTTCACCATCATTCAACCAACCATCATTGATCATTATCAACGGTTCCACTTATCATTACTGACCATTATCAACCACGATCAGGTATTATCAATCGAACTTTTAACCATTGTAGATCAGGAGAGAACAATCATCAGCCATCACTAGTCGTCAATGATGATCACCGTCAACATTTCTTTGCGATTATATATTCATCATTACTTAGACATAGAAGGATATAGGCAACCGATATTTATCATCAACAGTTGTGACTACCAAACATTTTCAACTATCAAACGTGTTGATTATTTTCATATATTCAAACATCTTTTTACTTATCATTACTATCATTAGGTTATGATTGCAGCCGTAATCATTCAACCATTATTTGCCAACATTATCAACCATTATAAAAACATTGTTAAACCATGATTAAACCATCTTAATCAACCATTTTGAACTATTGATCAAACATGATCAACTATTATTTGCCAACAGAATCAACCATTACTCACATTTATGAAAGCAGAATGAATGGTTGATGCCACATAAATCAAGCAAGATAATTTGCCAGGCTTAACCATCAATCACCATTAACCATCAATTAACCATCAATTAACCATCAATTAACCATCAATTAACTTTCAATTAACATTTATGAAAACATAGTTAAGCCATACTTAAGCCACATTTGGTCGGTGCCACCCTTCGTCTTCACAGTCGGTTCAGGTCCTGGCGGCTCGGCGCATCGAAGTGTCCAGCACCTGGAACCGCTACGTTCGCTTCAAGCTGAGGCACGGACAGGGCGAAGCGGTGCTTTAGCGGTCAAGGGGTTCCTTCAGCTACATGTATGGCCACATAATCAATTTTCATATTGTGAATTTTGGATATTTAGATACTTGATAAGATATATCTCTCTCTCTCTATATATATATATATATGAATCTATATCAATACTTGTACTATACAGTATATGTGTTGATTTAGTTATGTTTGTATCTTTCTATATATTTGTAGACATGTTATCATGCACTTGTCGTTTACATCTCAACCAGCGTCACGTTTTCAAAGAATTGTTGGGCATGCGCTTCCAAGCTGGGGAATGGTGGAGGATGGTATGGTTCTTGCGGCCGTAGTTGCAACAAGCTCCTCCAAGAGCTGTGGTAGGTTAAACGCCTCCAGCCAAACACTGTCAGAATGATCTTTGTTAAGATGATTCACTGGCTGGTGGTTGGGAGGGAGCTGCTTGGAACCAGGGGATCATTGTAGCTCTTCTAAAGGGGGAGCCAGTTGGAGCCACCAGAAATGCCCTAACCCAACGGTAGTTCTAAGCGACCCCTTGGTATATGGAGTATTGACCCACAGTCATAGCCATTGTGAAAACCATGATCAGCAATCGGCTTGGAGATATCCATGAGTTGGTTAGTTGGTTAAGGGTGGTTGAGGTTGGTTCAGGTTGGTCAAGGTTGGTTAAGGTTGATTGAGGTTGGTTGAGATTTGTTAAGGTTGGCTATCACTATCACCCCTTGTAAGCCCTTTGTAAACCACAATGAACCATCTTTTGTCGAAAATGTTAATCATAGTAAACCAAAATCAATCATAATCAACCATAATAAACCATAATAAACCATAATAAGGCAAGATAAACCATAGGTTGGTTGGTTGGTTGGCTGATTGGTTGGTTACCATTCTCACCCCTTCAACCAACCATAGCTTCACCATCCTCCCACCCCGCCATGGGGCCTTGGTGCCTTGATCCCACGGAGGTTGAAGGACGAACTGTCGCAGCTGGGGCTGCCTGCCTTCGCATCTGCGCAGCTCTTGGAGGGTAAGATGGAGCGTGGAGCCGCATGGCAGCGGTGAGTCGGACGACCCGTGGGCAGGTACCCGGGGGCTTGACCCAACCAGCGCAGCGCGCAAGGAGACACAATGGTTCTATTGGTAAAATATGGATAATCGCAGATAGTAATGCTAGAATAACTTAATTCAGCTATTAAAAGTGGCTCTTAGTAACTATGAACCAACACTATCAGCCACTATTGTTTTCATGCAATGATTTGGAGTTCTGGGTATCAAACATTCCGGGATGGCGCGACTGATTTCGCCACTGAAGCACAGCCCCATTTGAGCATCGAGGTGCATCTCCCCCTGGGAAGCACTTCGCTGGTGAAAATGACTTGGATGATGCATGGTAGGGGTTGAAGGTAAGCACGAGTCATGATGGTTAAGCGCATTTCATCATGTCGTTGACGCTGGTTAAACGTGATGAACAAGAGTGGATATCACCGATGATCAGCGATGCTTCATGATGATTAATGATGAATTAATGGTGCAATTGATGAGAGTGGATGGTTAACAGCGGTCACTTCACCCAGTCATCAGTGGTTGAACAGTGCCCAGTTGTGGATACCCAGTGGTTCCACTTGGATGCTCAACCGGCGTTGCTGAGGAGATCCTGACCTACACCTATCTCAAGAACCTGTATGGCCAAGGCCCGGCCAACTTTTCGGCGAGTAGCACAGGGCTGTGGATTTAGCGGTGCGGTGTCATAGGTCCGATGCTTTGGATGATTTTCCCGTGACTGGCAAGTGGGTCATTGAACCGTGGTACGAATGGTACAAGGGTAACAAACTGGTACCACAGATTAACTCACAACCCCCAACACATTTGGATTTGAAGGCTGCTCAGTGTCAAACAGACCAAAATCGGATAGATGAACATGTGAGCGAAGACTGCACGGATCCACACATGGGGCTACCCCCAAACTCCAAACCAACCATTGGAGGGCATCAACAGGATGAAGATGACCCAAGTTCGGGGGAAGAACATTCTGGCAAAAGCATCACCAATGGCACGATCGATGGTTGATGGATAACATTGGGGAACCCTCGCAATTTTAATGATATACAGAAGCCAAAACTACTTAATGCCCCCAGGCTGTCAAAATGGTACCATTTCCTGCCTAGCGCCTCCCTACTGCCCATGCGCCTCGAATCCAGTTGTCATAGCCCCTGCTTCGATGACCCATCTCACAGCTGCTATGTTGTGAATGTAATCATGGTGAATGTACCATTTTTGCCCCTTGTACCATTCACAAATGGTAGTTACATTAGTATCATTAACCATGGCCACCCATGGTGGCAGCCCAGTCTCACCAATCCTTTTTGCACAGTTGTCAGTTTGTGAAGGCTTGTTCCTCTGAGAGATTTCTTAACTACATAACTGCATCAGATGTCTTGAAATATCCGAGATGAAGTGAATCATTGAATCGCACTGGTAACGCTGCAGAATTCTTGAACTTGTTCCCAGTGGCTTCTAGATGTAGATTCGTTGATCCACCACTAGTAACCATCAGCAACCATTGTACTTCATTAGTTGACTTAGTTTAACACTTAATCACCATGGCCAACCACTATTGACCATCATTCAACCAGCTTTTCAAACATCAATGCACCACATTTGCATGAAATCCGTCATTGTTTGGTCCAGGGTTGCTATCTCACCTCCAGCGGTATCCCTGCGACGTTTAGAGGTATAGCCCCACTCGTGGTGACACTGGCCACTTAGTCAGTGGGGAATAGCCCCTGGTTGTGGAAGAACCAATGGAATAAGCCATCAGTTCGGAGGGGTTTAATTTGGTTATTCTTGGGTAGAAGTGGAACAAACATGAACACTACAACTGTGATTCCCACCACGAAGCTGGCCGTGGGAGGTGTTCAAACCACCATCTCAGTGGACGGCTTGGAAGATGCCATTCAGGAGGGGTTGCATGGCGCCTGTTGAGCAATTGGGTACGGAGCTAAGCGGGGTTTCTTGGATGAACTATCTGGGTCGAGGAGGTTGTCTTTTTCTGACTTCTGTCTTACTTGTTCACCAGGGAAATTTTGGGCCAGGTTCTTGGACGCCTGGATGAGAAGACACACTGATACAGCACAGGGAGGTTCTTGGGATGGACGCGCCAGGAGCATCTTTTGTGGCACGGAACGTCCAAAAAGGCGGCAGAGGCAATCGTGTCTTATCTGCAAAGGCTATGGCGTGGCAGAGCGTCACAACGAATTGGAGATGCAAATCTGATGTGCTTGAGAGGATGGTTGGAAATTCATCGAGCTGTGGTGCACATTTATGGTTAGTATGTGTCCATAGTGGCTGGTCATCTAAGTAGATATTCGGGGTTTTAATGACCATTGCAATGAATCATGTGGCTTTATCCAAAATGGTGTACCCTGAAAGCTGGTTAGTTTCCCAAGTAATACTAATGCTTACTATTGGTCATTAATCAACATTGCAATGAATCATATCGAGACATCAATGACTTTGAGCAGCACAAAGAACATGGCTCACTTCGTGGCTGCTTGACATTCTACCAGCACTAGTGGCTGTACACAGTGAACTTCAGTGAGCCATTTCTACCTGGCACCCAGTGGTTTCCCCACGAAGCATGATGGGTTTTACTAGGAACCATTCAGGCGATGCGGTTTTGAGAAGAAAGGTGTTTCTCAAAAATAGGGTACCCCCCAAATCACCCAGTTTATCAAAAATTATGGTACTAAACCGTGCCATTTTGAGACCCAGAAAGGTTGGGTACAGGGCTTTTGGGACAGCATCACATCCACTCGTTGTTGGTGTTTCAGGTGGTTCGGGGGTCTCTGGCTGAGGTCCGGTCGGATTTTCGAATTCCAGAGGACAGGGCCGTGGTGATCATGGTCATGGGTGGGGGTGGCGGTTTTGAGGGAGCAGCGGTCTGTTGATGGTCATGATATATCCACACATGCACATGTAGAATTTTGGATAATCAATACATCTACGGTATTCACGTATACAACATATACAGATGATGAATTAACTTCTGAAATCATTGGATTTCCCCCATCCATTGCAGAGAAATCATTGGAAATTTCATCATTTCTGATGGAAATATCTAACCAACAAGCAGTCACAGCAGGGATCGTGGGGACAGCCGTCACGGCGGGGCACCGCGGGGAGCGGCAGGATGCGAAGCACGGCTTCCGCTTCGGCAGCGGCCTCTACTTCGCGGAGGATCTCAGCAAGAGCTTGAGCTACGCAGCTGGGCCGCAGGATGCCTTGCGGCGTTTGGTGGGACCTCCCATAGCACCTGGCTACCTGGGTTGATCAGGAGCGGTGCCAGGTATACTTTGGCCTGTCAATTTGCCGTCAGTTTATATCTGCTTGGTGGTTTTATAAGGGTTATAGCCATTCCCCTACTGTAACGAGCTTAGAAATGGATGATCACCCTGAGATTATCCCCTACTGTTATCAACCATTCCAGCTTAGAATGAGACAACCCACCTGGGTGATCACCCCTGACCCACCAGTAGCCAAGGGCGGCACGCCAAGGCACCTCTGGAGAGCGGCTCCGATGGTGGCAAGTCCTCCCAGTTTGTGCTTCTTGGCAGCGAAAAATGGCTCTCCTTAAAGGAGCTGTTGAGCATGGCTAAGCTGCTATTGTTCCATCATAACCATGGTTAAGCATGGCTAATATGCATGATCTCTCCGACTTTTAGGAACTGCTGTTGAACAGCCACATATTTTTGAGCCATAGCCACAAGTGGCTGTGAAATAAATGGTAAGTAATGCTCCAAAAAAGGATCGACGGGTGGCCAGTAATGTTTGGCAGTTGTGCACATTGGTGCTTATGATGGTCTACCGTAGCTAATCCTGGGTGAGTGGTGAATCATGTTTGATTAATTGTTAAGACACTTCGTATTCATCTACAATGATAGTTGATAATGTTTGATGAAGACTGATATTGGATAATGGCAGGTGATATATCAACCACTGATCACAAACAAAATTGACGATACATTGTCAGTTCGGAGTAGCGAATGGTGCTTCAAACTGCGTAGAAATATGTAGAAATGCTTGATTAATGATGGTCCGTAGTGGCACACCATCATTTGTTGATGCTTGATGTCGGATGGTAGCTTGGTGGTTGAGCCGCTGTGTTTCTGCTCCTGGCTATATGAGTTGACTAAACAAGGGGTTAACGATGGCCAATGGTCAATTATGGGGGGAATAGCCCCAAATAGTTGGATGATTGATTGCAAAGACAGATGATTGGTTCGTTGGTACTCCTCATGATAGTTGGTTCAGCCACCCACTAGATGATCCACGTTTATTTCAACACTCATCGAAAGCTTATAGCTTCCCCATGGCCATTTCGTTTTTCTTTGTTTTTGTCAGTTATTGGTAGTTCAACCCATCAAAATCAAGCATGAGAGTCTAACCATGTTTACATATGTTTACTTTTAGTTTACCTCTTTAACAATGGAGATTACCAAACATATTTAGCCATGTTCACCCCTCTTGACCGCATGGAGATTACCAACCTGGCGTTCCCTCACCAACAACTCCACTTCAAAGCCATGGAGTCGTCATAGCATCCGCTGCTGCGGGACGTCACAGGCTCCTGTGCCGGGTGCTGTGTGGTCAGATGCACTACACGGATCAACTGTCCGATGGCAAGGCCACCGCGGAAGCCAAGCAGGGGGGGGGAAGCCGATGTTGCGCTGGTGATGGTTGATGGTTTGGTTGGTGCTTGTTCAATGGTTCATGAATGGTTAATGAATGGTGCATAAATGGTTCATGAATGGTTAATGAGTGGTTCATGAATGGTTAATGAGTGGCTCATGAATGGTTAATGAGTGGTGAATGAATGGTTGGCTACAGAGAACGAATTGACAGCTATTCATAGATGCTCAATCAATGGTTGATGATGGCTTAGTCATGGCTGGTAATTTGGTCAATGCTGGTGAATTCATGGCTAGCTCTTGTCAACCCTGTTTAGCAACGGACAGGCAACGCTGAACAATGGCGAACAAATGAGGGTGACAGTCATGGATGGTCGACAACCGGGAATGATTGCATCAGTTATATTATGGATCTAGAGACAGTAAGTGGGTTTTACAAATGGTTATACGGATACCGCTAGGTATACGGTTTACCTCCGGTCAGCAATTGGTGGCGCGAGTGTTTGTAACAACAGCAACAACAATGGCTGTGGGTCAGGGTGCCTCTAAACCACCGCGGATGTTCAGGTTTGGGATGCTTGGCATGGCGTTGGGATGCGCTGTAAATGGACATTAATATAAATCGTCAATGGTCCAATGGATAACAATTTTTGCTATCTAATCTGGATCTTGATGGTTAACCAATAATCGTGGTATTGATAGTAGTGGTTAACAGTAATGTTTTTTTCCCAGTTGTCTAACATCAATTGTATATCAACAAATAGTTGAATAGTCTATCAATCAAGCATACTCAGTTTTTCACACTTACTACTACCTCATTTAGATACTTTATCTCAGTTGTCTCCTATTCGAGGCAAGAGAGATACCCTCCGGTAAACTAACCTGGCAAAGGATTTTGACCATACTTTATAGTGAAACCCTGGGAAAACATCAATGAATAGTGGATTTTCCATCGCCAGGTTAGTTTACCAGAGGGTAATAATCATGGCAACTGTGAATAGTTTGTTGGTTCTTTCTCTAATTCTCATGGTGTTATTTTGGTGAGGGGATTCTTTTTATGTAAGACACCAGACTGCGGGGGTTTGCAACGTGAACAGAGAAGTTGCATAGCCTAGCCATTTCGTGAGTGTCCGTCTACCCATGTTGTAGGGGTTGAATTGTGCCCTGCACCGCAGTGACACGAATTGCACAGGTGGGGAAGCATGCAGTATTGGCAAACCCGTCGTCCAAAGGACCACGGGAATTTATTGTGCTCTCGGAAATGCAGGCGTGGGACATTGTTTGGGTGTATACATCCATCTGGCTTGGCTCGCTTAGTCATTAGCAAGGAAGGCTGCTTGCAATTTGAACCTCAGACAGTACCAGCTTTATCAACCATCTATCAACCATCATATCACCATCAACCACCACTATCAACCATCATTATTAGCCATCATTATCAACCATTAGAAACCCTTATTGACCATGTTAGTCACCCATACACTCAAACATGATGGACGAAGGGGCAAATCACATGGAATGGTCGAGATTGTTACTGAGGTCCCTTAAACCTGGTCCCCTGAAACGATCATAAGTTTGGATGCGCTTGGTTTCTGTGGACACAGCGACTCGTTTGATGGGACACACCACTCATCCAAGTCTGGTGCACTTGATCTCAACAGTCCCTCCGGCTGGGTTGCAAAGGCTCGTCACCAATGGCATGGCTGTGGGTCAACCATCTCACAGGTGAACATCCCAACAGTTTGACGAGTTTGTGATGGGATGTACATTGGAGCTACGGGGTGAACTGACCCAGGGCACAGACACAAAAGGTGCGACAAAAGGGGGTGTTGACGCATAGCTCATGTGCAACTTCGGTGGAATCCAAGTCAAAGGGTTTGCAGAGGGATTCAAAAGCCAATAGCAATGCTTCAGCATTAGATTGGATCCATAACCACCAGTGTTGATCCGAAATCAGAGGCTCACTCCTAGACTCCAGATACACCCATCTACTATTAGCGAACAGAACTGTTGGTCAAGAGTACAAATTAGAAATATTTCGTCTACAACTATTCGTCTACAATACAATTAGAACTATTAGTCTATGATACACATCTGAACAATCAGAACATAAAATTACTACTTGCTTTTCTTTTTTCGAACATACAAACTAGAATTGTTAGTCTACGAGCTCCACTTATCTAATCATTGGACCATGATGAACCACCAGGGACTGCTCCTTGACTCCCATGCTGCAGGTATACCCTGAGTACCTTGTGGAGCTGGCCCCAAAGGGGCCTATGGAACCATAGCCGAAGGGCACCGCGGTAGTGACAAGAGGTAAGAGGTTGAGATGGTCAAATGCTCCCTGAGCCGAAAACACAGAGCAGTCCATACTAATAGTTATTGACCATCTATTAATATGATAACTATCATATAATAGTTATTAATACTTATTACTATAACAGGCCATCTATAGTTAATACTCTATAGTTATTGACCATCGACAAAGTAACAGTTATCATCGACGATTTTCCCCAAAGTTATGGTATGTTATGGTAATTAACAAAGAGCAGTCTCTAACAGCGACACAGAGAAACTTGTCATCAACTTGTCACTCGCAGCGGTGAGCTGTTGGTTGCCTGCTAAGTCGGGCAGCTCGCGCAATGTCAACTAGATGTCGGCACCCGTTGCCACGGAGCCGATTTGGAAGCTCCCGGAGCACTGGTTCGAATGATCATTGTTCGAACGGACATGTGGAAGCATCAAGAGTCAAAGAGATCACTTCAGTGAGAACGGAATAAAAGCGCTTGGAATTTATTGCATATTTCATTATGAGTGTAAACACTTCGGATTAGAATGACATCAAGTTGAGGTTGATGCAAATTCAAGGTTTCTCTCTGAACAGAGAGCAAAGATGCATTGGTATGTGCAGCCTCTCGCAAACAGTTGATTTGCTGCAGCTATGCTTCCTCCGGGTGTGATGTACCTCTGGGTTGCATGTCATCACACAGCCCATTCGGGTAATGCACTGCAGTGTAAATTCATGCAAATTCCAAAAACTTGTTCCTGCCTCAAACAAACATCTTTAAAGACAACTTATCAGCGGCCGTCACTTCCATTTACAGGCATGCTGAAGTAGATAGAACATGGTTGGATATGATGATGACGATGGATCATCTATCTGTTCAAAACCATGTAGTCTGAGATCTCCATGTTGTTATTCCAGAATAGTCTTGGAACATGCATATCTACACATGTGTATATATATATATATGTATCTGCATGTAACGTAATGCCAGGTAGTTTGATGTAACACCTGTTGTAAGTTATCAGTGCGTACATGGGATACAGTACATGAGATTTTACATGATAGTATGTATGCATGTAGTGTAGTGTAATGTAGGTTTATGTAATTCGATGGAAAGCATGTGACACAACATAGATATTAATGCACAGAATGATTGTCAGGATATGTATCTGACATGTGTGTCGCATATGTGCAAGCAGTTTCTTATTTGTACCGGTAGTGGGATTGACATGTATCGTGATGGAATGCTGAGAATTGGAAGCTCTTGAAGTTCCAGACCCACAAGAGCTTAAGTTTCACACGACATATTGTGGTCATACCAACAATTGTCCAAACTGATCCACGCACGAAAGCAACAGAGAAACCACAATTTTCACCTAGCAAAGGATATCTTAAATAGGCACGTCCTCTGACATGGTGGATGTTTCAAACATAAGCACATACGTCCAAGTGTACACGTTAAAATCCATGAATAATGCATTCATTCATTCATTCAATCAATCAAAAAATAGATGAATAAACAAATAACAATTATTAAATCAGTATATAAACAAAAAACATGAAATTATGAGATAAATAAATGCATGAATAAATGAATAAATGAATAAATGAATAAAGACACAGAAAGAAAGAAAGACAGAAAGACAGAAAGACAGAAAGAAAGAAAGACAGATATGATTATCATTGATTATCTCAAAATACGTGTATATATATACATTTGAATCTGATTAAAGACGCCCTCCATGCTCACTCCTGGCAATCCGCAGACTTTCGGTGCTAGCCTTTGCTGCCACCCTGCCGTAGAAGTCCTGTCGCCCGCCATGTCGTCCACTGACGCGTTGAGCAACCTGGGCGCTGCCATGTTCGATGACGCCATGATGGCCCAGAAGTTGCCCTCTGCCGTGTTGCAGCGGTTCAACCAGTGCCTCATCACCGGTGAGCCCACCACGGAAGATGATCAGAAGGCAAGGGAGATGACAAAGCCTCCAGTTGTATAGGGAAACCATGGGATTTTCTATGGTGAATTCGATCTTAAAAAATGTGGTTAAGTGTGGGGACGAATTCCAAGAATAGTACTTGGATATGCCATGTCCACTGCTTGCAAGTAACAGGTAATGGGTTAGTTCACCCACATTGTAGGGTTACTTACTATGGTTATATCATCCCAGTTATAACCCGCACTGCACATCCATGTGGAAAGCCCACCTGGTCGTGGACGGGTGGACGCATGGAATTGTAGGCGACCATGGGATTGTTGATCCTGAAGCTTTATGATCCAAAATGATCGAGAAGTTAACTAATTAACCATGATTATATAACCATTCTCAACCACTCTTAACCATCAACTAAGCATCATTAACCACCATCAATTTGCCACCTGTAACAAGCTGCAGAATGTTGATGGTTAATGATAGTTCACCATCGGTTCTCATGGCTTGACCATTGGTTTTCACCATGAAAACCAGGGTAATCCATCGCAACTTACCCTCTGGTAAACTAACCTGGCAATGGAAAATCCACCAAGTGTTTTTTATTTTCACAGGGTTTCACTATAAGATATGGCTAAAATCCATTGCCAGGTTAGTTTAGCGGAGTGTAACCAACTTCGAACTCATTCGATGCAGGTCATCGCTGATGCGATCTTCAACTGGGCTCGCGAGTGCCTTGGATAGGAAGGCGGATCGGCTTCGCCGGGAAGCCGTCTCAGAATGCCATTCGGGGTGATGCTTCGCGGATGGTTAGGTGATGGTTAACTCACTCTCTGATGGTGATCCGTTCACTAATCGTTGATAGTTGGTTGAGTTGGTTAATGGTTGAATGCTGAGGTGATGGTTACTTAGTGATTAACTGACGATTGGTTGGATGGTTGATGAGTGGTCAATGGATAATGACTGGTTTATGGTAAACTGATGACCGCCAACCATTCATCAATCATTAATCATAAACCATGAACTGATTGATGAATGGTGGGTGGTCATCAGTTAACCCTTAATCATTAGACATTAATCATACAACCCATCATTAGTCATAACCTGTCATAAACCATCAATCACCAAGCCTTGATGATTGGTTGTATGAGTAACGATGAGTTGTAACAACCATTAGTGTTTGGAATAACCTTGTTCATCGATTGGTTATTGAACCGGTTGTAAAAACTCGGTCCATTAATGGTTGTGACGCTTGATGATAGACGTCGTTGATGGCTTTTCTGGGTGAAGCAGTTGGGTATTTTCTGCCAGGGGATGATCAGTTGGGACTGGTTGAAAGGGACAGTCCCAACTTCCACAAATGGCGAGTTGGGTCAAGGAGTTAACCAACCAATAATGGGGGATAATGACCAAAATTATAGGGAAAACCATGGTTACTGATAGGGGAACTTTGAGGTTTATTGATGTTTACCAGGATTATTGGTTATTTGAGGTTTATGAGTCCAGGGTTGTTATAGTTTAATATTTACCCTGGATTCATAGAGTCCACAGGTTTATTCATTGGCGGGGGGCTACTAGCTACCATTTGGATGGGAAACCTGTTGGCTGAACTGGGGGATACCTTCCGTTTATCAACCAGGGGTTTAGCTTCATCCAGGGTTGGCATTACATCATTGATGGACAAAGCCATATATCTGGTAGTGGCAAGCCACTTTCCATCTGGTATCACTGGATTGGTTCATCGGAAAAAATTGCAACCTGAAACCGAGCTATAATGGCTGGTTAAAACAGCAGGTTCCCAGTGGGTCAATTTCCCCATCAACCCAGTGACAAACCATCAATGAGTTTGTTTAACCACTATTAGCCATGATTAACCATAAACTCACGATCATTAATGAATGGGAACATTTTCAGGAAACCCAGTTCTAATTGATGGTTGAAACAGCCGAGTTTCCACTTGGTCGATTTTCCCATCAACCATCGACTTAGTAAGAAATTTGGGTAGAAAACCGATGGCATCAAACCGCACCAACTTGTGGTAGAACTAACAGTGAACCTAGTGATCACTGGTCCATTTAACCAGTTTTAGCCACAATTACAGTAACCATCAACAAACCAACCTCAATCATGAACTCACCAGCTATAATTGATGGTTAAAAACAATGCACTCACCAGTATTGGCTACTATTCACCACCTCGAAACCAGACTTTCTGAGAGATCTGGATGGTTAAAACTAGGCTTTCCTTAAGATGTTCCCGTCCCTTAAGATGTTCCCGTCCATCATTAGCCACTATTCAGCACAATTAGCCGCCATTAACCAGTGATGAACCCAGCTCTAATTGAGGATTGCACTCCGCCAATTTAACATAGCAATGGAAAATCACCACATTTTGTGAGATACCCTGGGAAACCCTCAATAACTGGTGGATTTTCCATTGCCATGTTAGTTTACCGGAGGGTAAAGCAGCCAAGTTTCCAGTTGGTCGATCTCCAGCCGTCGCCAGGTTCGGAGCCATCGACTTCGCCCATTGGTTCTTCCCACTCCGTGGCGGGGGTGGCGCCGTGGGCGGTATGCTGGGCGCCTTCAAGCGGGACAGGGAGGTGGCAGGTGGTGGCTGGTGGTGTTTGATGGTTAGTAAATAACGGTGGTTAACCGTGATATGGTTGGTAAATAACAATTATTGCCAGTATGGTGGTTGAAAATCATGATTTATGGTAATCATGATGTCAAGTCATTTATCGGTGAATCAATTATGGTGAAATTATGTTGTGAACTCATTGAAGGGGATGCTTTCAGAATTCGGATAAATTTGGCATGGTGAAATACTCATGAGAACGGCGTTTGATCATGTTTCCATAGTGAAATACTCATGAGAACGGCGTCTGATCATGTTTCGTAGGGGTATTACCGTTGGGAGCTGAAATGGGTTTGTCGAAAGGGAAGCGACACACAGAACCAACTGGTCAATACGATTGTGGCTCAATTCAAAATATAAAGGTAGTAGTTCACTACCCGCAGAAAGGTCTTTGTTCATTTGGGGAGATGTGGACTGCCAAGTTAACAAACGGAATCTCCAACTTGTTTGTTACTCAACTGGTAAGATTTCCCCAACAATTAACAGGTAACAAACTGGCTAAGATTGGTGATGCTTCCGGAACCAGTTGTGATTGGCAAGCCTGAAGCCTGCGAGCTTGTTGAACCAAGGTGAGCCGCATCGATGACAACCAACCAACAGGTCGCTTCCAGTGTCTGTTTCCAGCAGTAGCTACAGCTCCAAGGATTGAGAAAGATCAGAAAGCGAACTGGTTACATTTACTATAAATAAACATTAATTACAAATAATATTTTTTAAACATAGGTTTTATCGTGGGTCACTTCACCTAAAGGGCGCCAGGGCGGCGCCGCGGCCACCATGACTTGACAACCGGCCTCAGTCCATCCCTGGGCCCTGGGCGATCTCCAGGACACGCTCATCGACTTGGACTTCGGCTCCAAGTATACCACCAAGCCCATGAAGGCGCATCGCAGCCGCGAAGTTGTCCTGAGAACCAGCAAGAGGAAGCCAGCGAAAGGGTAGTCAATGATCAATTTAGTATATATATATATATACATGGTATATATACATATATGTAATTGATGATTCTTATTGATTGATTCAAGGTTGGACTTTATTGATGAGTCAATGCTTGATTATTTCTTCATGGTTCATTGATGCTTAATTGTTGATTAATTCGCGGCTCAGTAGTGGTGCATCTAGCGGTGTCATTGATGGAGCTTGGATGTGCCAGGTCCATTGCGGGCCCATGGGGATTAGTTCACCGATCAAAACAAAGGGCGCTGGCTGCCATGGTGAGCTGCCCCAGTTCTTGGCGCCCAACTGCACATCCAAGTGGCAAACCAATGACCATTATTGGATGGTCAGGGGTGTCTCTATTTGATGTAAGGAAAAGGGGTCAAGAACCTATAGGGGTTATTAATAAGGGTCATTAATAGGGGTTGATGATCTATACTTTTTTGCAGGAGACGTTTCCAATTCTGTTGGTTGTACAGCGATGCCATAGCTGAAATGTTACGATCTTTTGTTGATGATATCTTGTAAGAAATTTATGTAGGTACGAGTTAATGCCAAGTATGAATAGAAAACACCAGACTGGATAGATTGCAGCAAAGAAGGATCTATTCGTTTACGTTCAAGGGACGCTTTCGGTGGACCAGCTCACACGCGTGTCGCCCTAGGCCTGCTTGCCACATGAACGCCTTTTCCAAGGTGCCCCTTCCACTCATCCCACAGGATGGTGGTCAGGGTGGTGTTTCAGCTTTTGTGGCTGGTTGCTTCTTCGGCTGTTGGCTCGTGGCGTAAATTATGATCAGCGAGATGATAATCAAGAAACAAGTATTGTTGGGAATGTTATGTTGGTTAGTCGATGGTTGCAACAACATGAGCCAACAAATAGCTCCAAGGTATTTCCAAGATATCATATTTAGTTGTAGGTAGATTATGATGGGTGCAACAACCACTTGTTTATGTTGGCAATACTAATATACGATAGTAGGTATAGATGATGGCTGAAGTGATTAGATTGTTGGCTCTTGGTCATAGCGATTGATGGTTGATGATATCAAGTACTGTCGTATTCCTTGGTATCAAGTAATATGACTATCTCAGACTATCTCCTTGTTGCTGTGAAGAGGTTTGTTGTTGACCAAGCTGTTCTCTACCAGCTAATTCAAGGCTGAAAACAAGCTGTTACGGTGTTCACACCAAACCGGATATGGCTTTCTGGCATTTTTGGCGTCTGGAGATTCAGCCCCGCTATGATCGAAAGCGGTGATGATTTGCCACTATGAGATGAGCATTCCCACTTAACTAGTTATCAAGCATGGCTATTGTGGTTCTAAGCTATCTTACAGGGTTTGTAACCATGTTATATCATGATGTTCCCAGTTATAACCCCAGGTGCACATCGAAGTAGGCGATGGGCAGCAACCAAATCGGTAGGGATTGATGTACTGTAACTATCATAACACCAGTCCCTCGTATTGGATGACCAGATCATATCCAGATTTTGATCAAAGCGGCACGGCCTTCAAGGACATATATATATATATATATATGTACACCACAGGACACTATATAGCTGGTGAAACATGCATGATCATGCATGCGTACATCCAGTGCATACATTTGTTTTTGATATCTAGAATGAGAAACCCGAAATCCATACCGTTTAACCGCGTTAATTATATCACCAACGATTTATATATCTATGATACAATTGGGGGTGGTGTATTCATATGGATCTACCACGGTTGTCACCCACTTGGAATCGAAGCGATGTTCACAACCAGATCCCAGCATGAGGTGTTTAGAAGTCAAGCGAGTGGTGACCGATTGTATCATATCAACCAATAGAAAGCATCACCAATCTGAGCCAGTTTGTTGCCTGTTAATTGTTGGGGAGATCTGACCAGTTGAGTAACAAACAAGTTGGAGATTCCGTTTGTTAACTTGGCAGTCCACATCTCCCCAATGAACAAAGACCTTTCTGCGGGTAGTGAACTACTACCTTTATATTTTGAGCCACAATCGTATTGACCAGTTGGTTCTGTGTCGCTTCCCTTTCGACAAACCCATTTCAGCTCCCAACAGGGAATACCCCTATGAAACATGATCAGAAGCCGTTCTTATGAGTATTTCACTATGCCAAATTAATCCGAATTCTGAAGGCATCACAAGCATTCATAATCTACAGGCATATGTTTGAGGATCACCAGACAACAAATGAAGCCACAAGACGACTCACGGTCGCCCGGCAGCCCCTGTTGTTGCTGCTGTTGTCGTTTGCCAGCAGAGCAAGTCCTACCTGGAATATTAGTGTTTTGGGATCCTCGCTGCGTTCTCACAGATTTCCATCTCTATTCTTGATTCTTTGCTTGTTATGTCACAGCATATGCTAACCACAATGCTATTGATACGCAAGAACTGCTGGCCATTTTGTTGTCGCCAGCAAGGAAGTATCCATCATCCGCTAGTGTTGTCGGGTACCAAACCAACTAATAATGGGAGTTATCACTTGGTATTGACGAATCGCCTGTACAGCCCCAGTGTTGTTGTTGTGGTTGTTGTTGTTGTTGTTGTTGTTGTTGTTGTTGTTGTTGTTGCTGCTGCTGCTGCTGCTGCTGCTGCTGCTGCTCTTGGTTTCTTGAGGTTCGGGACTTGAACTGACAAACTCATACACCTGGTTTTATTGGAATCCGCTGAGAAACAAACAGTCCTAAAGGACTTGCTCGGCAACGTTCGTTCCACAAAGTATTTCTGGTTTCTGAATAGCTAGGGGCATCCCCAAATCATCCAATGGTAGTCATTGATAGCCTGTAGTGATACTGTAATTAAATTGGTTGGTGGTTTTGAACATCATCTATCCAGCAAAAACATTAACAAATGGTTGGTTGACAAATACTTTTCATCGGGGCGGTTCAACCACAAACCAGACAAACTCTTTTGGGGGGCTCCCTATCGCTTAACAAACCCTCATATCGCCGATTTGGGTTCGGCCCTGGTTCTGGAACGAGATTGCACTAGCGCATTTCAGTGGGTTCTACAGGGTTTCATTGTTTAATGGCTCAGCCAGGATACCGTTGATAACAGCAGCGCAACCAGCAAATCTGGCTGAACTTGAAAACTGGGATATGAACCAATCGCTGGCTTTTCAAGCGGAGGTGCAGGTAAGGGAGAATCCATTGTTGATTGTTCCTCCATAAAGAAATCCATCAATTACTTCTGGGGAAAGCGCGGGTGGACAAGCATAAAGAAATCCGGCTGGCTGGGGAAAACATGAGCGATTGTTGGGAAACAAACACGGGTGGACTGTTATGAAAAGGGACTCGGGGGAAAATCATTGACTACCTGGTTAGGCTATTGCAAACGTGATAGAACTGTGATGTAGAGGAAAACCATCGCCAAATTTCATTACACACTTGGATGTGGAGCTGGGGTTATAACCGGCATTGATAACCATGGTCATCAACCCTATGGCCGGTAGCTTATCACCCCTGTTACCATAGATTCATGCTACCAGTAAAGGGGGTGGACACTCAGCCCCATGGGGGAGCCTAAGTGGAGATCGTGATGTGGAAAGGCAGGTGGCATGGTGTGGGAAGGGCCTTTATTCCGACACAATTCGATTGCGCCTACTGGCTCGTGAATTCTGGCGAGGTTGCTAGATGCTTGATGTTTACATTTAGCATTTGAATTGTGGAATGAATGATAAAGCGCGGGTCAGCACAGGGTGGTGAGCGAGCAGCATTCCGCAGGTTTCCAGCGCGCCCTCATGAACCTGCTGATTCTGACGCGTAGCTAGAATCAGCGGAAGCCATGTGCCAACGTAGAAGATTAAAGTGTGAACCAGTAGGGCCCAATCCACTCATAGCCACGAGGCTGCCAAGATCGCTCAGCTATTCTTGGTTCCCCGCAAGCTGCCGGCCTAGCAGTCACCCAGCGCTTAATTTGTAGGCTTGCTCCCCCTTCCAACGCTGGCCCGGGGTTAATATGAGACTGATGGGGCCGGTCTGTTCGAACTTGGGTGCACTTCGCGGTGTTTGGCTGTGCTTGTTTGGCTTGACGCGCCGTTGGCGCCAGTTTTTATCATGGCAGCATTACATTGCCATGGCTGTTGGCCAGCCTCAAGGCACCCGCCTGTCCGAACATGGATCCACCATTCACCGATCATCCACTAACCATCGTCCAACCATCCACCAACCATCCGCCAACCATTCACCGACCTAGCAACCAACAGCACTCACCAGCACCAATAGCAACAACCGCGCTGATCAAGAAATCCACCAGGGGCCTTGTGACAGGTGAGACCGATGGCAGTTCCTTCCCCAACGGCGGGCTGCGCGTGACCCACTCC
>VSDK01012404.1:0-23881 GCA_009767595.1 Symbiodinium kawagutii
GCTGCTAACAAAGGTCAGCAGCCCAAGAACAAGAATCCACCTAAGAAAGGCAAAGGTGGAAAAGGAGTTGCGGGCCTGGAGCGAGAGGAGCCTGAGAATGAGGAGACGGCAGAGACGGGTTTCCTGAGCATAGCTGGATTGGAGGTCTGGAGCGACAGCGATGTTGAGATGGTCCTTGAAGAGGAAGAGGGCATGGTGACGGTCGATGTGGAAAGAGATCGCTATGAGATGGTCACCCCCGAAGTTGCGCAGTGTGTTGAACCCTGTGATCGCTGTTTCCAACATCAGTGCAAGCAGTCTTCAGGTGAGAGGCACTTTCACCACGAGTGTCAAGCTTGTGCTGGTGTGCGAGAAGGGTTGGTTGAAGCTGCAACGTCCGCAAGGGCAACCAAGGCACAGATCCGAGAAGACTTGCGTTGGAGGATGCCGGAAAGTTTCCACTACATCGTAGACAAGACCGTCTGCCTGTTGAAAGGTATCACTCAAGGTACCTTTGAAAGCTTCGAGGAGGACAAGAAGGACAAGCTGCGCGATGCTCAGGATCCTTTGCGAGTGAGCCGAGAAAGCAATGGAGAAACCCTGCGGCTGTTGGAATCTCAGAGAGAGAATTTCAGGTTGAAGTACTTCGAGAAGATCTCGAAGGCAATGCTGGCAGGGGCGAGTCAGACCTTTGGTTCTGGGCCGACCCCGGAGATGGGAGAGCCGAGTCGATCCAGTGGATCGGCCGGGCCTTCACAACCATCTCGGCCAGTGGGTGCAGCCTCGACGCAGGCTATGCACCGAACGATCGAGCTGCACGAAGTAAGCAACTTGGACCAGGAGAAAAGGGACAAGCTACAGGAGCTTGAAGAGTGCGAAGATGAGGAACAGGCCAAGCTGATCGAGGACCGCATCAAGGAGATCGACGCCAGGAAGGAAGAGCTGAAGTTGCAGATCCGAGCCAATGACCAGAGGAATCGCGATGTCAAGAAGGCAGGTGGCCTGAAGCTGACGAAGGAAACGGTCAATGATCAAAGCTGGCACGATGCGAGGTACTACCAAGCCATTCGTGCAGGCGTGACTCACTCGGCAGCTTGGGCTCAGGAGAAGAAAAGGAGGAATGCGACCCTCCATCGAAAGAAAGGGACAGCAGAGAGAGCAGCTGAGCGCATCAGGTTGGACAACGAGTGGCATGCAGAGTTCGATAACAAGAACGAGCCGGTGAAGGATTCAGATTACCATGATGACACGTTTGGCGGAGTCGAGACTGAGGCGGTCGTTGAAGGAGCTGAAGGCGGTCTGCGAGTTTTGACTGGTAAGTCCAAACAACTTCGAAGAGGGCAACTGCAGGACAAGGACGCGAAGACGTTCGTGAAGTCTGCAAGGCCGAGTGGCATGCAGAGTTCGACAACAAGAACGAGCCGGTGAAGGATTCAGACTATCATGATGATACGTTTGGCGGAGTCGAAACTGAGGCAGTCGTTGAAGGAGCTGAAGGCGGTCTGCGAGTTTTGACTGGTAAGTCCAAACAACTTCGAAGAGGGCAACTGCAGGACAAGGACGCGAAGACGTTCGTGAAGTCTGCAAGGCAATACCGTCCTCTTACCCAGGAGGAAGTGTCAAAGTTCAATGTGGAGACGAAGGAGGACGAGAAGAAGGTGATGAATAGGCCCCGAACCAACTTGCATCGACTTCGAGTGAGGAAGATGACGGCGCAGAAGAAGGAGCAAAGAAAGTTGCGAGTGAAGAGAGCTCGCAAGAAGAAGCTGTGGGGAGATGAGGACGAGAAGTTTTACCTCAACTCGCCGCATGGAGGCATGATGTGCTTGGACTTCAAGCGTTCCTTTTGTAAGAGAGGAGCGAAGTGCAAGATGGGGCATTCCGAGCTGGACAGGGAGCTTGGATTCATCGAGAAGAGGTTTGAAGAAGTGAGGAGAGCGAAGGAGAATGTGAGGTTGGCTGAAGCCGAGCCCCAAGAGATCAACTCCTTTGCAACGAGCCATGGAGAAGATTGTGAAGGATGGACGAAGGTCGTGGTGAACTTCGACACGGGAGCTGCTATCACGGCGGTTCCACGAAGCTATGCAAAGGCTGGATTGGTGCAGGGCGACAACGAGACCATGAGCAGATCCTACAAGACAGCGAGTGGTGAACTCCTGGAAGACGAAGGAGGAGTGACAGTGAGAGGATACAACAATGACGGAGAAGGAAGAAGTGTGGACGGCCGACTCGTCAACGTGCATAGGATGCTGGCTAGTGGGTCAGCAGTCGCCAGGAGAAACCTGATCATGTTGGAGGAGTCGGGAGGCCACATCATTCCGAAGAATGGCAAGATTGCGCAAGGAATGCGTGAAGCTTTTGAGGCCTTGGTGGAACGTTATCCGAATGAGGCCAAGAAGATGACGGAGCTCTACGAGCACAAGGGCATCTATGTCTTTGACTTGTGGGTCAACTGTGTTCGTGCAAGGGGTTTGACGGAGCCCCACAAAGAAGTGGATTCAAAGGACGATGCATTGCCTACTCTGGCGATGGATTACTTCTTCTTTCACGAGGAGGAGAAGGGCCTTCCCCATTTGCAGGTGAAGGATTCTAAGAGCAAGATGTGCTGGGCGAGTCCGGTGCCTTCAAAGGGTGCCGACAATTTTGCAATCAACTTCTTGGTGAGCATCTTGGACGAAGTTGGCTACAAGAGGTTGATCATGAAGAGTGACAACGAGCCTTCAATAAAGGCATTGAAGAGTGCGGCGAAGGCGGCGGCCAAGGTTGATATAATCTTGGAGGAGAGTAAGACAGGTGACCACCAGTCCAACGGGCTGGCAGAGGCAGCTGTCAAGGAAAGCAAACGCCAATGGCCTACCCTGGCGATGGATTACTTCTTTTTCCATGAGGAGGAGAAAGGCCTTCCCCATTTGCAGGTGAAGGATTCGAAGAGCAAGATGTGCTGGGCGAGTCCGGTGCCTTCAAAGGGTGCCGACAATTTTGCGATCAACTTCTTGGTGAGCATCTTGGATGAAGTTGGCTACAAGAGGTTGATCATGAAGAGCGACAACGAGCCTTCGATAAAGGCATTGAAAAGCGCAGTGAAGGCGGCGGCCAAGGTTGATATAATCTTGGAGGAGAGTAAGACAGGTGACCACCAGTCCAACGGGCTGGCAGAGGCAGCTGTCAAGGAAAGCAAACGCCAATGCAGGGCAATGAAGAGCGCTCTGGAGGAGCGTCTTGGAAGCGAAGTGGATGAGAAGCACGCCATCCTTAGCTGGTTGGCGCGTCATGGAGACTATCTGATTTCGCGGTATCGCATTGGCTTGGATGGACGAACGGCCTATGAAAGGCTGAAGGGTCGAAGATGGAAACGGCCCATGATCACCTTTGGAGAGAAGGTGTGGTTTCGACCTCTCAAGAGCTATGTTGCGGGTCAGGGCGATTTGCAACCGAAGATGAAGCAAGGGAGGTACGTTGGCACACACGGGAGGAATGGTGATGTGCTGGTGATGACTCAAGAAGGAGTCTGGAAAGGCGGCAGTGTGAAACGCATGCCTTTGGAAGAGAGATGGAGCCGAGAAGGCTTCAATGAGCTGAGAGGGGTTCCTTGGAACCTGAGACCAAAGACGGCTGAGGATGTGGATTCCTTGCCAGTCAGGATAGAATTGCCCCCAGCAGAGAAAGCCGAAGATAAGGCAAAGTCTCAGAAGACAAAGGAAAGCAAGGCTACTGCAAGTAGCTCAAAGCCAAGCGGATCCAAAGACGCTGCAACCTTGGAACTGGTTGAGGCAACTATCGCCAACTTAGAGTTGGCGAGCTTCCTGCAGGAAAGCTGGTTTGAGGAAGCTAGCTTTGTTGAGTGCAGGGAGATGAGCACTGAGTTGTTGCACCTCGGTGTTACAAAGAGCGACATTGCAGAGATTTATAATCCTAGAAGATTTGCAAGGAAGGCGAACAGGTTTGGTTTGAAGCCGGGATTCGCCATCGACATGGAGCTCATCAAGAACGAGAAGGGTGAGCACTGGGACCTGTCAAGGGAGCAGGACCAACAAGACCTTGACAAGTTGATCAGCGATGAGAAGCCGGAGTTTCTCATTGGATCGCCACCTTGTGAGGCGTTTTCGCCTCTTCAGAACCTTTCCAAAGGAAAGAGAACAGAGGCACAGCACGAAGCTGTGTTGGAACGAGGGCGAGTCCATTTGAGAGTGGCTGCGAAGAGCTACAAAAGACAACTGGATGAAGGAAGGCATTTCCTTCATGAGCATCCACGGCCAGCTGCGTCGTGGAAGGAGCCAGAGATGGTGGAGTTGGTGAATGATCCACGCACTTACCTAGTGCATGGACCAATGTGCAAATGGCACATGCAGGGTGAGGATGGTCAAGGCAGAGGTTATGTGCGCAAAGAAACGAGTTACTTGACCAGTTCGAAAGAGTTGGCCAAGATCCTGAACCAAAAGTGTGAAGGGAATCATCGCCACGTTCACTTAGTGAACGGACGTGCCAAGATGGCACAGGTATACCCTCCAGCTTTGGTGTCTGCGATCCTCAAAGCAATCCGAAAGGAACTTCAATGGAAAGGCGAGTTCAACGAGTTGAAGGTGGAAGGAGTAGGACCATCCCCTGACAGCGTGTCAAACGAGACGGAAGCAGATTGGGAGGAACCACCTGAAGAAGCCCAGTGGGCGGAGTATCGGGACAGTGTCACCGGTGCACCGCTAAGGGCTGAAAAGGTGTTGGCGGCCAGGCAAGAAGAACTTGCCTGGGTCCACAAGCAGAAAATCTATGAGAAGGTTCCCCTCAATGAATGTTGGTCAGTGACCAACAAGGCACCCATTCAGTTGAAGTGGGTGGACCGCAACAAGGGTGATTCCTTGAAAGAGAATTACAGGTCCAGATTGGTCGTGAGAGAGATCAAGAAGAAGGGGCAGGTGCTGCCGGATCACGAGCTGCATTCGAGCATGCCTCCTTTAGAGGCATTGAAGGTGCTGTGCAGCCTACGAAGAAACACAGCCCTCGAGGAAACAAGCTAAAGCTGAGGTTGCTCGACATTAGTCGGGCCCATTTCTACGGAGAGAGCCGTAGAGCAGTCTACTGCAATCTCCCTGAAGGAGATGAAGAAGATGGAATGTGTGCGAAATTGGTGAGGACCATGTATGGCACACAAGATGCGAGTTCCGTGTGGCAGGACACCTACAGCAGTTTGCTGAAGTCACACGGGATCAAGCAAGGAAAGGCGTGGCCAGCGATTTTCTATGACCCTGAGACAGATGCACGATTTCTCGTGCATGGAGATGATTTCCTGATCCTTGGAGATCAACAAGCGCAAGAAAAGGTAGAAAAGATCCTGGCCGAGAAGTTCGAGTTCAGAGAAGACGGGTGCATAGGCCCTGAGGATGGCACAGTGATGACTGTGCTGAATCGTATCCTTGAATACGATAAACAAACAGGAACGGTTCGATACGAGGCCGATCCGAGACATGCCGAACTCATTGTGAAGCAATTGAGTTTGGACGGTCTTGGAGTAAAGGGAGTGGCAACTCCCGGAGAGAAACAGAAGAGTGAAGATGCTTTCAAGGAGCATCCACCTTTGGATGCTGAGAGGAGCAAGCTCTACAGGTCGCTGGTGATGCGAGCGGCTTACTTGAGCTTGGACAGAGCCGATCTCTGTGAATCGGTCAAGACATTGGCAAGAGGTATGTCTGCGCCCACGGAGGAGAACTGGGTGCAGTTAAAGCGCTTGGGGCGCTATTTGAAGGATAACTTGCGAGTTGTCCAGGAGTTCAAAGAGCAAAGCGAGTACAAGAAACTGCGTATTTTCTGTGATAGTGATCACGCAGGTTGCGTGAAGACGAGGAAGAGCACAACAGGGCTGGCACTGATGGCCGGCCAGCACACGTTGAAGACATCGTCGAACTTACAGACTACAATATCCTTAAGCAGTGGAGAAAGTGAATTTTACGCGATCATCAAAGCTGCAGCAACGGTGTCAACAATATCCTTAAGCAGTGGAGAGAGTGAATTTTACGCGATCATCAAAGCTGCAGCAACGGTGTTGGGCATCAGGGAGCTTTTCAGTGAATGGAATGTTCCTCTGGAGTGCCTGATCCTGTCGGACAGCAGCGCTGCACGAGGAATGGTGAGCAGGAGGGGTCTTGGAAAGACTCGACATGTACAGACGAGGTATCTTTGGGTACAGGAAAGGCTTCGAGACAAAGCCTTTGACCTGGTGGCAGTTGGAACAGACAAAAATGTCTCCGACATCGCCACTAAGCCAGTTTCACACGACGTGTGTCGCAAACACATGACCACGTTGGGACAGTACATAGTAACAGGTAGAAGTCCCGCGGCGAAAGCTGTGGCAAGTCTCGTGGTAAAAGACCACTTGACTTAGGAGGGGTGTTGATGTGACGCCGCCCCCATACCTGTTTTGGCTCAAGAAAAAGGTGCGCCTTGTGTTTGCTGCTCCATACATTTGTGCAAAAGTATATACATAATATATATATATATATATATAGAGTATATGTATAGTATATATACATAATATACCTCCTAAACACAGGTGGTTCTACCAGCTGCCCAACGTTGGAACGTGCCTTGGAAGCCGACGTGCAAACCGTTGACTCTCAGAACGGAGGTCGTGATGAGCTGCAGAATCGTCGCGTTGCTGTCATTGACGATGAGTGTGCCTGGCTTGAGATTGTGACATTTTTGACAAGCTTGTGCCAGTGGCTATGGGTCAATATTAACCAACCAATAATGGGGATAATAGCCAACAATAGTATGGAAACCAATGGTTAATGATGGTGAACCAGGGGTACGGGCTTTTGACCCACAGCCATTTTTGACAAGCTTGTGCTAGTGACATGAGTGTGCCTGGCCATTTTTGACCATCTGAGCCATCATTATTGATTTTTGACAAGTGACTTAACATTGTGGTGACAAGCTTGTGATGAGTTGTGATATCGTACCGATCCAGATTTGTTTGGCCGATCGACTCAGTCTGAATGGGTATTGTTTTCTAAACCATGGGTTTGGATGGGAACGTCTCTCTCTTTGATGAATTTCAAGTGGAACTTGGTGTCCCTGGATCTCAAGTTGGCAGAGCTGCTGGTAAGCACTGAATTGCCGCACTCTCCGCGAGCCTCAGAGGCAAATCTCTCGGTTCAATGTGGGTCAGTGACATCCACGGTGCGAAGCGCAGTGCAAGAGGTGGAGCATAGACACTCACCTAGACAACCAATCAACCAGTTAAATGACCAATTGACCAACATGAATCAAGATAAATCAGCCTACTAACATCTACAATCTGCCAATCTGCCAACCTCTACCAACCTCTACCAACCTCTACCAACCTCTACCAACCTCTACCAACCTCTACCAACCTCTACCAACATCTACCAACATCTACCGACATACCAAGCCCCATTTGATGCTGCCCGCGCCTTCGCCATGGTGCCGAGATGACAGCTGCGGAGGCGCTGAAAACCCTTGGCCTCAAACCCGGATGTGCCGAGAAGGACAGAACTGATGAGTTGATTGAGTTGATGGGTTGATTGAGTTGGTTGAGTTGGCTGAGTTGGTTGAGTTGATTGAGTTGATTGAGTTGATTGAGTTGATGAGTTGATTGAGTTGATGAGGGGTTGCAGAAAGGTTCCTTTGCTGGCGCTTGTGCTGCTGTTGTAGTTGCCTCTATAGTGAACAATCAAGACAATGTTATAATATATTTCCATATAATAACGACCAGTGAGGAAAAGCGAGATGCTATATCTAGATGATTCTACATGATTATAATGAACATATATGACTGTACGTATAGCCATGACATACGCAATTATACTATTCCATATGCCCTACTCATTCTCTTGAAGTCAGGATGTGACGCAAGCTTTCCGTCGCCTGGCGCGAAAGCGACATCCAGACAAAGGTGGGAGCAAGGAGGAATTCCAAAGGCTCCGTGCCGTGCCTTGGGAGCATTTGGTGGATGGAGTGGCTCATCAATGTTGAATCAATGGTTGATGGTGGTTCCTCGTAGCAATCACCAACCATCCGGAATAACTTTAAACAGGGTTGTATATGACTTAGAGTCCTACGGAGCTGTTCCTTAAGTGCTGGCCAAAAGTCGTTGTAAAGACGGTTGACAAACAATAATATTGGTAGGGGAAAATCCAAGTGTTGGCATACCACTGTACTTTATACCACCATTTGCCAACCATATAGTGGTATATGGCACATACCATATTTTAGCATACCACTATTGCCGCCCATATTTGGTGGTAGAATGTGGTAGATCTTCAGTGTTTCTTCATGCCAATAGCATGGGGGTGGTTCCTCTCTGTGGATCCACAGACCGTGTTTGGAGGACCCACCATGTGTCTCCAGCTTGAGGGGCTGTCCGGTTAGAAACACTCCAACGGGCGAGAGTAGATCCTACTGGATAATCTTTTCATTTCATTCCATTGGTCCATTTTATTCTGTTCCATATGTTCCATTCGACTCTATTTCTATTCGCTTCCATTCTCTTCAATTACTGTTTTCTACCCTTGGAAGTGAATTTTTCTTCCTTATTGCGTCCATTCGATTCGTTTATTGTTCCCTTTTTCAACCCTTGGAAGCTGTGGCTGTGGCTGTGATGCCCCTTGTCCTCCCAAGGCCTATGAGCTGCTGACCTCCGGTGGAATTCCTGATGCACCTTCTCCCGTGCCCAGCCCGCAGATGTCTGCAATGGCGTGGGAGGTGCAACCCTTGAGGTGGGAGTAACGGGGGTAACCAGCAGAGAAGTCAACGCAGACACCACTAGAACAAAAGGTATGCGAAATATTGCTACAAGGGAGACAAGTTTGGAGTTTGTAACTATACTGAACACAAGTACACCACTACATCATGCATTCTGAGCATATCTCTGCATTCGGTATAGCATTTTTTAAGGATTGCAAGCGCCATCATGGTTCACCCTGAAGCCAAGCCTGTGGCGCTGCCCGAGGCCACAAAACATACAAAACCCGCCGCCTCAGCTGCCTCTGCGGCAGCAAACCCTTTTGCAAAGATGTGGGCTGAGGCAGGGCATATATATATATATATACACACACACATATATATATATATACACAAAACATACATCCAAATGTAAGTATATATGTAAAATTTACTATATTAAAGTATCATATCATTACTATATATACCGTCAATTGCAACTTACTATGATCCTGCTGGGGAACCGTCATTCTTATATATCCTTGGCAGTGGGAATCCTCCAGGCAGCATTTCTCTTTTCATTTGCAGCTGACTCCACTGAAAAATCTTTGGATCGCCAGGCCCAGCGCCTCAGTGCTCAGGAGCGCGCCGCGCGCCAAGCCCAGGCGGCGCAGCGCGCAGAGATGACGGCGCCGCAACGGGCCAAGGAGGAACCCAGGGCTGCGGCCCCGGGAGGAATGGGTACCTGGGCCAGTTGGTCACTGGTCGGTGGACTGGTTGGTGACTGGTTAGTCAGAATTTGTTTTTGAGATGATGATTTAAGAATTTAAGATTGATTTGTTTCAACTCAATATTGTTTTTTTGATATTTTTTGAAGTCGAGCACACATTTTCGCAGGGTTCTGAGGATTAGGGACACAGCCATAGAAACGACGAGTGCTGTAGCTTGTTGGTGCACGATTCTTGCTGTGGGGCATCCAGGGAGCTGCACTGCACGTTGAAGACAGAGACAGCAACCCCTGGCTGCTCTGGCTGTGAAAACAAAATTGTTGGTTTTCCTGTGCAATGAGACCGGGATAAAGATGATAGTATGATGTGTTGGGACAATTTTCATTGTTCATGTTGGGCGGGGATCAACTTGCGTTAACCTCCCATTTTGCACATTTTTTTCATTGTATCATGTTCTATCCAGTTTTTGGGGATATCCATGTTTGACCCGCGCGCACGAAGAAATGAAACGACCATGGTCCAAGGACACTGAACAGTGAAAGAAGCTGGCGTGTTGGGCAGATCCATGAAGCAAGGCTATAATTTGTAGTTTTATAGTCTTGTGTTTCATCTCAAAGAACATTAGGTCATTTTCAAACAAGTCTGGAAGGCGCGCTTTGCCGTCTTCAGGAGGGAAGAAGAAGAAAGCGTCAAAGGGAGGAAGAGGACGGGAGAAACTTTTTGAGATGAACCATTGGAAGGGTTAGCTTTAGAGCAGGTGCCAATGCCAGCACCAAATCAACACCTGCGTTTATGACTTATGGAAGAAAAGACATCATTTTGGGGGTATTCAAGGTTGTATTCATGGTTGTTACATTCTTGGTATTCCGGGGCCCGGGGTGAATGTTACTTTACCTCTGACTCTCTGACTGCTGAATTCTTTTCTCAGGAGCGCCGACATGCAGAAGAGTGGGAAGAACTGAGGCCAGGAATGCGGCAGAGAGCTGATTGTGGGGGTGTATCCCCATCCAATGATCTTTTGAGAAGGTATGCTGGGGTGCAGCAGGGTCGGAAGTGGAAAGGTAGTGAGTGGTCATGATAATGGTGGTGATAATGGTGATGATGATGATGATGATGATGATGATGATGATGATGATGATGATGATGATAATGATGGTGATGGTGATGGTGATGGTGATGATGGTGACGGTGATGATGGTGATGGTGATGATGATGATGGTGATGGTGATTGTGATATACGATGATGACGGTGATGATTTTGATAAAGGAGTCAACCAGCTAGTTTGAGCAATTTGGGCATCCCATCATTCTTAGTCATCCATGCGGCGTCCCAGGCGAGAACAGGCCCAACAACGCGCGGCCAGCGCGGCACACTTCCAGCAGCGCCGGAACAAATGGGCGGCGCAGCATCGTATGAAGCTCAGCTCCCGAAAAATCCCAGTGGAACAATGTGATTGACCTATGGTCGGTCTCAAAATAGGGGCCCTTCAAAATGGTTGATTTATTAATTACTATATAATAATAACTAATAATTGATGATTGGGGGTACCACTATTTTGAGAAACCACCATATCCGCTTAAGTAGATAACAACTATGTCTTCCACAACTTTTAACTGCATGGATACTGATATCATAGAATACATATGACTACATCATAGATAGATATGTGGGGTAAAGTCATGATGATATTTCCATAGACACATGTTCCCCCATCATCAACCATTGTTTCCCCTATGAAATTGTTGGTGATTATCCCCCATTGGTTGGTTGATTCACTGCTTGACCCAGTTCGCCATATGCAGACATCTATGGAGACCCTCCACAGCCCTGATGCTCAGGTGCCCATATTTCTGGAGTCAGCTATGACATGCAGGACGCGCTGCAACGCGGCCGTGCTGAGCTGGTGAGTGGAGCCTGCTATGGCTTGCAATGGCTAATGAGCTGATTCATGAGCAGTAATCATTCTAAAGCTTAGACTTTGATTAGAATCATGATTGATGGCTAATTCATGATACCATTCTAAAGCATCAAAAGGCAATGTTTTTTCACTTATGTTTCAAAACCAAGCAATGTTTTTAATGACTTGGTTACAGCAGACAAGATCAACCAGCACAGGATCAAGCAGCGATCTTACCTAGAAGCAAACAGTTCGAATGTTGATATCACATGGATAGAGTTTGTGGCTAGTGGTTAACACTATGAACAAATATAGAACACTGTTCGAGTGCCTATATAATCTATATAAAGATGATTCAAATCTACTCAATGTCAAGATGTCGAAATGTATAAACATGTGATCTCTATAATGACATAATATAGATGCATAAACATATATCTACATATATATATATATTATAGCTCATTATAGCTCTATAGTATATTTTTGACCGTTGACATCTTGACATCTACTGCTCAATCATCAACGGTGCCACGCGAGGCCGAAGCTCTTGAGATTCGCCGGTGGCTACGGATGCTCTCGAAGTCCCGTGTTGCGCCGCCAGAGAAGCCGAAGCCCAGCGAGTGTCTTGAGCTGTGTCGGTGTGGCGGGGTCCCCCATGGTGCCCCTAACATGACTAAGCCATCCGAAGTCAGGAGTCCGTAGCATTCCCTAGCTCACTCAAGTGATTTTTCAAGTTCGGATCATTTTGGAACAGGGAAACCGATGGAAACTGGAAACCTTCGGGGAATTACTTAACTTTGAGTTTATGGCTGCTTCGATTTCCCTGAGTCAATACATTTTTAAGGACCGAAGTTTTCAAACATATTCCGCCAATACGTTTTAGGAATCCATAAAGGAACCTCCTGAGGCACTGGACATCCTAATTCGCCGAGATTTCGTTTGGCACTCTGACACCTGCACAGGCTCAGGGTTGGCCCCTAGGGGTTTCACCTCACTTGTTGAATTCAGTGAAAGCATAGCTGCAGGTGATGGCAATAGGACAGGAGTCACTTTGACCACTGGACAATTCATCACGCCTCCAGCAGTGGACATGGTCCATCACTTCTTTTCCGTGATGTGTTCACTGAATCACTGAGTGGTACATGTCTGATGGGTCTTCTCCGTTCCTGCTTTTTGTTCCTTACAGTCTGGCATGGATCTTTTTTGGTTGGTGGCTTGAAATTTTTTTATATTTTCCCTCGTAATCATTAACAAATGGTTGGTTGACTTGCACATATTTTTCATGACGGGGTTCAAACCACCCAACCAGTTATGAATCTGGATCTTATCATTCCCACTATTGATCATATAATCTGGATCATTCCGTGGATCTTATCATTCAGATGGGAAATTCCGTGGATCTTATCTGGATCTCATCATTCCGTGGATCTTATCATTCTTGCACATGTTGCATGTGTTGTTGCTCCCTTCCCAAGGCCAGCTCCCAAGATGGCACGTGTGCTACAAGGGCGGCTCCCACGTGCTCGACGTTGAGAGCAGAGGTGCTTTGCAGGTTCGCTTCCTTTCCGGAAGACTGCTGATCCCCAGTCTTGGCTGGTTCGATAGGATGCGGCACAATGACATTAGGGCATGCTGCATGCCATATAGATATTTCTGCCACATAATGACATCAAGCATACTCAAAATATCTTGACAGATTTCAATACAGTTTAATGCTAGTGCTACTGTTAGTACCTATCCTCGCTCAAAGAGCGAGCAGAACCTGCCGTCTTTGGCACGGTGAAGCTCCACACAGAAAAGAGCCGCCTGGGCATCTGCTTGCAGGGGTCTGGCCGGCAGTGTCCAGTCTCGCATTCAAAACTTGATTTCTTTTGCAGGAATTCCCAACCGAAAACTGATGGTCAAGTATCAATGATGGTTGACAATGACTCTGATCATGATTGATCAAGCTCATCCACGGATAATGCATTGACACGGGGAGACCCTTGACTCTCTGTCACCAGCTCTGCGCCAGCTCTATCTTCAGTCCTGGCTTCCTCCAAACAACCGACCAACTGCCACGACCCCGTAGCGTTTGGGTTCGGCCGAGCCTTCCGAAGTCATGGGGAATTTATGCTTCAGCACCAATGACGACAGGCGCAACGAATGATTTCCACAGCGTTTCAGCAAGCTGTGAATGTTTTCCAAGTGCAACAAGTGTTTCATTGTGCATCTACATGGTCACTCATTCCAAGTTTCAAATGGAGTGCATTGTACAAACAATGGACGGGAAACATGGAAACATGATGGTCTCCCCGCTGAGAATGATCAGTCTTGGCTTTTGGTTATCACCAACGGACAGCTCATTTTCGTTCGTGACTTGCAAGGTTTGGCATGTCTCTTCGGATGCCGCCCGAGAGACAAGTGCTAGAGGCGGGATCATGGCAATGGGATTCAGGCTGCATTCACTCTGCAATCTGCCAGATCATCGGAAGAAGCCGTACGCATGCTGATGAGGCCGAAACGGGCCCTCGATGCTGTTTGTAGAATCACTTTGTGCATAGCTCCGATGGTGCTTGAAATTCTGAGATGAAGTTGATAAGTTTCTGAGGTTGCTATCTTTAGAATTCCTTATATAGATATTTTGACAGTTGTTTTTCGCTTTCATTTGTTTGTACGACGCAACTTGATTGGATCGACAACACGCTGTTGCCACCAGGCTTTGCGATCACAGGAAGTCCCAGAAAGCCACTTGGATCAAAGCCACCATGTATGAATTTTGGCATTCCAAAACTCTCCAGCGCCGTGAAGATGATCCAATGAATTATTTGGGACCTCGGAACTTTGAACCCACAGAATTTCAAGGTACGTCAAGCATGGACAAGCTCATGTGCGGTAGACAACATGCAGATATGTGCAGAAGACCTATACAGAGGTAGCTCCACTTTCGGAATGGAGCCTGCAAGTATACACATATACATTTGTGCGACATGCTGGAGGTGGCAGTGGAAGCTGCAGAAGCTCAAGATTGTATTCAGAGGTAGCTACCCTGCCGGTGATCAGAGAAGAGGACCAAATGGAACTCAGATCGATTGGGGATTTGAGCAGATTTGAGAGTGTCATGGGCAAGAGGATAATTCGATTGAGTTGCAAGGGGCTATGGAATTGACATCTATTGACCTACTTGGCACTTGGAGTTTCTCTCTTTTTTAAAGCAGAACAACAAACGAACAAGGCACATTTTGACAGCTCATTTTTGTCCTGGTCTGTCTCAATATCATGTTTGCCTGCAAACCACTGGTTTCATGTTCAACATATTTAAACATCATCAAACTTGGATGGTTGAAGAGGGCACCCAACATCTTTGTATGGTGGTTACCTCGACGGAATGGTGTGCTAACAAACATGTCTTGGCAGTTTCGCTGCCTCAACAGACTCCCCACCAACTTCACCAGGAAATCTTCGTATCTTCACCGAGCAGATGCGAGTCCAAAGAGACCCAGGAGTCTCACGCTTGCTTTTGCGTCTGTTTCTTTCTGGCACTGATACGACCTGACTTCCCATCATAGTCAGTCTTACGCTTCTTTTCCGCTGGCTTGAAGAATGCTGCATTGTTTTGCTATCTTCGCTGTGACAAAAAAGTTCTCCTTTTTTCTTGTCGCAAAGGATGTCAGAGAGGAGGATTTGGAAGAGGAAGAGGTGCCGACTGAAATCGCTGATAGACATTCAGTAGCAGTTGTTCGTTCTTAGTTCTTCCAAAAACTCTTCAAACGGGACCTCAGTTTCCTTTGTAATCATATATCAGATATTATCAGTAATTACTACCTATTACCTTCCATTACAAGAGTCTGGTGTTGTTTCTTTTAGAAATCCACCAGTAATATCAAATACCATTGCTTTGCCAATGATAGTATATGACGGTAGTATCCATTAGTATCCGTGAGTAGCACCCATTGCGAACACACGTCCTACCATTCCGAAAGTCCAACGTGTGGCTCTTGGGGCCTTCCCCTTGGCTCCAGGGTCACAGGGCAGGATCTTGATATTAGAATCGCTCAGAAATATCGACTGCAGGATACTTCAGGTTCAAGATCGGTCTCATGTCCATCAACATCCACATCATCATCACCATCGTTAGAGAACTTTCATTACATCGGCATCAACATCATTATCCAGGTCATCGCCAGCCTTATTTTGCCCGTCGTCGTCGTCGTCGTCATCATCATCATCATCATCATCATCATCATCGTCACCTTCGTCGTCGTCGTCATCATCATCGTCGTCGTCGTCGTCGTCGCGGTCGTCGTCGTCGTCGTCGTCGTCGTTGTCGTTGTTGTCGTTGTTGTACCCATTTGTGTGGGGTAATTGGGGGTCAATGATGTTGTGTTTCCAATTTTTGGATGAACAATTTCAGTAGCATGTTGGATGTTGGGTCAACTACCAAATCGCAAAGTGATCACTACCGTGTTGGATCCAGTCGCAGTACAATCATCATGTTTATCATCATGGTGGGCGTCATTGTCATCCTCATCATCGTGGTCGCTTGCATTGTCCTCACTATCGCCGCGCCCGTGCCATAGTTGTCATTTGCATCATCATCTTCGTCATTATGGTCATAATATATCGTTACATCATGGCAATTGTTCTCACAATGTTTGTTATCGTCATCCTCATCGTAATCTCTTTGAACATCCTCCTGGTCATGTGTACTGTCATCAGATGATCATTCTTGTCAAGAGCCTGAATATGCGTTTAACAGGTTAGAAAATTGATATGTATCCCAATCATCAAAACCATCTACATCATTGATTTCATCGTCATTGATGTCAATGTCATCCATGTGTCAGCATCACAATTGGCATTTTCCTGATCCTGACGATCATGTTCAGCGCCGTCATCAGAATCAACATCGTCATATCATATCATATCAAATCATATCATATCATATCATATCATATCATATCATCTCATGTCATGTCATATCATATCATGTCATGTCATGTCATGTCATATCATATCATATCATATAATATCATATCATTATTTGTCATCATCATGTCATTTCTAGCGGTCTCCTACCTCCTCGTTTTGTTGCTTTGATTCATCTGTTTGACTAATGATAAATATCAATTTGCTTTAGTGGTTATGCACTCTATCAGCTTCAACATCCATGATTCTCAAACCTTAATAATCCACCTCGCTAGCTTCCGGTGTTTGTCTCCTGTGTTTTCCCGTTTTTTCAAATCTTTGGTTCACCCAAGTATGCTCAAGTATACCCACTGCTCAAGTCTACTCATAGTATACTCAGTATATTAACCCACAGCTTAAGTATACTTGTTCAGAATCTGAAGTTTTGGGCACTGAATGGACCCCCAAAAACCCCCAAAGCGAGCGCTCTCAGCGAGGTGCCGTGCCCTGTCTTGCTGGGACGGGGCATGGAGGAGAAGGCGTGACGAAACCTTTCGTTGTGAATGAAACATCTGGAATTCGTTGTGGTGTGGAACCGACCTAGCCAGGACTTGAGGAACCCCCAGTTAGTCATAGTTGGTTTATTGCTATGAATGAATTCCATTTGAAACTGTATTTTGTATTATTTTGTCTGGAATTCCATCTGAAATTCATGAGTCATCATGAGTCGAAAAATGACCACGGCCTGCAGCTGCAGCGAAAACCCATGGACAGGTGCCCGCCTTCATGCCTGGCCCTGCCTGGAAATCGGCTGCCGGTGATTCCACCATTTTTTTGGCGGCCCAGGCGTCAACGATGTAGCTGAAAATTCCCCACCTTAGGGACCTACAGATGGGGTCTGCTAGTTGCAAGTTGCTCACCCCATAGGTAGCCCTTTGTCCTTAGGTGTCCTTAGTTAGCTTGAGCCAATTGTGGCTCCTTGATTTTCAATCGTTTCTTCAAAATGTTCAGATATTTCGAGCCAATTGTTGTTGCTTCTTTTTGTTGCTCACCTTGGTCTACTGCACTTCAAAGCGGCCGAGGGTCTCAAGAAAGTCGCACTTCTTTTGATACATTTTAGGCATCCCGACACAGAGTATTCTGTTCATACTTGGCATGTTCACTGCGAGTACCTAGGCAGGGTACAGGTTTGGCACCCACAGCCATACCATATTGTGAAAAACTTTGCAGCTTCAAAGATTCCCAGTGAAGTGCGGCAGGCTGCAGCTAAGTCTGCGAAAGGTATAAGTGTGGAGGACCAGCTCAGGTGCAGCTGCCGATGGGAAAACAGATGAGAGAGCAAGTCTGAGCAAGTGCTGATCGTAAAGCATGACTTCACCAAACAAATGATCCACTTCGCATCCGGAAAGTTTTTGCAGGTGGAGCCACTTCCTACCAAACAGAAGTGACCTACAAATGATCCACTTCTGAGCCACTTTGTTTTGTAGGCTTTACAGCCTCCAGAAGCAAGGCACTGTTGGCCCAGTGCGTGGGCCGCGCCCAGGGCTTTTTGAGTTTAGCGCTTTTTGGCAGCAGCGATGGGACCACATCGAGTGGTGGCCTTCATTGCTTGGAAGAATTGGGCTATAAGTGACATTTCCACAGACTTTGGGAATCGGAACCACTAGTGATGGGAAATGATGGGAAAACCATTTCCAGATTGTATATGGGTGTTTCTCAAAATAGGGGATCCCCCAAATCATCCAACATTAGTCATTTCCAGTAATAAACCAACCATTTTTTGGGGTCCCCTATTTTGAGAAACTACCATATAACATGATAGAACTATTTCTTCGTGTCATGGAAAGCATGGTTGATTGTCCTCCGAGGCCAGAGCCAAATGGACAGCTTGGGCCAAATTATGCTCCATGGACCGGGAAGCTTGGCCGATGATGGGTTGCTGAAAAGCATTTGATGATCCAAATTAATATACACTGACCTGAAAACAAATTAATATACACTGTGAGTGTTTTTCCCTGAAAACATCGTGAATCAAATATTGGGGGTTAGAAAATGTTGTGAATCATTGATATCCCATGAGCATTGTCACTGAACAAGTGCTGGCTTTGTGGTCAAATTCTATTAGATTCTGGTAAGGTTGCAGATCACATTCTGCTTATCAAATTCATTTCACAGCAGCAAAGGTATTCAAGGGCACGCAAAGTGTGAATCTTTGGATTCATATCATTGTCACAAAGCTTCCCGTGTGATCAGCCTGTTGATGTTTCCCCGGTCTGTTTGCTCCACATCATCCCCAGTCTTCTATCATATGGCATGCGGTCAAAAGTCATGGTCAAAGAATTTGTATAAAACGACGTTAAAGCCAATGTTGTTGCATGCTTAACAATTTCGTTAAGTGGCGGACCCCCAGCTAAATGCAGCAAAACACCAGCTAGGCGCTAGTGCAGCGCTAGCACCGCGCTAGCAAACTGATCTACTGGGAAAAAAGTGATTCCGTGATCAGTTCTTCCAAAACGAAGTCGCGATTTCGCGCTAGCGTGGCGCTAGCACGGCGCTAGCAAAAGTTACATTTCTGGGTGTTCAGAGGACATCTCCTTAGATGACCATCCATGTTACAGCTTGTTGCATTTAGGAATTCAGTTTTTAGCAACCCATCATTCAAAGACAGTGACACCTCACCCTCAGACGAGTGAACAAAAAGAGTGCAAAAGTCCCGCGGTAGTGTGTATTGCACCAAATGTTTACATGAAGTAGTTTTTCTCACAATTTTGCAGGGTCTCCGCAAACAATTACGCCAAGCAGCGGGCCCCCAACTAAATGAGTCTTTAACGTCATTTCTGGGAACAAACATTTTGACCATACGCCATATCTTACCATGAATAGTTGGTGAACCCTTATGGTAGGTATGGCATGGTATGACTGTAGTTGGTGTCATCAGCCAGGAAATGGCCAAGAAAGAGTACTGTGCCCTGGTGGACACTTTGGTCCCTGGCTGGCGGCAAGATGCTCAGCTCGAAGCTCGAGAACGCTCGTTACGCTAGTTCGGTTCATCCCCGGAGGATACATTGACCTGACCAATGGGTGGTTTATGACTCATGGAGGAATGAAGGGTTGGTAGAAAGTAGCCACTGATGGCAACAGTTACGGTTCAATATCTTGGAGACTCACAATGAATTTTCCTAAGACTCTCTCACAGATTGTCAGAGACAGTCTGGAGGGTGGTGGTTAAACTCGGCATCTACTTCGTGCAAAAGTGTCGTTGCTGCGCCATTTTGAACCGACAATTGTTCCCCAAAGATTGGCAACTGCCTGCGGTGAAGAATTCATGAAAGGGGAAGCGGCAAGAGGTCAAAAAAGACCGTGACAACGGGTTGTTTCGTGTTGTTCCCATATTTGTTTCCTATGTTTCACCGAGCCATATCCCAATTCCAAGTGTTCCAGCTCTGCCGCTTCTTGCGCTATCCACAAGTGCTGGAGAGTTTGTCCCTGGCATTGGAAGGTTGCGTATTCGCCTCTAGACAGCCGAGAGAACACCGTCCACATGGCAAGTTTGCATATTGTACTTGGCCTTACCTTCCTATGTGCACAGGTTTGGCAATACTAGATTGTCTTTTAGTTGCGGCAGCGTGCCTCAAGTTGATCACCTTGGTCCGAATGGGTCCGTTCAAACGGACCAACCGGACTGTGCTATAGCACGAAGTAGCCCTTGGGTCCAGGCTGGCGGAAATGCATATCAATCGAAGCACCCAAGGTATTGCCCTGGTCTTGAAACAGATGGAGAGAGATTTCAATCAGGGATAGTATCAGTTTGTTAAACCTGACAAATTCAGGCTTCCAAAATTTCTTTTGGGAAGCAGTTTGGCTCAGTTTGACCAACAGTCAAACTGCTTCCAGAATGCATTTCCCTGTTTGTCCAGCCCACTCGATCGCTGCAAGCCGCGAAGAGAGAAAAACTGCTTGGGCAACCTCCTTGGCTTTCCATGTGTGGAAATGGCAAAGGAGAGGAGATGAGCTTTTTCCATGTTTTTTTCGGCACTTCTGGATCCTTTTGAGATCTTTTGACATCTTTTTAAAGGTTTCTTGGAGAAATGCCTCGTTCAGACAGTGATGCCAGGTGGGGCGGATCTGCTCTCGTGCTCTACGATGATCACAGCACTGACGTCACAGTGGTTCAGCCCAATGAGGCACAATTTGACCACTTCGATGATCACAATGTTCAGTCAAATGGGACGGTTTCTCAAAATAGGGGACCCCGAGAATGGATGGTTTATTACTCTGAATGATGCATATAGGGATGATCAGGGGATACCCCTATGGCTTGTGGCTTGAGGAACCACCAAACCATGAAAGCATTTGCCTCGGTAGACGATCTGGCAGCCCCGTTCAGTTGCCTTATTTCAACTTGGATAACATCTTGAGGTCTCTGGACCAATCCTTCAGCTCGATTATTCTCACACAATGACACACGCATGAGAAAACATAGAAAGTAATAGGTCATTGCTAGATATTGCTAGTTCTTCCATTCTGATGATGCTAGTTGTTCCATTCTGATGATTCTGCAGTTGGATGCTTGTACTTTCTTCTTGCTCATCGATTTTCCTTCGCTGCCACCCGGGCCTCCAGTTTTTTGCAGAAAGTAGTGACCAGCTGGGTGACCAGCTGGCAGGATGGATCATACTGGCGAAAAGTGAAGCCCTGAGATTTCGTTCAGCGTCGAGGCACTACCCACAGTACTGCTCGAGCTTTGCAGAAACGACCTGGCAGGCGCTAGTTCCCAACTGATGGTCTAATCAGCTGTCGAATTTCTGGGTAGCTACATGCCATTCGTGGACACCCAGTTCTGTTGTGATGCTGTTCTGTCTTGTGATACTTGATATGTCGGTAGTGAATTCGTTTCCTGCTGCTTCTCATTTGTTTGGAGGATGTGGGTAGCAGAGTCCTTCTTGGCCTAGGTTGTGCGGAACAAGATGCACCGTACCAGAGAGATGAGACGAATGAAAGCGGCTGCAAATTGGGCCAAAAAGGACAGGTTTGTGAGAAGGAAGCAGAAGTGGTTCAGTTCACACAGCACAAGACATGCTTATACTGCAAGTATTTCATTGTCCAGATGAAATTGAGACGGGTTTGGAACGATTTGGAGTTATTGAATGATTTCTGAAACTTAGCGGGATACAAATTGCATCAGATGGCATTCAGTCACATCGTTTGAAAATCGAGCCTACTGCCATTGCACGACTAGGAGAAAAACGTCGAGAAGGTGCTGAAGAGCGATCGACTGGTACTCAAGCCACAGCTTCTTCGCCAATATTGCTATTCCTTGAATGATCCCCAAGTCTTCATCAGCAAGTAACATCTTCACCAGTGGAGCATGATACATGACATTACATGACTGTATCGCCACTGCATGCCACTGTTAACCACAAACGTTCTCAGCCATTCCCAGCAGGAACAAGCGAAACCAATCCACAGGAAGGGCGGAACCAGCGCGGACGCAGGTGAAGGTCTTGTCGTCCTACGGACCTTACAAGACAAGCTCGGGGAAGGCTGGGTGAAGTCCAGATCCTCGTGATTTGAGCCTTGTTACTTGTTACTGTTGGTTTTCGATGTTGTTGCTTATTGTTTGCCAATGTTGAACGAGTTGAATGATTAATCTAGTCCTTCCAAAACATTTTTTCAATCTTGAGAATTGTTGTTCGCAGTTTCTATGATGAGTGTACATTTCTTTCACCTTTTCAAACTTTTCAGCTGCTCTTGCTCTGTATCACTTTCTTCATTGTTTTTTGGTATTTGATTCTTGCTCTTTAAACACATGAAAGCCGTAATATATAGGTATTTGGTGCATGGTTTTTTTCGCCATCATTGTTTTTATCACAGTTCTCGAGAGGTGCTTGGCTTATCAACCCGAGCAATCGACCCGAAGGCAAGTTGGACAGAGATGTGGCACCACTGACGAGACGCTCCGCTTGTTGTGACGAGGCATCTCCATCGCAGTGATCGAGCACCAACTGAGAGACCTGAACGAGATCTGGGTAACTGTCTGTTAGCCTGAGACTGTTCCTCTGCTGACCTCAGAAAAGAGAGCTTTCCCGTGCCTAGGGTTTGCAGCACTTGGGAAACAGAAACCTTGCAGATGCTGAGCATTCTTGGCAGTGTTTCTACAAATGTTTATGGAGATCCGGTTCTAGAAGTCAAATTCTATATCAGGGACTCGGGGACTCTTGTCCTCTTTTGCAGGAGGCCAGATATTTGGCACAATTGGAAGAGGCGAAGAATCAGGTCAATACCTACGAACGTGGATGGAGACAGGCACTGAACTCTTGCCGAGTAGTTTCATGTTAATATAGGGGAGTGTATGGAATGCAATTTGTGTTTACGACGCTGACACAGAATGATTTTGAAGACGCTGAACAGCAAGCATGAAATGGCCCAATGGTTTGGAATTTGCATGAAGCTGGTCCAGTACTTTGAACAATCAGCAGTCTTTGTGGAAACTCATTGCGTTTGTGCCATCCCGCAGGCTTTCCTTGAGGCACAGAATTTGGAAACCTTGTCACTTGCTCAGTTTGTTATCGAACCTCAGAGGCGAAAATGCGCCGGCAAGCTGCGGATGATTCACTATTGCAAAGATCATGTCATGGTTCCAAGCGATTGGACAACGGTTATGGAAAGTTTGACTGTGTTATTTAGGGCACGACAACCAACCAACAAACAATGGGAATGGCACCAGCGGAAACATGGGGCGAAACAGGAAAAACAATGGAACATATAAATTATGTGAATATTGTATATAAATTATAATATCATATATTCACACGGCCAACCCAATTAACCATCATTTAAGATCATTTTGGGGTACTTACGGACAAGCCAAAATTGATCCAATCAGCCTTACAGGGTACATGGGGCAATCAATACGGACTCGACAAGGCTAAAGAAGGAGCGCGATCAGCGAGAGCACGTCAGTGGCGTGGCGGCAAGCCTTGGGGCAATGTCCGCAAGGTATATTTACATTTGGACATTTTACATCAAATGTAATATGATGGTGTCTTAAAATAGGAGTACCCACCAATGGTTGGTTTATTACTAATAATGATTATTCATGGATGATTTGCGGGGTCCCTTATTTTGAGAAACACCTATATGATAGTATATGGCTATTGCATGCTATTGCTATCATTTGATATTGGATTTGATACTTTGGCCAGAGGATACTACAAAAAAATACTCATCATACTCAAGAATTGGAGCCTTCTGAGCATCTCAAGTTGCCAAGGTAAGTTACTGCAGGATCTTGAGAGACGATGTTTCAATGTCCAGAAGGACGGAACTTGCACAGGATATGTGAAGTGAATATCATGTGACAATGCATACATCATCATAAATCAATATCAACACACATGTACACATATATTGTTCCACGCAATACAGATCTTACTTTGATTTTCAATATGTTTCAAGTGCCGATTCACTCAGTGTCAACTTGGGCTCTTGTTGAATGGCATAGAAAAGAGCTGTCTTGATGCCAGGACTTGTCTCTGCAGCATCTGCCTGAAGTGCCAGTGGCCGAGTTTTCTTGTTGTGATCTTGGCTGAGACAAACATGTGCTATTCGGTCAACGAGTTCTCGCTCAAGGTTCGCACGGGAAAGGGAACAGATGGCGCAGATGGTCCAAAAAGCGACATACTTTGAAGATCGCTGCGAGAAACTTCAGCA
>VSDK01012404.1:23897-46706 GCA_009767595.1 Symbiodinium kawagutii
TCAGCAGGATCGGCTGGGAACTGGGTACAAAAGTTTGGGTGAGAGATCTAGCTTTGCACAGCTTGGTTGAAAATCTTTGTCGGTCCAAAACCCTAAGAGTTCTGGTTGGACACCAGTTGTCATGTTCAACGATTATTTCTATGGGGCAAGCGACTGGGTCTCGAAACAGAAGTGCTTGTCCGGATTGCTTGTCCAGCTTGTCCTCAACGTTTGTCGTCCTCACAGTGCCGAGAAGTGCTGTGATTCCACTGGGAGTTTGACCACGGGTTGGGGGGGTTGGTTGGTTGGTTGGTTGGTTGGGTATGGTTAGTGATGGTCAATAAGCTGTACAAGCTGTTTATCTTCAAAATCTTTGGCACTTCGGAACTTCTGCAGTCTGTGGCTGACCTCCGAGCTCGCAACGATCAGCTGGAAACTCGGATCCGGACGTGCCTGCAGGGATGGCAGAGGAACTGGAACGAGCTGCCTCCACAAAGGGTGTAACCCAATTGTGGATTTCATTTATGGTTTCACTATGTTTCACTGTAGTAAGAGCAAATTGATGATTTTTTTTAAGGGCACCATGGCCCCAGGCTGAGCATCGAAAGTGCTGATACAGAGGAGGCTGCAAGGCACTTTGCTGAATTGCGAGAGCAATATGAGGAAGCGTATCTTGGCTGCAAGACTTTTGGCAGTCAGTTGATCTTGGGATGCATCAACTGATACTACGTTCCTCGTTTGCACAGCAAACGGCCATAGATCTGTGCCCAGATGGTTTGCCCGGTCTGGGGGCCATCCCAAATCTGTGGACATCCCCAAGCAGTGTGCCTTTCTGAAGTGTCTCCGCTTTTCCGCAACTTCAGCTCTCAAACTCCAATTTTGCGTTCCGGACACAGTCTGATAACAGTAGATGACTGTAGTATCATAAGCTTTTTTCAACTCGAACCACCACCAATCCTCACCAATCCTAAGGAAAAAAGGACTTTGTCCATTGCGGCTTTGTTTCCGGTCTATGGATCTAGCAGCCCTGAAAACACGTATACCATGCACCAAGCAAATCAGAGAGGGCACTGAGTTCCTATGAGATTGATTCCCACCCAGTTGTCCCCCCTACTAGTGTACCCAACCTATACCCTGGTGGTTGCTTCCGACATTAGCACAGTGCAGCCATGAAAGGAAATGCCTGGGGAAAGGCCGTGGTGGGAGCCATGTTGGAACAGAGCCATTTTTCGTCGGGATCCACCATTTGGGGCTTTCTCAAGCCACAGGGAACCCCAAAAATGGTTGGTTGAGGGGTACCCCTATTTTGATACAATATTATTAATAGACACTTAATATGGAGGATGATAAAAAGGGGTAGCCCCATTTTTTTGAGAAACCACCAGATATTAATCCATATGTTCAGCATGTCATGCTGATCTTAGACAGTACCAGCTTTGCTGAGAGATCTCGACACAGCTTGCTGACCTGTCAGGTTGGTTATCAAGGCTCCCAGAACACGCATGGAGCTGAGGAAGTGAGTTGTGCTGCTGATTTGGGTGCAGATACAGATCAGAAGGGGGCTCGAAAAATTATTTGGCCATTGGTTTGGAGGGAGCTAAGGAGGCAGGGGTATCCCTATGACCCTTTAAAGGAGGAGCTAAGGAGCTACTAGAAGTGGCCTAACCAGATGGTAGTTATGGGTACCCATAAATTGCTCAAAATCATCCTACGAATCATCCGACGGGTTTCGCTGCTGAAATCCTCGCATGAAGATACCAGACCACACCTGACATGACGCCCCCGCCCCCCCCCCCCCCACCAAAAAATAATATATATGTAATATATGATAGATATACCCACATATATATATAATGTATATATATATATATGTGTACCATACCTGATGTGCCCCCAATCTCAAGAACTTCTTTTCACCCAACTCCCGGCTCAAGGTCCAAAGGTGGCGGAAAAGGAGGATGGGGAGGCGACAAAGGCAGGGCCCAAAAAATATGCCGTGCCATTTTTGTGGCTTCCCTTGTATTCAGGCAAGGGCCAAGAAAAGGGAGACAAGGGCAAGAAGGCATGGGTGCGAGTTGAGGGGAGTGTTGAAGGGCTTGTCTGTGATGGAGAGATTTCATTAAAGATAAATAGGGATTCTTCATGTTGCACTATGAATCTTTGTTTTAAAGCGGTTACTGTTCGGAATCTACGACTCTGGTGCAAGCTGCGCCTACAAAACACTGTGAAAAACTGCCCATCCACAGAAACCGCCGCACGTGTTTTTCGCACTTCAGAAACAGAGATGAAAAACCCGGCATGCGAAAAAACATTTAAAAAAGGACCAGGGCATGTGAAAGCGGCGGTGATGCCGTGGTAGATTGAGCATGTTTGACACAGCCCAGCCTTTGCGTCCAGGGCGAGAAAGGAGAGAAGGGGGGTGATAAAGGAGGAAAGCGCGGCCCTGTTCCATGGAGCTTTGTCCCACTGTGTGCAGCGCACGCCTCAGTGCCAGCAGCTCTTTGATCAGCTGATTTTCAGTCACTTCGTTTCGATCTTCTTTCATTCTTTATTGTACCAGTAAAATCCAGTACCATAGAAATTATCATAAACGTGGATTTGGTATGATTTGGTTTGGGTTTTCTTTTGTGTCCTGGTTGTTGATGTTGCTGTTGCTGTCACTATTGTCGTTGTCCTTGTTCGGGTGGGGGTTTTGAACATTCTTTATTTTCCCTAGTAGTTATTGACAATTGGTTGGTTGACCAACATTTTTCATGACGGGGTTGAAACCACCGGCCAGTCGTTCTTGCTGCAGCTTTCGTCTGACATCGTTTCATCCAAGCTGGTACCGCGGACGAGCCTCGAAGGTGACGGCCATAGCCATTGCTGGTGGAGTCAGCATCACGGCAGAGCACAATAAATGACTGGGTTATGTTGCACAATCAATTAACACTGGAATAGCAATGGAATAACACTGGAATAACAATGGAATAACAATGGAATAACGACCAATTAACTGGTTAATGGAATGTCAATTGTGAAAGAACAATCAATTAAGAATGGAATAACAGCCAACATCAGCCAACATCAGCCAACATCAGCCAGCATCAGCCAGCATCAGCCAACAATAGAATAAGCTCTTGTTTTGGTAGCTAATGATCATCATTAGACCAAGATGTTGTGCGGTTGGTCATAGATGGTGTACTCCAAATATTCTGGCTTGAATCGTTGTGGATGCCGACCATTCTTCAAAACAAGTCAGCTTGAAAGAACACGACTTGGACAGTGGAACGCTTTTGCGCTGACTCTTCGTGAAGCAATGGGTCCTCTAAAACGCCCGGCGCCAGAAACGGCTGCCTTGGAAGAAACTGAGTTATTTCTCAAGGTGCTTGTGCTGAGAGTTACCGTAGACCACCACCGGCTGGAGAGGCTAAAGCCTTGTGGTTTGAACGATCCAGTAAAGCGTCATGGCCATGGCAAACTATGTCAGAAGGGAACGCAATTGCACACTGATGTACGAGATGTCCGGGTTTGGGTCGGTTCGTTTCGCCACCTGCGTCCGTCAGCTTTAGCTGGATGCAACTTTCTTGCGAAATTTTGAATGTATAATATGATATGATATGATATCAAGTCTTCTATGATCTTCTACTGTATGTTTTGATGACAAAGCGAACTTCTTTTTGAGATCCTCAACCTTAAGAAAGAGCTCCGATCATGTGCGAAGGCAAAGGCGTTTGCGAGCGATGGCCGCATATCACATTCAGAGGCGAAGGAGACATTTTCTTCCGAGGTGGACTCTTCCCAACAGTGATCCCATTTGAGCCCCCTCGACATGACTGAGCAGCGGCTGGTACTTTCACGCCCTTCACCACTGAGATTCATTTGCATAGAACTATCATCAGCTATGATGTCCAATACTTGCTTAGATTTGTTGAATAGAAGTACTGATATTCTACGGGATTCTAAGGAGATTCTAAGGCTTCCAAGGGTTCATAGTGATGGCCCATGGTGATGTTCACCGATGGTGAGGAGCTGTGGGCCGACGGACACCTTTCAGCCCAAGAACTGGAAGTACTGCTCCCTGGTGGCAGCTGGGAACGAAGGCTCCCAGATCTGAACGGAGCTCCAACGTGAGCAGCTCCAACGTGAGCACATTATTCTTATGGTATGGTGGTTTCTCAAAATAGGGGACCCCCAAAAAATGGCTGATTTATAACTATAAATGACTAGGAATGGATGATTTGGGGGGTCCCATATTTTGAGAAACTCTCGTATAGCAATGTGTAATGTGTACCATATGATGTATGGCACTTGATCAGTTTCAGCATTCTAATTCATATGCTCATACGCAAAAGTATGGTGTACTACCCGACTACTACGTTTCCTACAAACCCCGCATTTATCCCGTGCAAGCCCGTATTTCTCATACTACTTTTGAAATCGCCCTGGCTTCCGCGACAAACTCGCTTTCCATGCAAGCCATGCAAACCATGCATTTGTTTATTAAAGGTTTTGGAAGCTCAAGGTAATGGATAGTTAGTGAGTATCGTTATCGTCATGTATATAAATCACTGTGTAGGCCTTAGTCAGCGCAATAGCTATAGCAAAATATAGCAAAGCTGTACAACGCTGAGGATCCATAGGAGCCTGTCTTGCCGCATCCAGGGAATCCAGGGACCATCCGACCATCGCCAAGGCGACACATCACGCGCCGCTTCCACTTCACCTACAAAGCCATGGCCTGGCTACAACCTCTGCTGCACAGCCCCAAAAAGACGAGCTACTACAAGCAGGTGGGTCGTTTTATTTTCTTAAAACCTATCCCTACCCTTCCAGTTACCATCTTAGTAACCCGCTGGAATCCTGCTGGTTTCTACCATTGTTGTTTGGGATTACCTATTATAAAGGTAACTGGAAGGCTAGGGTATTCTTTTCATGGTGTTTTTGATGAGCTTAGGAAGTCCTCAATGTGTGTCCTTCTCTGGAGCAAAAATTGGTTGAGGAAGTCAATGGAGATTGCAGGGTGCGTAGTCCTTTGCTAATTTAAGGCCTTGCATCTCTCACTGTGACTTTTTTTGCAGAAAATCCTGGCTACCAGGTGCATGGACATCGATATGACAGCCTCTTGGAAGAAACTGAAGATGGATAGGATGAGTTCATATGACCTCCACGTGGTTCCAACGTGTTCCAGAGCCCGTTTAGACACGACGAGTTTGCAGTACCCCGTTGTGGATTGGCACCAGTGGAAGGATGATGCGCGTTCACTGCGACTTTTCGCCTCTAAGGAGAGCTGTTAGAGATGGCGGAACGTTTTGTCAAGGACGGTGCCATGGCTAATGATTAGCCGCTAATCTGCCGATTTTGTTTTCACCTGGCTCTGCTGAACTTCACTGATACGGACTGTGTGTCTAAAAGGTGGTCCACTCGGTTTGTCAAATTAATCGTTATTCCAAGTCAACAAGGTGAATTCCGAAGGCACAGTGGCTCTTCATCAAGCCTTCGTTTCGAGCTGTTGGAATCTGTGGAAAGGTCAGATCTCTTTTGCCGAAGCACACAGCCTTTGGCATTCTGCCCAAGATGGGAAAGGACCGCCTTCAAGCCAAGCTTCAAGGGAATTCTATGGATTTCTTTGTTTGTTCATCAGGGATTTTCTTGTTTGTAAACTTCATCACACTTCATTTTGCTGGCGCCAGTCACGATCTCGATGGGTCAATTTCGTTAGCTCCGAATCGGACGTTGTGCGGTCGTTTGTTTTCCCATGATATGATTTCAGTCGCTGGGTCACCTGTGAGTCTTTCTTCATACTTCGGCGTGTTCTGTTGCAGGAGTGACGGAGGTTGAGCGGAAGACATTGCAGTATACTTTGGATCATATGAAATACACGACCAAAGCTGCTGCCTTCCTTCGTCTAAAGCTGGATGAAGGAAGGCAAAAGGTTGGCAGGACTGCAGATGGGAATCCTGCAGGGCATGTTCTGCGACTCAATGCCCAAGGTCGTGTGAGCAACTATTATTGGGGTACACATCTCATCATTTGCGGCCCCTCATCAGACGTCTTAGCTAAATTATGCTAAATTCAAGTACCTACATTCATATTGCCATATTATTGCGTTGATTTCTTGATCTCAAGAGCTAATAGAACCACCATACAAGTAGATTCCTATCTCCTTCCCCAGTGCGTCAGGAAGTCCAGCCTTGCACCCAAAGATGGTGACAAGGCGAAGAAACTGAAGAAATCCGACTCGAAAGAGGCCAGTGGAAAGCCCAAAGCTCCAGTGGGTAGCCCGGCAAAAGGTCCAGTTCGTGGCAATGGCAAAGATGTTCCGAAGATCGATCTCGGCCGGAAAGATGAAAAACCTCGACGCAGCAACAGTCTCAAAGATGCACACAAGGTGCACCACTGAGGGAAACTGGACCAATCTCTGGACTGTGTCCACAACTGAGGCTACCTTAACCATCCTAAACTGAATCATGTTCTGCAGGGAACAGCCAATTGCGAGGTAGCGTTCATGGACATCCCTGCACAGGCTACCTTATTTGAAGATTGATACTTGCTTATTGCAGAACATCACGGAACATCCTTGATCATTGCAGAACGCCGAAAAGCAATGAGTTATTCCGAGTCTTGGACATGCGCCAGGTGCTTGTCAAGTGGAAGTGGGTCAAGAGACCCCATTCGGGATTTCCAGCATTTCCGGTGGTAATGCCGAGGACTGCATAGGGGTGCGGATGAATCACGATTGAGCAATGATGAATCATGCACAATTCATAATTCTGCGCGCATAAATCTGTTCTTGGACACGTAAACGTATACTTGGGATATTATACACAACATTATGTATCAATATATCATGTATTAGGCAATATTGTATTGTTGTTCGACCTCTCGTGCTTTGATGCGGGCCGGTTAGAACAGAACAAGTGTGTGATAGACATGACTATAGACATCTAATTCTCAAGATCTGTCAGAAAGAGGGCTAGTTTTGTCTTGCAAATGCATTGCATTGATTTGATCACTGTCACTGATTCATACTGATTCATCCACATCACATCAGGAAAGCACATCGCTTCTCCCTGTTGGTCTGTCACCCAATGGGGTGCTACTCCACTTTCTTTCTCGGTCCATCGGGACTCGTCAAAGATCTCCTTGTCCGGAGCCCAGAGAGTTCATGACGTCAAACAGTCACTGCTCGCACGAGCCCACGAGATTCATGGACGTTGCCTCGGAACGCAAAGTCCGAGGTACAAAGCAAAATGATTCGTGACTACTGCAAGATTCTTTGCCCCGGTTTCCAAGCCGCGATTGGTCTTGGTGATTAGCAGGATATTGGCAGCACGTTACGAAGTAGTCTTTGCTGGATGACGGTCTTATCTTCTGTACATCTGCAAGTTTGAGTTTCCATACATCATTTTAGACCCAACATTACTTTTGAACATCATAGCATTTTGACATATTCTGATCATTTTTGACTATTTCTGATCTCATCATTTTTGATCCATGCTTTTGGCGTATGATGGTGCAATCATCAGCCTATCGTGTTGCACCGGCTGTCCGGCGAGGCGCTCGTCACATCGAATGGGGCAAGCCTCCTGCCAGCACAGCAACTGTGGGGAAACTGTGGGTGCTGCTGGTGCTTGTGGACCCATGACCGGAGCAGAGGGAAACATAGGGAAACTATGGGAAACTCCCTGAAACTTCTGAAGGTATCTAAAGCGATCATTTTGGGAAGGGGGGGAGACCCGCATGGAATGCTTCGGACCATTCCAAGGCAGTGGTTTCGATACAGGAGCGATGGCAGTGTTCACAGCTGAGCACTTTTCGAGCTGCGCCTGGTTGCGGCGTTGCATCGTGTCTGGCTGTTTGTTTGGGGTTCCTTGATCTGGAGAACTGAAATATGAAGCAACAACTGTTGTGATTAAGCTGGGAATATCTGGAAATACCTGTGAGATCCGGTGAGCCAAGTGCTTTATCTACGGTTCAACTGGAGCCTTTTGGGCTGACTTGGATGCCAGGAGCAATCGAGGCGGCACCCGGCAATGCCACGCAGAAGTCATCTCCACGCGCGATCTGCAACGTGGAATAGACTTTGTCTCGAGCGTGGTGCCTGGGATGCAAGTGAGAGTACTGTGGTTGTTGTTGTTGTTGTTGTTGTTGTTGTTGTTGTTGGGTGAAACAAGCACTGGATACCCGTTGTTCAATGTAGGTTTTCAATGTTTTTAAGGTTTAGAACTTTCATGATCTTCTTTAAGGGTAGCATTGATGTTCTGTGATTTTGTTGTATGCACATCGGATTTCTGATGTCCATCTTATATTGACCCCCCTTAAAAACAACACACGGGTAACCAGTGTTGGTTTGTTCACCTCTGGGAGCAAGCAGCAATGGTTGTTTCGGTATATGGTTTAGTATTCGCTTGCCTATTGAATTTAGAAGCTTGATTTGACCAAAGGCTGGTTGTTGACTGACCCCCGCTCCAAAACAACAACGGGTAACCAGTGTTTGTTTCACGAAAGGTTTGGTTGTTGACTGCCCCCCCTCCAAAACAACAACGGGTAACCAGTGTTTGTTTCACGAAAGGTTTGGTTGTTGACTGGCCCCCCTCCAAAACAACCACGGGTAACCAGTATTTGTTTCACGAAAGAGTTGGTTGTTGACTGGCCCCCCTGCAAAACAACAATGGGTAACCAGTATTTGTTTCACGAAGGATTTGGTTGTTGACTGAATTTTCTTTCCAAACCAACCACGCGCAACGAATGTTTAGTCCTTCAATGTGGGAACCATTGGTTGTTTTCCCTCAGGGGTCGTTGTTTTCCAAGCTGGAGGTTTTGGAAGCAGAATTTTGAAAGGGGCTTGCAAATGCATTGTTTATCCTCAAGCATGGCGAAAAAAACCTTTCAAAGGAAAGGGGAAAGACACGCGCTTTGAAGCGGCCATGTGGTGCAAATGAGCCTGGCCAGTGGGTAAAGCCCAAGAGGCCTTTGGGCGACAGAGCCCGTTACTGTGAGACATGCAAGCAAGCAAGTGAGAAAAGATGGACCCCGGCACAAGTTCGACAACCAGCATGAGTTCGCGCGCTCAGTTGAAGTCCTGGCCAACGTCAAGACAAGAGAGACGCGACCTGGAATGGCCAGCACCAACATGCTGGATGGTGAGTGGAAGCTCATGAAAAAACAGCTGCAGACAAGCTCAGCGCCAAATCTGAAGAAAAACAGCAAGAACTTGGAATTCACATCCGAGCAGCGCAGTGGCGCAGGCTGACGGTAGCAGAAGATCCTTGGACAGCTTGGTGCGCAGCGGCGCAAAAACATAGAGCGAAGCTGGAAGAAGAGTTTGGTCCCGAGGAAAAGGCTACTTCGGCTGAGGCGGATGTGGGTGCAGACGACGGGCCTGCTTGTTCGAGCCCAGTTCCCATCGAGGAAAGCTCTGCTGAATCAGAATTGTTTTTGAGCCCGCAGCGAAACAGAAGCATTTTAGGTGACAAGGAGGACGGCGTGCCCGTGGAGTTGCATGAGCAAATGGAAGCCTTGGCACATCAAAGTGCAATTCCCATCACTCGACTGGACCAAAGAGTCCGAAATAAACGAATGGGTAACACCTCTTACGGCGTTCCCAAACAGCTTGCAGAAGCTCTGCGGTGGGGATACATATCTCCAAACCTGGGAGCGCCCAAAGGCTATGAATGGAGAGGCCGTGGCAATGTTTGGCAGCTGTGGGTCAAAGGAGGGTGAAAATAAACAGCAGAAGCGCTGAAGTGCTTGGAAACAGAAATCATGACTACAATCATCTTACTTCAGGGAGTAATGATCAGAATTAGTGGTCTGGATGAGAATAGATATTGGGTTGTGGTAAGTTGCGTTGGGAATACCAGGATGATGAAAAATGGCTGGAGTAATGTTTTCCGTTGAGAGGTTGATCCACAATCATTTGATCTTGAACAAACAGCAGGATCACCAATCATAGTTGTAGTGATACTTCTTGCTTGATGCTAATGGCAATGTCAATTATTATTAATGCCTTCGATCCATGACATGTAATACCGGCTATGTTTCTGATTAATGATGCTTTCAAACTTGGTTCCCCTATGCGTCAGTGATGATTGTAATCATGGCATGACCAGTGTGTTGTTTTGACCCCCCCTAAAAAACAACAACGGGGAACCAGTGATTGTTTGTCGAATGGTTGTTTTGAGGGGGGGGGTGAAAACAACACACGGGTAACCAGTATTTGTTTGTTGAATAAAGGAGAAACAAGGAAAAAACACGGGTAACCAGCAATTGTTTGTTCCTTGTTGTTGTTGTTGTTGTTGTTGTTGTTGTTGTTGTTGTTGTTGTTGTTGTTGTTGTTGTCGTTGTCGTTGTTGTCGTTGTTGTTGGTGATTTTGGTTGTTGTTGTTTGTCGTGGTTGTTTTTTGTTGTTGTTGTTGTCGTTGTTTTTCGTCGACGTTACTGTGATCTGATCTTTTCTTTCCAGCTGTTCTATACTGTTCTTAGATTGTCCTCGATTGACCAACCACTACAGGTCGCCGCAGAGGTCACCCAGTTGGGTGCTTCAGACCGGGTGCTGCTGGGAGGCTACTCACAAGGCGAGATCTCGGGGAAGTCCGTGCTCCGGCAGGTCACAATGGACGTAGTGGCGGACGCTGCTAGTGACACTACCAGTGTTGGCGGATTCTTTGGGGGACCCCTTGAGTGATTGATCAATATAGGGAAAACATATATCTGGACAGCATGGGTGTGGCTGCAACAGTATCGAGCATCACCAAATATCGTAGGCAACCATGATATCATATAGGTACCGGCCTATGAAACATGTCAAGCTATGGGCTTGTTCATACGGATATTCATAAAATGGAAGTGCTTCCAAGCATCCACAAATAGAACTGAAATGAATTCAATCTACATTTATAGATATTAGACTACAGTTATTTCAATCTCATTAAATGGGGGAATCTCCTGAAACTCAGTAGGAAATCCATCAATTCAGAGTTCCCCCATTTCATAGACTGATCCCATACGGAATGTTTGATGATGCCAAAGGGCCACTGCACCATAGACGATTCTGTTCACCAAGGGTTCTTGGGTGCTTGGTTTGCCCAACACAGCATGAGCTAGCTGAGCGGTGGTGAAAATCATCGTTTACATTCGTTGACTCTCCATCCATTGATGCTTGCGTGCTGCTCAATCGTACTCCCGTAGTGAAGCATCATAATAGGGGAATCCAACAATCCAGCCCAGCCGAGCTTGGCTGACGGCAAACGCAAGGCGGCTGTATCAGCATGGCTGTGGGCTTGGCTTTGCCCTATGACTTGGGTTTGATCATTTCCCAGCGAGGGATGCTCATGAAGCAGACGAAGCTTGGTCAGCGACCTGCGCCCGAATAAATATCTCCACCAATGGTCAAACAATAGATACCCATTGGAATCATTAGATGGACGTTCTTTGATCTTAAGAATCTTAACATACTTGGTTCAGATGATACTTAGATTCTACATGATTCTACTATGACTATGACCAGCAACACTGTATGATTATAACTAGGTGGTGCCGACGAGCGGACAAGGCGCTTCCGTCGTCAATGATGAGGGCAAGGGGTCAAGTGATTTGCATGGATGTTCTGAGCAGCAGGGCAACGGATGCCTTTCCAGATGTTTCTATAAGCCTCCCATGGTCAAAGATTTTTGCCATGGCCATCAGACCGTGCACGAAATCAGGTCATCACACCTTAAGCAGTATCAATGGTATTACTAAGTTACTAGATATCACTACTAGATATCACTCGTAGTCCTGTGGACTGTGGCCAACCTTTGACACGGTTTTACCAAAATGCACCGAAGTCACGATGACGCAAGGATGGATCGCCACTCTGTGAATGGGGAAGCCGCTTCACACACGGAAAAGGTCGTGGCGACTCAAAGCAACTTGGCAGCAAGCTTGGCTGAGTCCTTGCCCTCCTAACCGTGCTCTTGACATTTGCTGTTTGCAATGGTTTGCCTAGTTTACTTCTGTCAGCTTGCAAATTCACGGCATACTGTACGAAAAAATGGAGCACTTAGGGACTGCTTCTTTCTGCCTTGGCTTCTTCCTTTCTCAACGCGTGCGGCCATAAGCATCCATAAGCTGTGGATTGCAGGCGAAAAGACGTCGAAGAAACCAGTGTATCATTCAAAGCCCCGCGTTTTCATGACTGCGGGTGTCCTGGATGATGTCTACTTGCTGCAGAACCAGGCCAGCAAGCACTGCTGTGTTGGATCATCAGGCAGACCGCAGACACAACTGGAAGCGGTAGCCACATGCTGATAGCCAGGTCGATGGGAAGTCATGGCTTGAGAAATATGGCTGCAAAGTGGATTTCAAGCCAATAAAGAAACCTGGCAGAAGACTGACCTGCAGTGAAGATGTCTTAACATGTCTCAACATCACTTTCCAGGGAACAACCACAGCAAGATCATATAGTTTTCCTTTTTATCTTGTCGTCTGCAATGATGCATTGACTTAAAACTATTGATGTATATATCATAATTGTATCTGACAAACCATGATACCCAATGAATGAGGCAGCTTCAAGAGCGAATCCGTTCATTAAGTTTGCACCGAGGACACTGGATCACTATGAGAACTCGCACGAGGACACTGTCATGACATGTAGCACCTGTATTCCCCTTCCTTCTCATAATCTGTTCTGTTGGCAAGAAGGATGACTTCAATACGAAGACATGGGTGGCTTTTGTGGCACAAGTTCAGCCACAAAAATGCTCTGGGGGATTGTTGTTAGGGCTTCTACTCCCATCCATGAAGACGGGATCCCATTCTTGATATTCTTACGAAAGGTCCTCATTCGCTCGTTGCCTTTTGGCAGGAGCATGCTTTGGTGCGCAAAGCAGTGCTAGCGACCTTCAAGCGAGCCAGGAAGATAGAATCTCCAAAGAAGGTACGCCTTGAGAATCCCAAGTGAAAATTTCTTGGAGGGTGCCAACCTGGGGGGTTCTCACTTAGCGGATAGCTGAATCCTGTATCATATATCGCTTCATGTGTTCACAGAAGCAGGTGAAGCGCCCTTTGTCAAAGACCCTGAGTGAGCCTTCTGACGCATCCCGTTAAGCCTTGCAGAGGCTCGACGGCTCACTGCTAGTTCTTTCTGGACCACAAAGAAGGGTGAGAGAGAAACTGGATCACAAGAGCGATTTGGTGATGGGTCAAGCTCTTAACCAACCAATTTCACGCGGGATAATAGCCAACAATAATAGGGAAACAGTGGTGAATAGTAGGGGAAGCAGGGGTATAGGGTTTTGACCCATACCCATTCAGGAGTTGCTGTTCTGCAGGTCTAAACTTTGGCTCGCAGACCTGCTTGTTTCAAACATGTGACTCTGTCTGTCCTGCTCATCTCACCTCAACTGTTTGCGGTCCAGCATGTTCCTCTCTTGAACACTCTTGAAGCGATTAGATTAAATAAAGGTAAGGAGTGCGATCCCTCGAAGAGAGATCGCTACTTGCCTGTCCAAGTGTTTGAATAGCAAGCTCAAGATCCCTAAATTGGATCGATTCTAGAGGTGAGCGCCGCTCTAGAAAAAAGCATCCACATCCATTTCTTCAGCAACTCCAAGCAGGTTCGGTTTGATATCAATGGTTTTGTGAGGTAAGTTGCAGGTCACTAAGATCAGCTGCAGAGTTTTTGGGTTAGTGCCTGAGGACGGAGACCCTCTGGGGCTTTGGCAGATTTGCCAGCAGGCGCGGCTCCCCAAACTCCACCAACGCGGCCTGGCCCTGGTTGATGGCTTTTTGGGATTTGGATTTTTCCCGAGCATATAGTGGTTGACAAGGGTTAACAATAGGGGATAGCCAACAATGATGAAACAACTACTGGTTGGTGGTTTGATTGACATTTCTTTTATTTGCACTGGTGTGAACAAATGGTTGGTTGGTTGGTGGGTGGGTGGGTGGGTTGGTTGGTTGGTTGGTTGGTTGGTTGGTTGGTTGGTTGGTTGGTCGGTTGACTTGCACATATTTTCCATGATGGGGTGGCTGTTCGCACCCACCAACCAGTCATTGCTTCAGCATCAAAATTCCTGGCGATTTTGCCTCGGAGGTGCCCAATGAATGGGTTGACTTCTCGCATGGTGGGAAACCGCCCCGAGAAAGGCCCGGGCCACGGCCTAGCTGACTTGACCAGTGGCACCATGTGAACATTGGCCACTGCCTTGTTGATCACCTAGGTGTTCTGCTAATTAGGTGCTTTGTTGATTTTATTTGGAGACCATCATTGATCATGAGAACAAGTATTGAGCAACAGATAGAACAATTTCGAACAGATATTGCATGGTTATGTAAACTGCTCATGGTCTCTTGTATGGAAGGGGAGAATCCATCCTAGGAAGAGCTCCTCCAATCAAGTGGGTACATCAGGTTTGTCCACAAACAAATGGTTCATCACCGCAAAGTTGGTGCTGGTTTGCCTGTTAAAGACAGAACACCTTGGGATGTTTGGTCGTACCACTGGCTATGGACAACCCCGCAGTTATGGGTCTCAGAAGGCCTTTGTTGGGACGAAAACCAAGATTGCACTTACAAAAGCAGGATTTTGCTCCCTGCATTCATCTGCTTTCTGCATGTGTCCTGATTTTCCATAGAGACATATGTAACTCATATGTGACACATTTTGCAGAGATTCGTGTTGATAGTGTGCGCATGGGATTGCACATGGAGAGATTGGAGAGTAACCAACCTGGCTAGGCTACATGTGACCTTTGCCCTGCGAATGATGAAAATTGACCACCTCGACAAGTTGGAGAAGGCCAGCCGCAGATGTGGCAGTGGTTCATTGACAGCAGAGAAGTTGTTACATATGAGGTTACATGTTGTTACTGCCTTGTATGATCAACAATGGCTGACGTGAGCTTCACAGGTCACTTAGACTAATTAGATGGGATGATAGCTAGCAACCACCAGTGACGATGGGAATAAGTTACATTGTACAACCAATTATCACCAGGTGCGGGTAGATGAACAACCCAGCAGAGACCGTTCTGTTGATTTCGATGTTCAGCCGGGTACCAGGACGCCCGCAACCATGGCGATACTGAAAGTATATGAAACATATTTTTGAAAAGGTTTGCCATGAGCTCAATATGTAAGGACGGACATGCGAACGCATTGGTTGATAAAGACTGCTGGTTCACGATGGCAGAAATGACCCCTTATGAAGGATGAGTCAGATGTTTTCGCCATTCCTCCCGGCCATACTTTGAGTGTTTGCGCTTCCGAACCGAACACGGTTGAATCTGATATGGATGATTTGCTTTCATTTTCTTTTGTGCAGCATTTAGCCATCTTTGGCCCATAGATGCCCATGGTATAAACATCATGGGTAACTACGGTAGACAAATCGCTCTACTAACCAGACAGTTCAACCTAATTGCAACGCAGGATTTTTGACGATCGGAGGAAGTGTTGAGCCCCTGAGGTCTGTGGTGATTCTGGACCTGTGGAGCTCAAAGTGAAGGAGTTCTTCTTGTCCCTGGTGGAGCGCATCAGGTGATCGCGGCTCAATGTTTGGGCGATCGTGGTGGATGATATCTCATCAAAAAGGATCGTGGTCGATCTGGTTGCTGATACGCAGTTGAAAGGAGATCTTGAGATCTTGCTACCTGGATCTAGCTGGCAGTTCCGTGGGAAAAATCATATTATGATCCCCATAAAAGAGGGGTATCATCGTTTGAAAGACTTGTGGTGATGAACATTTCTGAAGCAAGAGGTGAAGGGCCGGGGCAATGAATCGCCATGAGCATTGATGACGCATGTGGCAGTGGGTCAAAACCCTGTACCCCTGGTTCCCATCATCAACCATTGTTTTCCCATTAACCATTGGTTAATATTGACCCATAGCCATGTCACCACATGTTCGCAGATTGGCACTTCTAAATGCCAAGCCCATGGCCTCAGGGACGCAGAAGTCTATTGCATAGGAGCGGTTTTGCGCGGAGTTTTCGAGTGGTGTAGCTGTCTCTAGGAACGCTTGGAACGCAACGTTTCTACGTGGAAGATACGTTTCATACAGTATAGAAACTAAAGTCTCCTGCGCGTCTGCAGTAAACTGTCACATTTTTGGGTTGTCAGCTATTCATGCATTGGCTCTCATTCTTTGTTGGTCCCTATCAAAATTCATGTATTAGGTACAGCCAGAATTCAGCATGCGCGAGACCTGAAAGCGGTTTATTTGAGCAGCTATCAAGCTACCTTTGGGTGGTTATTGTATGTCCTTCTGCTAGAGTGTAGAGAGTTCTGCAATCGCGGAATCATCGCAGTCTCGTGTCCAAATAGCAGCTCCCGACACCAGAAGAATATATAGAATATAAGAATATTCACAGAATCAATTGAACCAATTCAATCCACAGACTTCCACACTTCTCGCTGGGTTTCCATTGCTGTCGCCTCTGAACGCGTGGCTGGTGCAGCGATCTCCTGCGCAGGAGCTGCTTTTGAAAGTCCAGGCCTTCGTGCTTTGAAGGCGGCCCCGCTGTGACGTTTTTAGGAGTGGCAGCACAGCGGAACTGAAGCTCACCTCCAACCAGTCCAACCAGTCCAATCACCTAAGAATGATTGTCTCATGTTGTCTAAAGGAAACCTATGGTTCTTGTGCATGAGGTCTTGAGCTTTACTGTGGCAAGTTGGTTGCGAGTGAACCAACTGACTCTTCAGGCAAAGTCATCAAATTGTATTCAAGTACCCACGGCTCTGTACATACCATCACCTACCAATCAAAATCTTGCCATAACACGATTCTCGTTTCCTTATTCGTTGAGCATCTTATAGCAGTAGACGACTTCATGTGTCCTGTGCTCTACAGTGGAAAGTTTTTCTTGTCCCGATCGCACATGTGTGGTGTTGGTTCTATGCTTTCCAGGATTTGTTCCAACGACTCAATCTGGTGGTTTCTCAAAATAGGGGTACCCCTAAATCATCCATCACTAGTCATTTATAGTAATAAACCAACCATTTTTGGGGGTCCCCTATGGCTTAAGAAACCACCAAATCTAGACAAGAACATGAACTGATGTATTCAGTGCCTCTTCTCAGGACGCCTGGTTGGAAGGAATGGAGGAGTCGCAGAAACGCAGTCATGATCCATATCCTACAAGTGCACGATGCTTATTGCAGAAATGTGTGGAAATTATTGGAAATATCAGAACTGACAGGCCAGCACTGGAATTACGTGCTCATTCCAGGTATTTATTTCATCATTCCAGTCATTCAGACATGTTGCAGTGCATGTGCCGCTGCAGAAAATTCAGTGATGATGTTAGTTGCGATGGCTGAGGATGGACATGTATCCTTGGCGTACATTCAGGTCGGACCGTTCCGGCAATGAATTGCTATGTGAATATATTGAGGGTCATTGACAGCCAATGAAGGAGTCTTCCAACAAATCAACGGAACTTGCGTGACGGAGATCATCCCATGATCTGTTCACTGTTTGGCAGGCAGCCTGCTATGAGCAAGCCAAAGATTTTGTTGATGCCAACAGGCGCAGCGTTGCAATGAAGTGATCGTTGCGGATCCCCTGAATGTTAGTGTGAAGAGTGATAGGATCTTGAGAGCACATGCTGTGGCTTTACAGTATAGCCATGGTGTACCCCTTATCGCTGATTAGTTGCATGATTATTGGCTATAACCTTGGATGGTTAGTAGATGTTGCTAGGCATTGGTAGGTTCCCATGGCATGAACTTCTGTTGAGTACAGCTCTGTCCAGGACCACCATGGTGGGCAGAAGCTTCCTGGTGGATGCAATCACCTATGAGGAAGCCGCACGTGCGACACGGGTTGTTCTTGAGAAGTTGCATGATGAGACTTGAGTAGTTGAGTGGCTGTACAGGTAGTATCAGAGTTGTATGTGTTGCAACTGTTAGCTGGTTGGTATGAGACTTGAGTAGTGCTGTCTATGAATGTTTTTGAGTACCAACAGTTGTGCAATTAACCTGGCCAAATGCAATTACGTATGATGTTGACACTGACAAATCCTGCTGGATGCGTCACAGACATGACATCTTTGCGCCAGACCTTGCATTTTCGTGGGAGTATCAGCCTTTGCATTATACATGCAGCGGGTTTTGTACTAGTACAATCATGGTGGTTTCTTATAAAAATGGCTGGTCTATTACTAGAAATGGTGAATGCGGGATGATTTGGGGGTATCCCCAGGCCAAGAAGCCACCATATCCTGTAAGCACGACATGGCAGACCTTGCAGGGGGCCTGAGAGGACGAGCGACGGGAACGGACGCACTTCAAGCTGACTGGCGATGGAGGTGGGATCCGATCCCTGGCTGTGTAACCCATGTTCCAACGACCAAACCCTTGGTGCCAGGGCCGGCTCCTCCTCCGAAAGCTGCCAGGCAGAACAGGACTTGAGCGAAGATCCATGGCATCCTATGGCATCCTATGGTTCAAAGCTATGGGGTACCAGAATTCAACCATTTTTAGCTGGGACACCAACTAGTTTAGTAATAATTCACCAGTTTTTAGTATATTTCCAAGTTTGATAGCCAGATCTACACTAATATGACAACTGCTTGTTAGTTTGAGCCATAGCCAGATCTACACATATGACTCTGGCAACTGCTTGTTGCATCTTGTTGCGCGGCTGTCACAGATCATGTGGCACGTTCTGGGAGTCGCCAGGCAGTCAGCCGACCAAAGCTCTGTGGTGGAGGCGCTACTGGGAGCTGGTCGATGGCATAAGCACAGCAACACGGGTCTGGGAAGCGTTGGACGTATTGGAAGTGTAACAAGTGCTGCAAGTCTGGGAAGTTGCTGGAAGTGTTCAATGATGAAATGAATTCCATCTGCTTCTTTGTTTGCATATCTAACAAAAACTGAATTGAAAAGAAACTGAGAGTCTCTGACTTTCCTTGGCTGCATAGTAGAGTTGTACGATGTTGCTTCCTGTCATGGTCCTTGGGGCATCGATCAAATGCCCGTTGAGGTGGATGGCTCGGTGCTTGAAGGCGGTGGACAAATCCTGAGAAACTCTTTGGGATACGCAGGGACCTCAGTGCGTGCGTCTCTTTAGATCCACACTCGGGGGGTGTTCACAGGGGATCCTGATAGATGATCCGGTGATTACATGAATCAGCCATGAACATGCCTTTGTGATGACGTGATTCTGATGCATTCTGTTCACAGGGGGTGTTCATGGCTGTTCCATGTATGTCGGTGCGTTTCGGAACTGGATTCTGTTCGAATCGCCGCATGTGTTTTCTGGGAGGAACCCTGGCTCCCCCAGTGAACGCTGCAAAGGGACCGAATGGATACCTTTGTTATTTTACAACGCCAAGTGTAGAGTTCGGATATGTTTGGATCATATGGGTGTTTCTCAAAATAGGGGTACTCCTAAATCATCCATTACTAGTCATTTGTAGTAATAAACCAACCATTTTTGGGGGTCCCCTATTTTGAGAAACCACCATATGTGATCATGACCATAGATACCCATAGCCTGGCCCATGGCTGAGAGACTTCCTGTCACAGCTCCAGGCAGCCATTCTTGGATACCCGGAAACTCGGCTGAATTTCAAGGCAAACAGCAAATCAAAGACGATTGGTTGCATGAAAACATTGGGATTGATGCTTGTCTTGAAGCAAGATCTTTCAGCATGTGTGTGACTTGTTAAGATTTCTATTGAATGATTTCTATTGTTCACCATTTTTAAATCATTTTTGCAATCATTTTTTGCGATTCAAAAGATGGTTTCACTCTGCTTCACCCATCCTGGGATGGTACTTTGCCTCGAGGTTCGCATCAGCAAAATCCGTGCGGGTCGAAAGACTCCGGGCCTCGCGGCACAGCACTTGGAGTCCTTCAAGCTGGCGCTGCCCTGAGGATCCTGAAATCTTTGGCTTCAAGGGTCGGAAATGCCTTGGGAGAGTCCCATGATGTCCCATGATTCTTACGTTTTTGCCAGTCAAAACATGACATGTTTAATGAGTTATACATAATCATACCTTTTTGCTTAGTACATAATCATATTCCAATGATCTCAAGTTCACAACGAGCACAGAATTTCACACCTTATCAGAGTTCTTTTGGTGGTTTCTTGGTGGCGGATGGCGACGGGTAGTACCTGTAAGGTACGCGATTTGACATCGGCAACTCTGGAAGGAGACAAGGTGTGACATGGCTTAGGTGGTGGACCGCAAGCAGAAACCATAGGATGTCCATGTGCCAAATTGATCCAAATTCTTGGCGCATAGATCTGTACACTGTATATACAACATGTTGGGATGTTGCTGCGCATGGGAACAGTGAATTCACAAGCCTATCATTGACAATTTGTCGAGTTACACCAGTTGATTAGTCCTGCAAAGCCAACCAACATCGAGCTCCGCGACATCTGCTTGAGCCCATACCTGAGCTGCAGGTGGGGTCGTGCGTGGTCACCTTTACGCCAAAGAAGTTGAAGGAGGCAGCGGCTCACTCGACATCTTCGTTGTGAATTTCTCAATGCTCTAGGAGATTGCAGCAGCTGGTATGGACCGTATGGAGGGTTAATTAGCATGATTTTGTGATTACAGTAGCTGTGAAACAAAGGTTAGAATTAGTTATATTTGGGATAGATCAAGATAGGAAATAGCTATCCCATATAACTGATATAACTATCCCATAGCTTTATCATGGGCATGGATACGCAATTTGTTTCAGTGCTTGACTAAAGCAAGTGGAAGCTGTTACTCACATCAGCTGTCAGGGAAGCTTCTCCACCAACCCGAAGACAGCAGGCGCCATAACTCTCACTGTCCAGGCGCAGAGATGTTGTGCCTCAGTGGACATCAGTGGACCACTAGACATGTGGCTGTTTTTCAAAATAGGGGATCCCCCAAACCATCAATTCTTAACCAGTTGATATCAGTTGTAGTCTTAGTAATACACCACCTATTTTGATGCATTTTTGGGGTTGGTAATTTTGAGAAGCCACCATGTTCCAAAAGCCTGTTTTGTTGGAAAGGCACCGGAACCAGGCTTTGACAAATGACCTGCATAGCTGGTTGCTTCCCTTGCCAGAACTTGGGAGGCAGGGCTTTTTCCCTTGGCATTCGCCGGTGAAAGATCTGAGGTGGATTGGGGTCATGGGCATTCACAAGTTGCTTGCGGTGGGTTGGTTTGCTAGCTTACTGATGATGATAGTCGCGTGTCGATACTAGGGACCAACCGCTTGTAGTTGATGATTGACAACACTTTTCATTTCCCGTTTGCGGGAGCAATCTCAAACAGGAACATGTCCTTTCTTTCTGCACTGAAGCGAGGAATCTTTGTGTTGACACCCCATGAAATGAGATCAATTGAAGCATTTTGCTGCTTTTCAGGTTGAGATGAGAGGAGGCACTGACGTCGATTTTTCACCGTGACGCTGTCTTGTTTGGAGCATTCAGATGCATTCAGTCTCAGCTGTAGGTTCGACAAAAGTGGGACACTCTTCTTGGATGATCATGGTCATTGAATGTTCACAATCCAATGATCAAGCCTATTGGTGAGAAAAGATCGATTTGCAGGGGTGATGACAAACAAGTTTCCGACCGTTGAACAACTTGATGAACCAATCATAGGGGCGATGGCGCCAAAGTAGTAGTCACATGTTTCTAAGGTTTGCTGTGGGATGATGGGACGCTTATCAAAGTCGCACGTTGCGACACCACTTCAGCCACAACTCGATCACTGGGAGTATCCAACGAGGGGGCCACCCATCGCTCCCAGCCACGCGCTGCCAGGCCTTATGACTTCATGGTGCGGGTGCGGGGCCTCGGCATGCCATGGCTGGTTGAAGATGTGACCTCGCCATCGATTCCATTGGGTTCCTCAGGCACTGGCTCCCTCCGTCGAGCGAATGGGAGTGAAATCCTCAGTGGACGCAGCGGCTGTTTCTTCCAATTCCCCAAATTCACTGTTTTATGATCTTCAATGGTTTATATTTATGTAACTTATGTATTTTCAAGCATAGTCTTTTTTGGGTGACCCAATCCTGTTCATTGTTTCATCATTGTCACGTTCGACCCAGATCAATTTGGGGGTACAGCATTTGTTGCCAACCGATTCGTTGTGCAAGTCTGCTTTTGGCAGTAAACCAGGAGCAAAGTATCAGCAGCAGCTGCGGCAGAGTATGTGTTGCCCAAGTTGCTGAAAGAGTGACTGGTACAAAGGTGAAACTGACTGCTGATTGTCAACATCGTGGCTTCTTCCCCACTGGAGGCTGCAGCCGGGAAGCAATCAAAGTGCCCTGCCATTCTCATGTGAGCTTGATTGTTCTACTTGTGACCAATTAGCCACCAATGAAACATTGATTTACCATGATTTACCGTCGTTCGAATCTGTTATTTGTTGTTATTTTATGAATGAAATGATTTTGTATAGATTATTGGATGAAAGTCATATGAGAAGGCTCTACTCTATTCAACTCTGCTATAGGCTTTCAGTTTCTCGTCTATCCCCAACGCCGCAAGTTGGGGCTGGCATGTCGCGCCTTGAATGTTTTCCACACTCACACAACATCAGGAAATTTAGACTCAGTTGCATTCAGCCGATTCAGAACAAATGCTCACATTCCATGGTGACCACTGACTTTGCAAAGCACCTTAGGGATCAGGTGAAGAGTCACTTTCTATTCCATGGGTAATTCCCCAGATAGCTGGAAGCTATAGGGGTTCTTACTTCCCAAATAACAGGTCACTGTCGGCAAACTTTCTGGCTGAAGGTGCTGTGTGCCAGGTGCTGGTGCCAGGTGCTGTCGGCAGGTGCTGTCGGCAGGTGCTGTCGGCAAGTGCTGTCGGCAGGTGCTGTCGGCAGGTGCTGTTGGCAGGTGCTGTGTG